>CM039667.1:23335138-23690138 GCA_022405105.1 Aristolochia contorta | reverse complement strand
GGCGGAAGCTTGTTTTTTAGTAGTGTGTGCTGCCATCGCTGTCTTCTCATTACTGGAACCATTTTTCCTCTGCTTTCCCCCTGAGTCTGCCAGTTCGGCAGATATCAGATTGGGGCCATAGAAGCATGATCAATTGAAATCACTACAAATCAGAAAAGAAAAATGATATCAGTACATCGTGATTTTACTTTGGGGTTTTACATCCTGACTACATAGTTGGCGGTCTAAGTAAGAGAAAATCTAGGGTTTAGGGTTTACCCATAGAATAGGTTGATAATATTTTATTAAAAAACTAAAATCTCACTGATTTTATCTCCAAGTTTATCTCTTACTAAGCTGCAACGTGGACACCGCATCAGAATGTAAAGTCTTGGAAGTAAAAACCCGCAGAACTTGTATCACCGCTCATCAGGAAAACTAATTCAGACTTTAAGAAACCAATTTCAATTGATTTACATGAACTCTAAATAAGCAATCCAAATATTGACAACAACTTTCAAATATTTAACAATCAGATTAACTGATTATCAGTTTGTAAGAGTAATAAATTTGAGACCAAAAATCGAGTGGAGAATGATTGAGAGTAAGATCTAACAACAAGAAAGATTGTTTTAAACATTACACTTAATCTAATCATGCAAAATTTCAATCAGAGTATTGATGTTGACTGATTCACAAGTAGTCTATAAAAGAAAAACGATATTAGTATTGAGGCATTTTACTGTGGGTCTTTACAGTCTGAAGTGGCATCCTCGTTGACAGACCACGTAAGCAAAAATCTCGGTTTAAGACTTCCCTGTAAAAAAGACGAGATTGACGGAAGGGAGAGGAGTAAACCACCAACTCTGAAACAATCTCCAGTCGGGAAAGATGAAATCGGAAGGATTTGTCGCGGGGAAAGAGTTCACTGAAATCCGAAACAATCTCAAGTCGGGAGAGATGAAATCGGAAGGATTTTTCGCGGGGAAAGAGTTCTCCAGAATCCCAAACTCGGCCTGGGTTCTCGACTTTCTACTTCTCCTTCCACTTTTCGATATTTTCGAGAATAAAATCAAACTGTTGTTACCTACAGCAGCGTGTTAACACCAGCAGCTTGTTAACTCCAGCAGTCTACAAGATATTCAACACGAGCATCCAAATTTCAGGGCCAGAAGTTTCAGATAGCGTGGGAAAATGTCAAAAGAATTCATACAGGTTGAGTTTATCTTCCTATGTGTTTCATACAATTTTTTGGGTTGAGTTTATCTTCCGTTCCGTTTTATGCTTGAGAACATTGCTTACTGCATTTTTGTTGGTAGATTTATCTTTTCCTTGCTTGACGTCCATTCCAAACCCAATTTCCATCCACATTTTCAGTCTCCTAAACAGAACCTGCTTGATGTCGATTTATCTTTGCCCTAACCAGAACCTGCTGGAATTTCCTCTCTCTCTTTTCCTTCCTCTTTATTTTCATCAAATTTGAATTTTAAATCTTGATCTACAATTATAAATAGCCATTTTTTTTGTTTCTGCAGCCAAACTTTCTGCTTTTTGAATAACCGTATTAAACACTTGATGGAGAATCTGGTATATTGACATGTTGGTTCCGCATGTAACTCCTTACCTGGCGTTCTCATCCCCATCATCTGCGTCTTCTGCCTCTTTAGCTTCAGCCTCTAGTTCTTCCAGTAACTTAAAAGTCACACCATATGATATAAACTACATGAATTAAATTTTTAGCGAAAAGCAGTAATTAAAAAGACTATAGACAAACTAATAAAATATCTTTAAATTTAAACAGAAATAAGAAACCTGGTGCAGTGGTAAGGCTTCAACTTACTTCCTATTTGCCTCTGTGGCAAAATCAGCATCCCATCCTGCGAAGTATACACCTAATTGGTTTCAATGATAAGTGGTCCGAAAGAGTACCACAAAAACCAAAGCAGATTCAACAAATTGATATTAATATAAGTCCTGAATTTCTTGAATATATTCTACTTATTGTACTGTACTTACTCTTATACACCAAGGGTTCCACATCTTCATCAATTTCAGCTTCCATATCCTCCTTGAGTTTCTCAATATGGTCCAACTCCCATTCTTCTTCATATGCTACCTGAGACTCAGTTGCAGATTTGTCAACTATAGGATCCCAAAGGTCAAGGAACCGCATTGCATATCTATTGATGGGCTGAAGCTGAGAAGAACTTGCTTGCCCAGCACCAAAAAACGAGTGTTTTTATCAAGCAGGTTCTGTTTAGGACCAAAATGTCACAGTACCGCCTTATGGGCTTATGGCTATCTATTTAGACAGTCTCCTAGCACTAGGAAAGTTTACTTTTGACTATTTCCCCTTCTATTACTCCAGGAACGATAAGAAAAATCGAATATTTTCATTGACAGCCGATAAGAAAAAAAAATTTGTTTACTTAGTAAATGCAGACTGCATTAAGGTCTTATCTGCCTTTTGCATATCCTTTTCAAAGACAGATGTTCCATTTGAAGATGTTCCATTTGAAGATGTTCCATTTGATGGGGCAATGAAATTTTTTTTAGGTGCCAATAAGAGAAAACAAATGTTAAGGTCTTAGCTGGGAGAACTGTAGTTTGCATTTTGAAGAGAGTAGTATCTTATTTAAGACTGTTGTTGCTTCTATCTTCTTTTAACTTCAGTCTTATGTCATCCCCTTTTCTATCACTAGTTTTTAATAAGGGTACTAAGTTTCTGGATTTGGCATGTTTTAATTCGAGTTTGAGCTACTATTTTGATTGGTTAATGATAACTTTGTAGGAAGTGGCTAGCGAATCAATAGACATGGTTCTTGATCAAAATGTATCCGTTGGGGATTATAATTCCTTGGGAGAAGAAAATGAAATTCCTCATTCCTCGATTAGATTTGGTTTTCAATATGTATGAAGATACAAAAGCCTTCTACAACTGATATGCTCAACGTATTGGATTTGGTATAATTTGGAGTTCATCATACTGAGAAGTAATGGGATACCAAACATTCACTCTTGCATGTGTCAAGGAGGGGAAGCCAAGCTATACTACTAAGAACCCATGTGGTTCTAGACCATCACCAAAGACAAATTGTAAAGCAAAAATCATAGCCCATTTGCATCTTGATGGACATTATCATCTGCAACATGTGCACCTTGAACATAATCATACAATTAGCCCATCAAAGTCTCGTTTCTACAAATCAAATGGAAAGTTACCCATTTATGTGAAACAACACTTAAAATTTAATGACGACGCAGGGGTAAAACTGAATAAGTCTGTCCATATATGGGTAAAACGAATCGGAGGATTTGACAAGGAAAGTTTCAATGAAAGGGAATGAAGAAATTATATTGACTAACTTAGGCAATTAAAGCTTGGAGATGAGATGCTGAAGCTATTCATAAATATTTTGTCCGGATGCAAAGGAAATCTACAAACTTTGTTTATTTGATAGAAATGAATTTTGAAGGTTGTTTAAGAAATGTATTTTGGAAAGATGCTCGATCAAGGTCTGCATATCAATATTTTGGGGATGCAATATCTTTTGACACTACATATTTAACAAACAGGTATGATATGCCATTCCCTCCATTTGTTGGTGTAAATCATCAAGGTCATTCAGTGTTGTTGGGTTGTGCATTGCTTGCGGATGAAGTATTGATACTTATATTTGATTATTTGAAACGTGGTTAGAGTGTATGTCTAGAATTCCACCAAAGGCTATAAGAACCGACCAGTGTAAGTCCATACAAGCAACCGGTGCTAAAATATTTCCATAAGCTTGCCATCGTTTGTGCTTGTGGCATATAATGAAACATATTCCTTAAAAATTGGGTAGTTTAACTGATTATAAGGCCATTAAGAAGCAGTTAAATGTGATTGTATATCAGTTGTTGAAAGTTGTAGAGTTTGAAGAAAATTGGTTAAACTTCATCAAGGAATTTGAGCTTCAAGAAAATGAGTGGCTTCAAACTCTTTATGACTTAAGAAAGCTATGGATCCCTGTGCATTTAAAGGATGCCTTTTGGGCAGGCATGTCTACAACCCAACGATGTGAGTGTATGAATGTATTTTTGGATGGATATATACATTCAAAGACTACTTTGAAGCAGTTTATTGAGCAGTATGAATTTGCATTACGATGCAAATACGACAAAGAAGCTGAAGCAGATTTTTATTCTCCCAATATGAGGCCGCCATTAATTTCAAACTATTATATGGAAAAGCAATTAAGTGAAATTTATACATTTGATATTTTTAAGAAGATTTAGGATGAGGTGAAGGCTTTATTGTATTGTCAAGCATCATTAGTGGCAGAAGATGGATTAGTCTCTAACTTCCATGTTCTAGAACATGTGGTGAGGAATGAAGGAAAAACATTGGAACAAGAGAATTACTCTGTTTGGTACAATGCGAAAGAACAAAACGTTTGGTGCAATTGTCGTTCATTTTAATTTGGAGGCATCCTATGTAGGCACACATTATCTGTACTCATATTTTTGAAGGTGAATAAGATTCCTTCTTAGGATATTTTAGCATGTTGGAGAAAAGATTTTAAGCGTTTACATGCCTTGTCTTTTACTATTAACATTGAAGCAGATACAACAATGGAAAAATATGAGATTTTATATGCTCGTTGCCTAGGGTTTCGAGATATTGCATTGACATCTAATGATGGGTATGAGCTTGCTTTAAAGCTAATTAATGAAATGAAAGAAAAACTTTTCGTGGAGATTGATACATCTAGAAGTGTGGGACGAAGTCATAATCTCATTGTTACAAATTGTGGAATGGATGATGCAACAAATGGTATGAAATTTGGCAATGACAAAATTCGGGAAAATCAAAATACATCATATATGATTCTAAACCCTGTTCAAGTGAGAAGGAAAGGGAGGCCCCCTAGTAGGAGAAAGTAAGTACTAAACAAAAGAAAAAGGTATGCAAATTTTATCATTTAAAATTTTATCTCTATTTCATTATATACTCACGTTATTAAATGATTTGTGTATTTTAAACTAATGATATTATGTCATTAGGTCAAGAAATTTTGAAGTGGAAGAAGACTCCATGGACAGATTAGATACTCCTACTGGGACTCAACAAGCTAATTTAATGGTGGTTAGAGTTTATTTGTTTAATTTTATTTGTAATTTAATCCTTTTCTTTAGTATGGATTGTATTTGTAAAATATTACAGGTACAAGTCAATCCACTTATTCAGTCATTTAATAGTTCATTGGCACATCAATAGAAGAAATCTATTCACTTGCGCACATTTGGAATCAAGATGAAATGTCTATAAAAATATTTCAGGTCTGTCTTCTTGTTATTTGTATGGTTCAAAGAGCATTTTATGACTTACGTTTGGTTATTTGTTTTGATAGGATTGGATGGAAAAGAGGCCACAGCATATATATCTCCTCACGAATACTGAAGACTTTGTATATATATACATATGGCTACACTTTTCTAATTACTAAGGATTAGAAGTCAAGATTGATATTGAATACAAGTTTTTTGTAGTAAAAGATCTCTTTCTCTTATCTTATTGTATAAACATTTAAATTTAGTGTAAATGCCTCTGAGGGGAATTTATGACACTTATTTGTATGGTTAAGTTGGTTCAAGGAAAGAAAACTAGTCATTTAATGGGTTGCAGAGAGGAGGTTCATTGTTTCTGAATATTGGCGATGGATATAACGGAAACAGTTTCTGACCAGAAATGATGAAAGTACTAAATAGAGAAAAGAAATAAAGAAGTAAAGAAAGTAATCATAATCACAAGCTCAACTCGTTTCTTGAGTCTATGAAAAATTCTGACAGAAGAAGTGATGTGTAGTTTCTCCATTCACAGACTGTACACTCATGAAATAACTACTTATATTACGCCTCCATTTTCAAGTTTTTGATTAATACAACTCTAGTTCGAAAAATATACAACTGTACTCTATCTATAAAGCTCATCAGGAATCTTCTATGCAACATGAACATCAACGAATAGGTTTCAAAGAGTATTCATTGCATGCTTTGTCCTTTACTTTCTTTTGTATTTTTCACCATGCTCTGCCTTCCATAATTGCCTAGGATGCTTCCTTTTCCCAAGAAGGCTCTGGAGCTTCTCAAGGTATTTCGGCCAATATTGAGTCTGACCTTTCACGTTGAAGCTTTCTTGAGTCTGGGGGTGGTTGATTAAATTCAGTAGGATCATCACATGCAGAATTGATTTCTGGTGCATATGGATCAGAATGAAAAGCGGTCAATGATTGTCTACAAAATTGAAGAAAGACAAGAACATGTCCAACTAGGTTCTTGCAGCATAACTCCCTTACTTTGCATAGAGCCATAACATGCGGCCGCAAGTGTTCCAGCAAAAAAAGAGAGCCAACTCGGGGTCACTAAAGAACACCAAAGGCAGTTCACGAACCTGTTCTTGAGCACAAAAGTAGGTTAGGTTGGTTCCTCACATCCAAAGAACTTAAGATGCAGGAAATATATCAGACCTAATGAAAGATAGGAGGGCTCCCCAACTAAGCTTGATACACCAATTTGATCAGAATAGGAGGTCTAGATTCCAAAATAAAGATTAGCATTTTTTTTTCTTTGCGAGCATTTTCTTTTCATGCTTAAATTTTTCTCCCTCTATTTGTAATTACAGATCCATATTTAAAATTCAAATTTGATGAAAATAATGAACAAGGAAAAGAGAGGAAATTCCACCAGGTTCTGGTTAGGGTAAAGATAAATGGACACCAAGCAGGTTCTATTTAGGAGATCGAAAATGTGGATAGAAATTGGTTCTAGAATGGACATCAAGCAAGGCAAAGATAAATCGACCAAAAAAATTCGATAAGCAATGTTCACAAGCATAAAACAGAACGGAAGATAAACTCAACCCAAAAAATAGTATGAAACACATAGGAAGATAAAATTCAATCAAAACAAAAACGGCCCTTACCTGTATAAATTCTTTTGACATTTTCCAACGCTATCTGAAACTTCTCGCCCCGAAATTTGGACGCTCGTGCTCAATGTCTGGTGGGCTGCTGGAGGTAACAAGCTGCTGGTGTTAACGTGCTGCTGGAGGTAACAAAAGTTTTATTTTGTTCTCGAAAATTTCCAAAAATGGAAGGAGAAGTCGAAAGTCGAGAACCCTAGCCGAATTTGGAATTCCGGAGAATTCATTCCCCGCAAAAAATCCTTCTGATTTCATCTCTCCCGACAAGAGATTGTTTTGGAGTTGGTGGTTTACTCTTCTCCCTTCCATCAATCTCGTTATATTTACAGGGAAGTCTTAAACGGAGATTTTCGCTTACGTGGACTGACAACAAGGATGCCATGTCAAACTGTAAGGACCCACAGTAAATGCCGTAGTACGCATATCACCACTCATGAATCTAACATGCTCATAACACTCAAACCAGCAATGATACTACTAATGAAGATATACAATCTTACTTCAATCTCCGATTGCAAAGAAATAATAATCACTAACAATTAATCAATGCAGGAACTTTATAATTCAGAGAACCTAATGAAATTAATCTAGAACCAGAAAAATCTTATCGGTTTCAATGATTGAATGAAGCTGTGGCATGGAGAACCCACTGCCTTAAAGACTTAATAGGCAATCAAGGATCACTCCCACTGTCCCCCAAGGTGAGGTGCACTAATCTTAGGAAAAGTGGAGTCATAGGAGATGGCCCAAAACAGAGTTTTAGGAATTCAGACGAAGGACAAAATAAAGGCAAACGATAGATTAGACATCAAAAGAGATTAAGATTGAAAAGGGAGTACAATTTAGAGAGAGAGAGAGAGAGAGAGAGAGAGATTTTCTGTACCACTGGGTTCTCGAGAGAACCCAATTTATCTCTTCTCCCTGTAGCTTCAACAGATGCAGCCTCTTGCTCAAGAGTCACCTTTTGCCAAAGAGTCGCCTCGCTGAAGCTGTTGGGCGAAGAGCCGTTCCCGGGCTCATCTCCCCTCCTCCCTCTTTGCTCCAACCCTAATTTCTCCCCCCAAAGCAATTGGGAGACTAAAGGAGAATCGGTCATATCCAAAAGACATGATTAGATTCTCAAACCGGATCCGGACCCAAACCCGAATCCGGACCCGGACCCGACTCATGAAAAGCACACACGCGAACTTGCATGTCATTTTCCTAACAATCCCCCACAAAATGACACACAGGAATGAATGTCTATTCTGGGCACAACAAGAGCCGAGTACTTAAGTATCAATATCTTTCTATTTGAATTGATACGTAGAGAAATGAGACAACAAACGGATCCACCAAGTGAAGTACTCTTGAACTTAGTGAATCTTATTTGAGACCCTCCCAACACGCATCAAACTCTTACTCTCGAGCAAACTCAAGATTCTCATGAGCACTCTAGAAAGACAAGCCCAAATCTTTCATAGGAGGTGGCCACATCCCAATACTCACGTTGGTGGATCCATCAAGTGCGTATCTCCAACACCACCTTACATCGGGCTATGGACCCATTAAGAGAAATGAAATGCTCAACCCTACAAAAACGATGAAGAAACCATCAAGTCCGATTATAGGACCACCCAAAGAAAAGACTACAGTTTCTCATATAAGAACCAAAGCTAAGTATCGTGCCATAGGGATGGATAAACAATGTCAAGAAAGAAATTAGCTTCGTTTGACTGCAAGAGGGGTATCCACAATTTTCTTCTTAATGACAAGGCTTAAGTCCCATCCCCCTCGACATATCCAGAACTAATTTTCTGGTTAAACCCTTAATTAAAAGGGTCAGCTAAATTTCTTTCGGATTTCACATAATCCAAAGAAATCACTCCATTTTCCAGAAGTTATTTAACTGCACTGTGACTAATGCATATATGCCTCCTCTTGCTATTATACACACTATTCTTAGCAACCCTAATTGCTACTTGAGAATCACAGTGAAGGGAGACAGGAACACTCGATCTCCCCCAAAGTGGCACATCTACAAGTAGGTTTCTCAACCATTCTACCTCTTGACCTGCTAACACAAGTGCAATAATCTCGACTCCATAGTCGAGCGAGCAATGCAAGTTTGCTTACCAGACTTCCACGAAATCGCTCCTCCACCTAAATTTAAAGAGTAATGCTATGCGTGCCGCCTCGGTACACCTCTAGGGCACCGCCACGGTGGAGACTTGACATGGATGCCTAGGTGGCATTCTTAGTCAAATTTCAGTTAGTTTAAACCTGCTAAAATAAAATTCGTTGCCAATGGACTGTCAAAAAAACCAAGGATTTACACAAATAATTATTTTATTGAATAAAAAATAATATATATGAGACTAATACAGTAATTAGATATACAGTGCCGATTCTAGTATATTTAATGAAAATCGAAATTTCAAAAAATAAAAGTACATTCATATGAAAATTTAGAAATTGCACAAACAGAATCCACATTTACATTAATGTATTCACTAAAGTAGTCCCGACTTCTGAAATTAGTATACTCGTACATCAACAAAAAAGTAAATGCATAAAGATTTTAAATACAAATTTAAAAGGTAAACTATAATAATATTACTGAAGTAAAAATTATTTAAAGCTAACGTACATTTGTTCACATTTTTTAAATGTTCAACAAAAGATATTATTTCAGTTGAAACCAATTATCAGATCTGGATTCGACTCCATACTCATTTTCTGCTGGAATGTCATCGCAATTTATTGATAATATATATGACATGTTATAATTAAGGTACGAACCTACACTTATCTACCAAAAATAAATATGGTTAGATCAAGACATATAGATCACATCAATACTAGCGTAGCCAGGAACGTTCTTTCATTTTTGTTTTTTCTCTTTTTATAAAATATTGCAAATTTCTTATATATAAAAAGAACAAACATATTTAAAGAACTTGATAATTAGCCATATAAATTTAGCCTCTTAAATAAGTCTCAAATTTAATTATTTTTTATATGGACTCATTTAGATGCTTTTGAAGTCAACAAACTAATATTGAATTAAGGACTGAATTTAAAAGAAAAATGATGGCAGTCTAGGTGAGAAAAAATCTGGGGTTTGGAGTTTCCCAATAGAATAGGAAGATAATATTTATTAAACAAAAAAAAACTCTTGCCCATTCAAGATGTAAACCCTTGGTGTAATACTTCAAAGTGCTCGTATTACCACTCAATATAGATCATCATTATTTATCACAAATAAAATTATAGAAATCATATATTAACATTATTTAGATATTTCGAATTCAGGGCATAGATTTCATTCTCCTCCTATACATAGAAAATTTTGAAAAAATGAGTGAAAGTTAGGATTTTCTTCCAAAATTAAAATTTGATAGAGGGTTTAGAGTGATTGAGGGTTGAGGTAAAAGAGAACAAGAGTGAAAGGGTGAAAAACCGAGTGAAGACACGAAAAACAATAGAAGGAAAAGAAGAGATGGAGCAAGGAAAATTAATGGGGAAAGGAAGAGAATCAAACCAAGAGAGAGTGTGTAAACACGTTGTGCATGATCGAGTCATTAAAATGATAAATACTAATACAGAAAACAGGAGTAAATTTACACTTTTAAGACTTTTCCAAAGATAGGAAATTTTTATGAGTTTTCCAAAGATAGGAAAC
Source organism: Aristolochia contorta (assembly GCA_022405105.1). Taxonomy (NCBI): domain Eukaryota; kingdom Viridiplantae; phylum Streptophyta; class Magnoliopsida; order Piperales; family Aristolochiaceae; genus Aristolochia; species Aristolochia contorta. Next base: position 23,679,531 of record CM039667.1, on the reverse strand, counting down.
TTGTGAATCTAATAATTATTCAGCAGAAGATCAAGAACACAGGTAGGCTCTAGAAAGTACGTACTCTGCTTTTTTGGTGTGCATATCCGGACGTTCGTTATCGGTTCGGTCACTCAACCAGTGAGATTTCGGCGCGCTCCACAACTGCACACGAACCATACACGGAGGTGGGCGTCTGGGACAACTGAAAGGGACCAACAAATGATGAGGGCTTGAGACATATGTGCATTATGCAAATTCCGGTGGTCTTAATTGACAAGATTCGAGGGGGAATGTCATAGAGGACGGTGCTATATTTCTACGGCGCCAATCACTATCTGCCATTGAATAACAGAAGTAAATCAGAGACCTCTCTAATTTTGATGATCTTCTCCAATATCTTCCGACATTTCATTGGTTGAAACTGTGTCGATCAGCTCAGGGTATACCAACGTCAATCTCACGCACGTGTTCATTTTCCTTTTGCCACCTTATGAACTCTTAAGAGTCAACAGCCTATATGGCTGGTCAGTATCTTCAGTATATATATACACTTGCAAATCCGCGATTGCTCATCATTGTCAACCTCTCTAGCCCAACAAAGCACCTTCTCACCTTCAACTACTGCGGCTTGTTTACTAATGGGGCTGTTTGAGCTGTTGTATACTTTCTCGGTCCTGTTTCTAAAGTCCCTGATCTTCTCCTGTCGTGGGTTTCTCCTGCGAGTACTTCGCCGCAAAACCAGTTCTGCTCAATACAATGGGCCCCCAACATTGCCTGTTCTCGGATGTCTCCCTTCATTCTACAAGAACAGACACCGCTATTGGGAAAGATACCTGGAAAATCGTAATTCAAAACTGTACACGGTACATGTATTTCAATCAATCAAGCAGATTTTTTTTTCCATAATTGTGTGATTATACCCAAACCAATCAAAAGCCAATCTAAATGAACAGACAAATATCAACACACAAATATACGTGGAAACCCTCCAGTGTAGAGGGAAAAAATCACAGGTCAGGTTCAAATCTCCACTATGAAATAATTGGGTATACAGATGTTCTTTTTCTAGAATAACAAGAGGATCAACAATACACCAAGAAACACATTTCTTGGTTAAACAACAGTGCATACATCAATTTCATCATATATGAGAAAAAAAGGAAGGATTAATAGAGCAAAGAGAGATAAAAGGGACTTCTCTGAGTTGTTGGCCATGTCTCAACTTCGCTTCTTCTTCTTCTCTCTCTCTCTTTCTTTCTTCTTCTCTTTCTCTCTTTTCTTCTTCTCCCCTTTCTTTCTTCTTCGCTCTCGGGAGGCTCTCAGACACTCTCAGATGCTCTCGCAAAAAAACCCTTGGGTGCACCTTTCTTTCTTCCCCTTAATATTTCTCATATGTGCTTCTCTCTCGCATGCTCTGTCTTCTTCTCCTTTTTTTTTCTTTTTCTATTGCTGTGGGTCCCACCACTTTAGACATGGGAGGGACAACACAACAATTCTCCCCCTCACGCCCATGTGGGGAGTTCTATCATGCCCGTTTTCTCTCTACAAAAGTAGAGTTTATCTTTGGACAATACCTTGGTCATCATATCAGCTCCATTGTCATCAGTATGGATCCTTTGTAACTGAAACAGTTTAAGCCTCAAGTGCATCATGAACCCAGTGATATCTAACATCAATATGTTTTGATCTAGAGTGAATAAGTGAATTCTTACTGAGATGGATGGCACTTTGACTATCACAGGGCATTTCATGCTTTTCCTGCTTTAAGTCCAACTCTTGTAGGAATTTCTGCATCCACAAGAGTTCCTTACTTGCTTCCGTAAGAGCTATATATTCAGCCTCTGTAGTAGACAAAGCTACACACTTTTCAACCTTGATTGTCAAGCTACTGCTCCCCCTACATAAGTCATTATAAATCCTGACGTGGACTTTCTAGAATCAGCATCACCTGCCATGTCAGAATCTGTGTACCCACATAAAATAGCTTTGCCATTCCCAAACATAAACAAAGTCTAGAAGTACCTTTAACATGCCTGAGAATCCATTTCACTGCAGCCCAAAGCTCTTTTCCAAGATTGCAAAGAAATCGACTAACAACACCTACTGCATGAGCTATATCGGGCCTTGCACACACCATAGCATACATCAAACTACCCACTGCAGATGCATAGGGCACATATTTCATTTCTTCCTTCTCTTTGTCACTTGAAGGAGATTACTGGGAGGTGAGCTTAAAATTCCCTGCAAATGGAGATACAACAGGTTTCGCCACATCACGGTGCTGGAGCGAGTCGACTCGGTAACTCGACCTGGCCGGGTGGACTCGGTGACTCGAAACGGCCGAGTAGACTCGGTAACTCGTCCAGCCACTGATCGAGGTGCTTCAGCATCACATGCTTCAGCATCACTCGGTCCTTGGGTTCCTACTGATGAACAGCCAATTCTTGCGCCTCTCCCCACAATCGAATTTGTTGCAGACTCAATTACCAGACCAGCCACTGAAATTCAAGAGGTATGCCCTGGAAATTATACTAATTCATTGGCTCTTAAATACTCTTCCATACCCACAAACCTTGCTATACTTCCAACCACAAATTGTCTTCCACCTTATGTTGCAGTCCTCTTTGGTCCCAATTTTAAACCAGCATGAACACTCCTTCAATCAGGCCACCCCTCTGGCCAGTATACACGACAATTTCTCTTTTCCCACCCACCAAAGCTCACAGAAAATCTCCCCCGCCCCCATCACCCATATGAGCAGCCCCCTTACTGTTTATTCGAGGAGAAACACCCCTCCATCACCTAATAAACCATTGGTTCAGGCTGTCTCACCTAATTCTGTGAATGCTCATTGCATTCGGAACATGAATGAAGTGATACCTGAATCTGTTGAGGTGAATCAGCATCGAAGTGATGGGAACCAAGTAGACGATGGAAGGAAGTCAGATCATGAAGTTATTCAGAATTCTACAGAGGGGAAGGCAAAATCCTCTTGGTTTCACCATCTACAAACTTTACAAAAGAAAATGAGTCAGGAGGAGTATGAATGGGCCATTAAGATTACCGAGAAATATGATAATGACAATGCAAAGGAGGATAATGTGCCTCTAATTGCAAGAAGAGTGACACGAGGGCAAGTCAGAGGAGTTACAAACCCAACAAAGGGGAAGAAATGATAGTTTTCTCATGGAATGTTAGGGGAGTAAGAAGTCCGAGCAAACGGACTGTGATAAGAAGTGCAATTTGGAGGAGTAAAGCCCAAGTAGTTATATTTCAAGAAACTAAATTGGGAGAAATGACTGATTTAAAAGTAAAGGAGCTTGTTCCTTTTCGAAGTCCTAGGTGGCATGCCTTGAATTCCTTGGGTACTGCTGGAGGTATTCTTGTGGTATGGGACCCAACTTTTATTGATGTCATGAGCACTAATGTGGGAGTTTATTGCATATGTCTGAAAATTTCTGACTTATCAAGTGGAAAATTCTGGCATATGGGGCCTATTTATGGACCAAGTACATATCATCATAGAGCAGTCTTTTGGGAAGAGCTAAATACTATGATGAACATGTGGCATGGACCTTGGCTTTTGGGTGGGGACTTTAATGCCATTAAAACCAGGAATGAGAAGCTTCCATCAGCTACTACAATCACTTCTACTATGAGGGGATTCCTTGAATTTCTTAATGCTTTGGACTTGATTGACCTCCCATCTACTGGGAAGACTTACACGTAGAGCAATATGAGATCTAGGCCGACATTATCCAAATTGGATAGATTTCTTTGTAATGAGGCATGGCTTGAATTGTACCCAAATGTGAGCTGCAAAGTTGTGGGCAAGACGGTTTCTGACCACTGGCCTATCCAGCTAGATACTAATGCTGAGAATTGGGGAGGTGTGCCTTTTAGATTTGAAAATCAATGGCTTGAGACTGAGGGTTTCTACACACTTATTGAAAACTGGTGGAATGATATTGAGGATGATGGCCCAAGGGGAGGAAGGCTGTTCAGGAAACTTAAGTCTTTAAAAGGAAAGTTACGAGGTTGGGCACAGACCAACAAGGCTGCCCAAATGGCCAGGAAAAATGAGCTAAGTCAAAAGATGGATACTTTGGATCTTCTTGAGGAAACTAGACCACTGAATGACACTGAGGGAGCCGAAAGACTTTCAGCAATTGTTGAATTCAATGGGTTGCTTTGCACGGAAGCCATTCATTGGAAGCAAAAATCAAGATACAAATGGCTTCATGAGGGTGATGGGAATACCCGATTTTTTCACGCAATGGCGTCTCATAGAAGAAGGATCAACAAAATATCCTCTCTCACAATCAATGGGGAGGTCACTTCAGACAAAGACATCATTGTAAACAGTATTATTACTCACTTTTCTTGTTTGTTTGCAGAAGACATTCTCAATCGCCCTTTGTTAAAGGGAATTCAACGCAACTGGCTGACCCCAGAACGAGCTGCTGATATTGAGAAGGTTTTTACCCTTGAGGAAATCGATGATGCTGGAAAATGCCTACCAAAAGACAAGGCACCGGGTCCGGATGGGTACAATGGGGAGTTTTTCAATGCTTGTTGGCCTGTAATCAGAGATGACATGATTCAGCAAATTCTGCATTTTCATAAGTTTGGCCTCACTTGCACGTCCCTTGGAGCCACCTTCATTGCACTAGTTCCCAAGAAGCACTGTGTTGAGCAGATATCTGATTTTAGGCCTATCAGTCTTGCATGCAGCACCTATAAGATTATTGCTAGGTTACTGGCTGGTAGACTTCAAAAGGTGATGAATCATATTATCAGTCCAGAGCAGCATGCTTTTATTAAAGGGAGGACAATCATGGATGCTGCAATGAATGTGCATGAAATTTTACATAATTGTCAACAGTCGGTGGAGCCAAGAGTTGTCTTGAAGTTGGATTTTGAGAAGGCTTTCGATAAAGTCTCTTGGAACTACTTCAATTCAATTATGGAACAGTTCGGCTTTGGTTGGCGATGGAGGAAATGGATTATGTCATGTGTATCTTCTGCACGGTATTCCATCCTCATCAATGCAGGAGCTCACGGGTTCATTACACCTACAAGAGGCCTCAGACAAGGTGACCCTCTATCCCCTATGCTATTTAACATTGCGGGCGAGGGATTGAGACATATGTTGCATATGGCACTGGAGGAAGGATGGCTAGAACCTATTATTGATAGAGACTGCTTCCAAGCTCCACTTGTACAGTTTGCAGATGATACAATTCTCTTCTGCAAGGGCTCTGTTGATCAACTTAGACTCATTAAATGTATTTTAATGCTGTTTGAGTTAACATCTGGATGGAAAATTAATTGGTCCAAATCTGCAATTTTTGGGTTTGCTGTTGAGAATGAAGTGATGACAGAAATGGCAGATATGCTTGGATGTAAAATTGGATCTCTCCCTTCCACTTATCCTAGGTTGCCCCTCTTTTTTGGTAGAGCAAATAAAAATCTATGGGCCCCTATCATTGAGAAGTTAAATCTCAGGTTAAGTACATGGCAAGGAAAGTTACTCACCAAAGCAGGAAGACTCACTCTGATTAAAGCATGTCTATCTGGTATCCCTACCTATTACCTCTCCTTTCTTCATTGCCCTCTTTCAGTGGTGAACACAATTGAAAAGATTATGAGAAATTTCTTATGGTCCGGTACTTCAGAGAGGTCCAAGCTTCATCTTATAAATTGGGATGATGTTTGTCAGACTAAGAATGATGGTGGATTGGGAATTCGGAAAATAAAACTCATGAATGAGGCCCTCCAGAAAAACTAAACATGAACGAAAGAACTACTTGGAGGAGTTTGATCACAAGAGCTTTGGACAGCAGGCCCAGACAGTGGTGGTTCAGTGCCCCTAGACAGTGGAGACTTTCTTCTATTTGGAAGAAAATTATCAAGTTGTTCCCTTTCTTTGTCCAACATATTTTTGTGCAGCCAGGCCGTGGAAACAAAACTTATTTTTGGACTGATAAGTGGACTGGAGATATTACATTTGCTGAAAAATTCAACAAGATTTTTCTCTTGGCTAGAAATCAAGAATGCCTTATTAGTGATGTGGCTCCAAGTGGACAGTTGAAGGAGGTAGATTGGACACCCCTACTTAGAAGACATCTCAATGATGATGAGGCTGTGGAGGCAGCTACATTACTAGAGGAGTTGAACAAATCTTATCTACGAAGAGATCAGGCAGATGAATTAATTTGGAAGCCGCATCCACAAGGTTGTTACTCGGTTAGCTCGGCTTACTCTTGTCTAGCAAATCGAGGTCAGCAACCTCATCACGCGGCTGTGGCTTGGTCCCTATCTTGCCCAAAGAAGCAGTTATTCTTTGGGTGGTGTTGCCTAAGAAAGAGGTTGCCCACAAGGGATCATTTGTTGAGAAGGGGAATTCAGCTTCAAGATATTACTTGTCCACTATGCAATACTGAGACTGAATCAATCAACCATCTACTACTACATTGCCCCTTCAGTTGGAAAGTTTGGACCTTTTTTATGGAAAGGTTTGGACTCATTCTCCCCATTCCTCATGACTTGCGTAGTATTATTGCACTTGCTGCCTCCTTGGGACTCGGTGCCAAGGGAAGACTTATGTTCGCCTCTTGCTTGGGTTATATTCCATGGCTAATATGGAAGGAAAGGAATAGCAGAATTTTCTCAAACCAAGCCTCTACTTGGAAGGATGTATGCAGCCGTATCACTCATCAGATTGTCTACTGGCTGAAAGCTCAAAAGTTGTTTAGAAATATTGATTGCGGTGTAATTTGGAGTAACTGGAGTGCTATTGCCAGAGAGGGGGATGGGAAACATCCTAGAATCATCGCTTGGTCACCTCCTCCTTTGAACTCTTATAAATTAAATTTTGATGGATCCTCCTTTGGCAATCCGGGTCTGGCGGGTGTAGGGGGCCTCATAAGGAACTCCTATGGTGATATCATGCTTACATATTCTGGGCCTATTGGTATCACTGAATCCACAATCGCTGAAGCCATGAGTCTCCTTCATGGGCTGAAGTATTTCCTTAACTTCCACTTCATTGGACCACTACATGTTGAGGGGGATTCCCAAGTGCTAATTCAATGGTCCAAGAAGGATTTAAAACCTGCTTGGAGGCTTCGACATAGTATTGATGAGATAAGGGACTTGGCTCATTTTGTTACTAGTTGGACTCATGTATTAAGGAGTGCCAATGGTAGGGCCGATGAATTGGCTAAGCATGGGGCCCATGAGCAGCATTTTGTTGTTCGGACCACCTAGCTATCCATGTATCTTGTAATTGTTGTATCTTTTAGCCCATTGGGCTACAATCAATAAAATCACAACTTTCAAAAAAAAAAAGACTTTTTCAATGTATTTTTCTTGAGACAAGCATAGCTTTTTGTTCTCTCTGTCACGAGTAACCTTCATGCCAAGGATTTACTTTGCTGCACCTAAATCTTTCATAGCAAAGGAATTTCTAGGATCTTTCTTCAATATCTCAATCTTGCTAATATCATGACCAACAATTAACATGTCATCAACATACAATAAGAGAATAATAAAATCATCAGCAGAACATTTCTTCATTAAGACACAATGATCAGAGTTAGTCTTACTATACCCACTGGCTTCCATGAATGACTCAAATTTTCTATACAACTGCTTGGGTGCTTACTTAAGGCCATACAAACTCTTTTTCAATTAGCAAACAAGGTCTTCTTTGCCCTTGACCTTGAAACCTTTTGGTTGCTCCATGTATATATCTTCCTCTAGGTCACCATAGAGGAATCCATTTTTCACATCTAGTTCTTCCACTTCTTAGTTCAAACAAGTGGCCAATCCCAAAACAACTCTGATAGAAGACATCTTTACAACTGGGGTGAAGATTTCTTCAAAATCAATGCCTCTTTTCTTATTGAATCCTTTCACAACCAATCTTACCTTGTATCTTGGTTGTGAGCTATTTTCTACACTCTTCAATTTGAATACCCATTACGTTTAGGAAGCTTCACCAAGTCATAAGTGTGGTTCTCATGTAGGGACTTCATATCTTTCTGCATGGCATCCAACCACTTTTGTTTATTTTTATGTGACAAAACTTCATGGTAGCTCTTTGCCTTCCCCCCATCAGTGATCATCATATACTCTTGAGATGAATACCTCGTAGAAGGTTGGCGCTCTCTAGTAGATCTTCTCAATTGAGGTTCTTCAACTGGCTCAGAAAGTCTCTTCAACTATTTCATCTTCATTATTATTTTCATTTTTAACTGGAGGGATATCATTTTGCTCTTCTTGAACATCTCTGCAGCTATCAACTGGTGCTCTAGGTGGATCAATCATGTCGGGCTCAACATTATCATCACTAGTACACTTTCTTTCCTTGACTTTTCAAAATCAACAATTGTCTAATCTTCAAAGAACACAACATCTATGCTTCAGATGACTTTCTTCTCAACTGGATCCCAAAATCTTTACCTGAATTCTTCATGGCCATACCCAATGAATATGCATTGTCTAGTCCTGCAGCCAAAAACTCTCATCTCTAGGAACATGAACAAAAGCACTACAGCCAAAAACTCTCAGATAATCATAAGAAACGTCTTTTCCTTTCCAAACCCTTTCAGGAACATCACCTTCCAAAGGAACTGAAGGAGAAAGATTTACCAAATCAATAGTTGTTCTCATTACCTCCCCCAAAAGGACTTAGACAGTTTTGCATAAGAGAGCATGCATCTAATCCTGTCATTGATAGTGTGCTTCATTCTCTCTACAACTCCGTTTGGTTGAGGTGTTTTTGGCACTAATTTCTCAAACTTGATGCCATGACTTCTGCAATACTCTTCAAATGGTCATCTATATTCACCACCATTATCTGCACGAATACATTTCAACTTCTTCCCAGTTTCTCTTCCAACTGCAACATGAAGATGTTTAAAATAGTCAAGAGCTTGATCTTTTGTTTTAAAAAAATAAGACCACACTTTCCTAGAGTGATCATCAATAAAGGTAACATAATAATGGGCACCACCGAGACTCAAAGCATCCATAGAGCATACATTAGTATGGATCAAATCTAAAACATTAGATTTTCTACGTGGAGGAAAAAATGTAAAAGCAACTCTATGTTGTTTATCTATTAAACAATGAGTGCATGCCTCCGGAACTGGCACACTGAGCTTCTTGCAGACTCACCCTCACAGACCATTCTCATCGACAGGCTTGGTTCCACCCGCAACATCATAACCGGCAACCCCTACAACATCGAGTACATTCTCAAGACCAACTTCAATAACTTCCCCAAAGGGAGACCTTTAACCGAACTACTGGGTTACCTCCATGGCCGGGGCATCTTCAACGTCGACGGCGAGCTGTGGCACAGCCAACGCAAGCTGGCCAGCCACGAATTCACCGCCAAGTCCCTCCTTGGGTTCTTGATGGGAACGCTTCAGACCGAAGTGGCGGACAGATTGTTGCCCCTCCTCGAAGCGGCATGTACGAACAAAGCAGTGGTGGACATGCAAGAAGTTCTTAGAAGGTTTGTGTTCGATGTCTTGTGCAAGGTGTCCCTAGGAATGGACCCCGCTAGCTTGGAGTACCCTTCAATTTCAGATTCCCAGTTTGCTAAAGCATTTGACGTTGCATCAGAGATAAGCGCACGATGAGACACGACTCCCCTTTTTGCAGTGAGGAAGACGAAACGCGCATTCTCGATCGGGTCTAAGAAGCGGCTCAAGGAGGCCATAAAGGTCATTCATGGCTCCATTATGGATCTCGTCCGAAGCAGAAAGGCAGAGGGCAGAAGTAAAAACAGCAAGAATGATCTTCTATCAAGGCTGGTATGCATTATCCCGGACGAAGAGCTGATACGAGACATGATTATCAGCTTCCTAATGGCAGGAAGTCGAAACTGCGACAAGTTCATATTTATTTAACCAAATGAAACCAGAAACACAATAAACTATGAGAATATGAAAGAGATGAGACTCCTCGAGGCCTGCCTGTGCGAGAGCATGAGACTCTACCCACACGTTGCATAAGACTCCAAGCACACGGCAGCTGACGACATGCTCCCAGACGGCACTCAGATCTATAAGGGCGATAGAGTCACCTACTTCCCATATGGTATGGGGCAGATGAAGACACTCTAGGGTGACGAGTGTTATGATTTCAAGCCATGGAGATGGATAGATATCGGGAAGGAACATCGTCATCACATCGTGGCTCCATATAAGTACCCGGTATTTCAAGCGGGCCCAAGGGTTTGTCTAGGGAGAGTGATGGCCTTTATACAGATGAAGTATGTCGTGGTGTCGATAGTCCGCCGCTTTGACCTCGTGCCAGTTCAAAGAGACACCCCTGCATTTGTGCCACTTCTGACTGCTCATATGGTAGGCGGGTGGACCGTTTACGTTCGCAGAAGGAATTATTTGAAGACCTAGCTTCTAGCTATGTGCAATATATAATTAATATTGAATTTAGTTTGTACATTGTGCAATATATAATTGATGGCCATGTAAAACGATTGTAATGATCAATAAAAAAGACAATTCTTGAATTCATTAACTGAAGTAATGGGACATGGTGTTAGAGATATAGGTTCTCTAGAAGATTCTTCATACAGGAACCTTCCTTCAAGAAACTCTACACATGCTCATCAATCCCAATCATGATCTAAGTCTATCTTTGGAAGATTGCTATGTATATTGTAATTGCTGTAAATCAGATTTTACTTCTTTGTTAAGATTCAGAATCAGTCTCCTAAACAGACCTGAATTCCTACACACTTGTACTTATATATACTCCTCATACGATTGAGATGAATAAGAAGAATATCTTACATTACATGGTAGCAGGCCAACCCTGGGCATACATCCAAGGTCTTCTTCGCCACGCCCTCCTTCTCCTCTTTTTCTCCTCGTTCATTGCCCTAACGGCCGCCAATCAGTCCCCTTCATCTTCCACTACTCCGTCTGTGGTCAACAATGTGGCAACCATGGTGCCTTCCCCGCGTGGACTCTCCTTCGATCTCGGCTCTACTCATGGCCGATTCAATCTTTGTCCAATATTTCTCACTATGTTCCATAAAATTGGACCGTCAGAACGTTTACTTATGGCATCAACAGATGCTACCTGCTTTAAACAGTCAACAAGTGATGGGTTTAGTTGACGGATCCGTCGTTCCTCCTCCGAAGCACATTCTTGATGATGAGACAGGTGGCTCTATTCTGAATCCACTGTACACCATGTGGTTTATTCTCGATCAGACGATACAAAGCTGGATCGTTGTCACGTTATCTGAAGCAGCCCTTGGACACACTCTCGATCTACCCATTGCAGCTGCAATGTGGCAGAAATCGAAGTCAGCATATGCTTCAACATCTCAGTCACGCCTTAATCATCTTCGCTTTCAGTTACAGACTCTTCGCAAAGGGTCATTGTCCATGTCAGCGTATCTGGACTCCGTCAAGCACATTATAGATGGATTCTCAGCATCTAGACAGCCACTCGATGATCACACTATTACTCACTACATATGCTCAGGACTCGGCCAGGAGTTTGAGTCGTTTGCCCAGTTTGTTACCAATCGAGATACGCCTTATACTTTCAACTCCTTGCAGAATCTCCTTCTCACACAGGAGCATCGCCATCAGATGCAGGTACAATTTACTCAACTTGATGTTGCAGGTTCCCCTTCGGCCAATGTAGCCGTTAGAGTTGGTAGAGGAGGTCACGCTAATCAGAGAGGCCACTTACGGTCCGATTGTGGCCGAAGTCAAAATTCAGACCGTGGACAAAGTCGCGGCCAGCAAGATCGTCGTGACAATGCCAATCGCCCGACTTGTCAAATCTGTCAAAAATTCGGCCATGTGGTCATTCAATGCCGAAACAGGTTCAACTTGGCATATAAGCCTACTGCTACTTCTCCTCAAGCTTATTCTGTGCAAACAGATCCCCGCCATGACGCAGCCTGGTACACTGATTCAGGGGCTTCTCATCACATCGCCTCTAATGCTTCACAGTTAGTTGGGAGTACTTCTTACACAGGCTCAGATCAAGTGATCCTTGGGAATTGTTCAGGTTTGCCAATTTCTTCCATTGGTACTCTTTCCATTAAATCAGTTTGTTTAACTTCGCAATTTACTCTGCGTTCCTTCTTCCCTTAAAAATTTATTGTTTCTTTCTCGACTCACTTCTAATCACAACTGCACAATCACTTTTTATTCTAATGGCTATTGTGTACAGGAAGCTAATACGGGCCGCATACTTCTCAAGGGGTGGAATAGCAGTGGACTCTATGTCATCGATCATGCTGCTTCACCCACCAGTTTACTTTCAGTTCAGTCGCCTTTTTCCTTATGGCATAAACGTTTAAGACATCCTGGTAGTTCTGCTTTGTACTCAGACATTTAAATATTGAAGTTTCTGATTATAATAGAAAGGCATCTTGCCCACCTTGTTGCGTTACAAAATCAGTCGTTTTGCCCTTCTAGAAGTCCACTACTTCAGCACCATCTCCCTTGCATATGATCTCAGCAGATGTATGGGGACCTTGTCCCATTACTTCAAGGAATGGATTTAAATATTATGTGTCTTTTGTCGATCACTTCAGTCGGTTTACTTGGTTATTTTTACTTCAGACAAAGTCTGAAGTTTACTCGTCGTTTCTACGTTTTCAATCCTCTGTCGAAAATTTATTTTCCACAAAAATAAAATACTTTCAATCTGATGGGGGATCTGAATTCACCAAACGTCGATTTAACCAGTTGTTTGCCTCTTGTGTTATTCATCATCGCATCTCGTGCCCATATACCCCCCAACAAAATGGCATTGTCGAGCGCAAGCATCGCCACATTGTCTCTGTGAGCATGACTTTTCTTGCGCAAGCCTCTATGCCTAACAAACAATGGGACTCTGCATTTTCTATTGCTACTTTTCTTATAAATCGACTTTCGTCCTCTGTTTTGTCTTCCAAAATCCTTTTTGAATTCTTTTTTGGGCGCTCACCAGATTATTCTTCTATACATATTTTTGGCTGTCTTTGTTATCCTCACACGCCCTTACGCTTCTCACAAGCTGGAAGATCGTTCTGTTCCATGTGTTTTCATTGGATATCATTCTAATTATAAAGGTTATAGGTGTCTTGATGTTTCTACAGGTCAGGTGTACATCAGTAGCAGCGTGATCTTCGACGAAACTTCTTTTCCATTCTCCAAGGCGGCCTTGCTTCCCACACCGACAACTCCATCTCTTCTGAGTTCCCGAATTCAACTCTTGCCTCTGCCTTCTTCCTCCCGAGTTGCCTCACCTTTTCTCACCTCTTCTACTCAAACAAACTCATTGTCTCCTTCTGTCATCCCACATACTATTCCGTCTTCACCTTCTTCTTCTACTTCTAGACCCAAGTCCATATCTTCATGCTCGCTAGCTCCAATTTCCCCTTTACCTGCTTCTGAGCCACCTCTCCAAACTGCTCGTCTTACTGCTCCCTTAGCCACTCATGCTATGACTACTCGCTCTATGACCGGATCCCTTAATCCCAAAATACATGTCTCCACACGTCATCCGTCTGTTCTCCCCCCTTCACCTGTGGAGTCTACTTGTTACTCTCAGGCTGTGAAGCATCCAGAATGGCCTGAGTCCATGAAATCCGAATTTAATGCTTTATTATCTAACTATATTTGGAGACTTTTTTCTTTGCCACAAGGGCGACGAGCTATAGGTTGTAAGTGGGACTTTAATACTAAGACCAAACCTAACGGTAGTATTGAGAGATACAAAGCTCGATTAGTGGCAAAGGGGTTCAATCAACATGAAGTGCAAGATTATTTTGAAATATTCAGTCCGGTTGTTAAACCTGTAACAATTCGAGTGGTTCTCACTTTGGCAGTCAGCAAAAATTGGGCTATTCAGCAGTTGGATGTCAGCAATGTGTTTCTTAATGGCACATTGGCATAAGAGGTCTACATGGTTCAGCCTCCAGGTTTTATTGATGATTCTCCCACACGATGTGTCTCCTTCAGAAATCGTTATATGGACTAAAGTAAGCATGGTATTATCGGTTGACATCTTTTCTGATTGAACTTGGATTCATTTTATCCAAAGCCGATTCTTCTCTTCTTTATACATACAGTGCCGATTCAGTGATTTATATTCTATGTTGACGACATTATTGTCACTGGCTCTTCTCCTTTGGCTATTACTGCTCTTGTTCGCAGCTTACAGACAAAATTCTCTGTTAGAGATTTGGGCCATCTTCATTATTTTCTTGGCATTGAGGTGGTTCGTACTAAGGCTGGTATTCATATTTCTCATTCTAAGTATTCTAGTGATTTACTGCATCGACTCGGTCTTGCAAATGTTAAGCCGATTTCGACCCCAGTTTCTCTGGGCTCCAAACTGTCAAAATTTGAAGGAACTCCACTCATTGATGCTTCTGAATATAGATCTACTGTTGGTGCTCTTCAATATCTCACACTCACCAGACCAGACAATCATTATGCGGTTAACCAGGCATGTCAATTTCAGCAAGCACCAACTGATGTACACTGGTCTGCAGTCAAACGCATTTTGCATTATTTAAAAGGTACTCTAACACATGGTTTTCTTATTCAACCAGCTCGCCATTTTGGAATTCATGTTTTCTCAGATGTCGATAAGGTACTCTACAACATGGTTTTCTTATTCAACCAGCTCGCCATTTTGGAATTGATGTTTTCTCAGATGTCGATTGGGGTGGCTGTCTTGATGATCGAAGATCATTCACCAGATTTTGTATATACTATGGTGGTTCACGTATTCCGTGGTCTTCCAAAAAGCAACCAACGATTGCACACTCTAATGTTGAGGCCGAATACAGAGCATTAGCAATTGCGGCATCTGAAATCTCTTGGGTACTTCACCTATTTCGTGAACTTCGAATATTTCTCAAAGATCCCCCAGTTTTGTGGTGTGACAACTTATCCACAACTTACATTGCCGCCAATCCAGTTTTCCATGGCCGAATTAAGCATGTCCAACTTGAATACCACTTCGTTCAAGAGAGAGTATGCAGTGGACAATTATCAGTGTGATTCTTTCCCACTCAGGATCAAGTTGCAAACTTCTTTACAAAAGGGTTGTATCGTGGCCAGTTCACTCGGTTTTTCCTCAATCTTTGCATTATTACAAAAACGCCAACCTTGCGGGGGAATGTTAGAGATACAGGTTCTTTAGAAGATTCTTCATACAAAAATCTTCCTTCAACAAACTCTACACGTGCTCAGCAATCCCAATCATGATTAAAGTCTATCTTTGGAAGATTGTTATGTATATTGTAATTGTTGTATATCATATTTTACTTCTTTGTTAAGATTCGGAATCAGTCTCCTAAACCGACTGGAATTCCTACACACTTGTACTTATATATACTCCTCATACGATTGAGATGAATAAGAAGAATATCTTACATTACACATGGTCCCCATATATCTGCTGATATCGTATGAAAATCAAAGGCTCAATGACAGAGACACTGAAAAAGGTTGAGTTGTACACTTATGAGTTGTACACTTATGAGTTGTACACTTACTTTCACGACAACCGAGATAGGAAGTCATTTTATTGGAATCTGAAAAGGTAAAGTTCAATTTTCTAAATACATCAAGCCAGACTAATCTTCAAGGATGTCCTAACTTACTATGCCAAAAGGACCTAAGAGAAGTTTCATCAATAAAAAGCTAAAGAAATCTCTGCATCCAGCTTGATAATTCTCTCTGCAGCTGTTTTATTCATTGCTTCGCTCCCCCTTCTCCAATGACTTTAGTCAGTTGAAGATCTGTTTGTAATTGATAACGTTGTTCTTTTGTTCATAGCTGCTCCTGTTAGTGAAAGTGTCAATTAATGTAGTCTGTTTGGCATTCAATGTCTATCATCTTGTAAATGGTTAATGAATAAATCAATAAGAATTTAATCATGGTTTCTGATTTTCTCCTCTCTCGCTTCATCAATTTGTTCTTCAAATAGAGCAGTGGCCTACGAGTGCCTTGAACGCACTCACATATAACTTTATACGTGAACAACAAATAACTAATCCCAACCACCTTGAAATAAGTTCAACAATATTCATCTAGAATTTAAAGATAATGCTCGTTTAGTGTCTCATATTAATGTTCAAGCAAGTTCTGTCTCGGCGAAGAAAGATACTAAATGAGCTACGTTTAAGAACCTGGTTTCTACAGATTTGGGATCCTTGCCAAACATTTGTGCAACAGCGCTCCACATAGCTGTTAGTGTCTGGCCGTTTCGTTTCATGGTTGCAACTCATCATCAACAATTTCCACTCTGCTTGTGGCTCTGCTTCTTCGCCTCCTCTCTTACTCCTGCACAAAGGAATGCCAAGTCTTTGATACAGATCAGCTGCCCAACCGTTCTTCTAACTCAGCAGCTGTTCGTCAACCCTTCCCATCTCACGTTGCCGCTGTGTAAATCTGTTGATTCCAACAGTCATATCAATTCCAGATGAATATTCTTTCCAATCGATACTGATGTTGTAGAAAGTGATGAACAAAAACACGTTGGATTTGTTTTAATTGTTGGAAATATTTTTTAATTAGCTCCGTATAGGTGAAATGGTGTATGGGTTGGATTTGGGACACTGGCCACATCCTTATTGTATTAATCTTTTAAATTCGTGGGCTTACAAGGCTTGATTTATGAAACGAGAGGTGGAATATGGTCCAAACACACTACATAAATATTTTCAAGTAACGACTCTTATTAATTTTCAAGCAAGTCTATTCCAAGCAGATCATCAATTGTTTAGTGTAATTTCAGAAGGTGACGCTGAGGCAGGCAGCTGTTATATTCAATTTTTAAAAAATCAACGAAAAATTAAAAAAGAGTAGGCAATCATGGGATACACCCAAACACTGCCTGAAAAATTGTCAACTAGTGTGCACCGAAAAAGAAGCGGTCACATAAGGTCCTCAAAACATGGAGGATCTTATTTTCACTTACCGGAAAAGAGATGCGTGTTTGTTTAGCATGCTTACAAACACCACAACTCCATAAATGCATAGAAACAGACATTTAAAATAAGAAAGTACTTGAGGAGATGGGAGAATAAGTCCTCGACTCTAGGTCCTGGATAAAATAAACAATCAGACATGCAAGAGACCGAGCAAAACAAGTTTCCGGTTAGTTGACCAATAGAAATCAGATTACAAGAAAAGGATGGCAGAGACGTCGAAAAAGCAGTGTGGGACTGAGTACGACTAATCCTTTGTGACTCACATAAACAATAGAACCATCAAGCAACTTAACCGAAACATATGAAGAGATTTTAGCGAGGAAGATAGGACGCAACTGACACCTATCATGTGGCACGATGGCCTAGTGTCTAATACCCTTGTGACAGAAAAAGAAATGTTTGTTACCGGCTAAGAGAAGGGGCCCTGCGCATATTGCTTCTACGGGAGGCTCTGAATGGGAAAATTGGCACTTTCTTGCGCTGCCATGGCTGTCTTCTTATTACTGGAACCATTTTTCCTCTGCTTTCCGCCTGAGTCTGCCAGTTTGGCAGATATCAGACAATTTGATAATACTTGGCCTTCTCGTGCCCCAGCTTGCCACAGTGGTCACATATCAGATGAATTCGGCTGCAAGAATTCTGTGACATCTGCACAAACTGACCGGATGCTAAAAAAGCAAAAGCCTCAGGCTTTACTAATGGTGTATAATCATTGCATTCAGATACCTTTACCCTAACATCTTACTTTATAACTGCAAGAAGTTGACCACTTTTCTAGGACTAATGACAACTGGATATGCAATCAACAATTCATTATAAATGTCGGCAACAAATCTTGAAGTACAGAAATATACTTGGTAGACCATCCTAGAGCCCGTGATTCATGAGCATCATTGTAACATTACATTATATTTAGATAGATAAGCTACCAAATTGTCTGTTCCATTCTTCGTATATTCCAAGTTCATTAACTGAAACAGAAGGCCGCACTTCTTGCAATGCATTCTCGAAGTCCTACACATTGATTATGACAAGCTAACATCAGTTGTTAATGTTTAAGTGGCAGGCTTTGCATGACATCTGTGAGCAAGTACTGAAAAAGGCTCCATTTCTACCTGAAGAGTGACAGACCTCATATCTTCCTTGCGA
Source organism: Aristolochia contorta (assembly GCA_022405105.1). NCBI lineage: Eukaryota > Viridiplantae > Streptophyta > Magnoliopsida > Piperales > Aristolochiaceae > Aristolochia > Aristolochia contorta. Next base: position 23,661,398 of record CM039667.1, on the reverse strand, counting down.
AGCTCTGTAATCTCAATTCCTTGCTGGAGAGCCTCCTTAGTGGTCCCATTGATGCATCCTTCACTAAGTTCTTCATGTCTGATCCCGAATAACCTGGGAACAAAGGACAATTTAAAACAGGCGTGTGCGTGCTTAGTTAGCTGTGGATGAATGAAATTTTTCATTAATTATGTACTATCAGTAACAACAAACAAAGACAGCTAACCTAATTCCATTGATTTAAGACAACTTAATACTAACTCCATATAGTGAATCGGCTACTTAATTCAAGCTGGATACACATTTTTAGCTATTTGAGAGTTAGTCATACATGTAAGACAGATATAACCACTAAAACTGTGCAAACTGGAAATTGGAAACTTGAAAGAACCTATTCTTTTAGGTCTGCAAGTTAGCTGACCTTCTGTTAACCTGCATATGGATACAATTTCTTCCTCTGAAAGCTTGAACAAACCATCCTTCTCCAAAAGATTCCGAACAATCCAAGCTCTTGCATCTTCACAAGGAAACAATTTCATCAACATATTGCATGATACATTTTCAAGCAGCAAAATAATAAAATCCTAGCATGCACATCACACTTCTAACAACCAAAAACTTACAAAACTGCCACCTTTCCCAAGCTTAGGTTTACATATCGGAAGCAGATTGATGCAATTCAATAATGGAAGGCCCTTCTTCTAGTCCTCTGAGAGTTCCCCCAAAGCACTACCTGAAACTTAACATTGATTGTTCTTCCTTTGTCAACCCAGGCCCAATTATAATTGAGGGCTCCATCCTTAATCCCCATTGATGTTCTCAGACTACATACGTACATTGTGTCTCACAAAATTGAAACCTAAGTTCTGCTAACAGGCATCCCTCTCCATTGTAATTGCCTCAGCAAATGATGCTATTAGTTGGATGAGAAAGAAATTAGGGTGCTTGGAAACTAAGGGTTTTTTTTTTAAAACTAGATATTTTCCAAATTGCCGAATATACTCGTGGGTGGTAGAACCAATGGAAAGACATCCTCAGATCGGCAATCTCTATTCCATGAAAGCTTGTTAAAAGGGGTTTTCTAGGCACTCAGTCTATCATGTTTCCCTTAACTCTCTAATAATTTGAGATCTATGTATTTTTCACTTTGTGTACAGTAGCTTTTAGCAGAATTCATGTAAGTCAATTTTACGAGTCAAAGGTATTTTGATAATTATGCTCTATTGAGTTAGTCTCAATTTAGTCTTTATTAGACTTGAGTGTTGCTTATTATTTTCAATAGTAGCACATGTGTTAGTACTTTATATCTGTTTATTTTATTCAAAAAACCACTTTATGGCCTTTTTGTAATTTGATGTAACTACAGCCTATATTAATACAATTAGGGTTGTGAGTCCATACAGACTTCAGTGTTCTTCTTCCTGCTCTCCCCTTCTCTCTCTTCTTCTTCTTTTTCTCTAAATTTCACATGGTATCAGAGCAGGTCTATATGTGACGACTCGTCACTTGCAGAGGTCATGGATCTTCTTCCACTAGGCTTCGTTATACAAGTTTGATGGGTGGAATAAATTTTAGTTGTTGGGCGAATTAGAAAAGAATTTTTTTCTTCTTCTTTTCCCTGCCATGGCTGTAAGTTATGGGTTGTACTAGTGTTTAAATGTAAGATGCACTTTATTCTGCCCAAGCGAAGGGTTTCATGGTGCTACTGAGCTATTAGCTCGTGCTCCAGCTTTTGTTGCTGTTGATGTCATTTGTTGTGAGGTCGCAAGCAAAAGATCCAATTTTTCTTTTTCTTTTGGCATTGTCGAAAAGCTAATGGTCTCAACTAATCTGCGAGTGCAAGATGTACATTTTTGTGCCCTCAAAAAGGGTTTTTTTACTGTTGCTGAATCGCTGGAACTGTACTATTGCAGCTGTTGATGTATAAATGCTTCCTAGTTTTTTTACTATTACATTTGTGTAGCCTTCTATAGTCTACCAAAAGCTTTTTGTGTGGGCAACAGAGCCTTCTCTACTGTTTTTTCACCATAACAGGTGTGTTCTTCTCAATTTATGCTGACATCATCATACCTAGGGCTGACATGAGCAACTCTTCTGGTGTGATTTTCATACTTTGGAGATATATTTGACTGTCTAATTGTTATTGCAGAAAGGGTGATAGCTAGTACTGATGTTCAAGTGTTCTACATGCATGATATTGGTCCAAAAAAGAGTTATTTTGCTGCTGCTGGTTCGTAAAACCCTTTTTCCGGTAGTGTTGCTGCTAAATTTTTTCGTTTTACGCTGCCTTGGGATTCATACCAGTCATCTGCGGGTAATTAAATTCTGCGGAAATCATCATTCTAGAGCTCACTGGTATTTCTAAAAAATTTCAGGACAACCAGGTACATAAACTTATTACTTTTTTGTGCTAACATCATCATTGTTGCTGCTGATGTCAACAGTCTTCAAAAGTTGTGTTGTGAATTGGTTTGTGATTCTTCCGAGGCATATTTTGAGTTGTTTGCTGCAAATTGATCTGCTGGTCTAAATTTTGTATTGCTGACATCATCATCGCGAGTTCCGGCTAAATTCTTGTTCTGGTGCTGCGAATCACTTGCTGCTGGATTAGTGGTTAATTTGGATTTGTAATTTATTCTTTTTGGGTGTGTGATCATTTTTTCTAGTGAGATTATTAGTTCTACTACCCTTGCTGAAGTTGAATACCAGTTCATGACACACTATTAGTGAAATCCTCTGGGTGAAATTGTGCCGACTGATTTGGGGTGAAGTTGTGACCAACCCATGGTGCTGCAATGTGATAATCAGGCTGCTATTTTTACAGCAAATAATCCAGTGTTTCTTCAAAGGATGAAACACATTAAGGTTGACTACCACTTTATTCGAGATGCAATTTTAAAAGGCAAGTTAGTCGCTCCATAAGTCAACATTAAAAATCAATTGGCAGATCCGTTTACTAAAGGTTGAGTATCCTTTCCCCAAGCTGGGCCTTCATGATATCTACGCTCCAGCTTGAGGGAAAGTGTTACGAGTCAAAGGTATTTTGGTATTTATGCTGTATTGAGTTAGTCTCAATTTAGTCTTTGTTAGACTTAAGTGTTGTTTATTACTTTCAGTAGTAGCACACGTATTAGTGCTTCATTTCTGTTTATTTTATTCAATAAGCCACTTAATGGCGTTGTTGTAATTTGATGTAATTGCAGCATATATTAATACAATTAGTGTTGTGCGTCCATACGGACTTCACATCCCCTTCTCTTCAGCGTCTTCTTCTTGCTCTCTCCTTTTCCCTCTTCTTCTTCAGTTTACTCTAAATTTCACAGTCAAAATAAAAAAGAATAATAAAAAAAATAAAAATAAAAAGACCTGAAGAAGGGAGAGGGATGTATAGCCGTTTGGTAAGTCGTCTGCGCGCTGCTTCATCTAATTCCTGTGGCCTATTTGTTGCCCCTGTTTTACAAAAAAATGGATAGAATGTAAAAAATAAACATTGTTAGATTTAGTGAAGGAGATAGAAGATGAGAGAAAAGTGAAAAGATAGGAAGAAGAGAAAGAGAGAAGGAGAGAAAGAGAGAAGGAGAGAAAGAGGTTGTAAGGTCTTCATGACCTACAACCCTAAAACATGTATTAATAGAATCCGAAAATACAAAATTACAATGATGCCATTCATGGCTTGAGGAGCAAGTAAACTAACCAATAAACAAACAATAACTAATTAAAATTTAGTAAAATTACTAAACTACCCCTAACTCTTAACACTCCCCCTCAAGCTAGAGCGTAGATATCATGAAGGCCCAGCTTGGAGAGAAGGTACTCAAATTCTTTTCTTCGAAGACCTTTAGTAAGCCGATCAGCCAGTTGATCTTTAGTGTTAACTTGTAGAGTGTGCACAAATCCCAAGGCGGCAGCAACAGCAAAATAACACCTTCTCGGAGCAGCACCAAGCGTGTAGCACACTTAAACAACAATATTAGCGCTCACCCTTTCCGCAACAGTGCAGCAATGATGCTAGACGACTCAGCGATGCGAGTCGAACGACTCAAAGCGAAGACGAGTCCAACGACTCAGCGAAGACGAGTCCAACGACTCAGCAAGAAGACGAGTCCAACGACTCAGCAAATGAGTCCAACGACTCAGCAAAGTTACGAGTCCAACGACTCAGAAGACGAGTCCAACGCCTCAGCAGTACGAGTCCAACGACTCGGCAGTATCAGAAAACCCTTTTTAAGGGCAGTAAGTTGTGCATCTAGCACTTACATATGAATTTACACCATTCGCCTTCCGACAATGGTAGAAGAAAGAAAGATTGAACCTTTAGCTTCTGAACACATAATAGATAATGTCAGCAGCAGCAGCACCAGTAGCAGCACGAACTAGAGCACGAAAACACTAAAAAACCCATCTGGTACGGTTCTTGAGGCAGCGTAATAACACGAGTTTTGAGTACCTGGAAGCTCTGAAACACGTTCAGAACTACCAGTGACTAGAAGTGGCATATTTTCGAAGCACAAAGACTTTATTTTTGTTCGGCACGAATCCCGAGGCTGTGTAAAAATTCAATTTTTTTACCAGGCGCAGTAGTAGCTGTCGCAGATACAGGTTCCTACGAACCCAACAGCAACAAAGGATCACCCTTTAGGAGTAAACCCATACGCACAACACTTCAATCAGCAGTAGAAGCCATTATCAAGAGATAATGGTAGAAGAACACAGAAAAGAGAAACTTTAACGATCTCCCAGAATCTAAGACCTTTCTAAAACTTCAAACTTGTACAATGAGCTTCGAGGAAGAAAATCCCATAACCTCTGTAAGTGACGACGAGTCGTCACATACAGACCCGCTCTGATACCATGTTAGATTTAGTGAAAGGAGATAGAAGATGAGAGAAAAGTGAAAAGATAGGAAGAAGAGAAAGAGAGAAGGAGAGAAAGAGAGAAGGAGAGAAAGAGGTTGTAAGGTCTTCATGACCTACAACCCTAAAACATGTATTAATAGAATCCGAAAATACAAAATTACAATGATGCCATTCATGGCTTGAGGAGCAAGTAAACTAAACAATAAACAAACAATAACTAATTAAAATTTAGTAAAATTACTAAACTACCCCTAACTCTTAACAAACATATATATATATATATAAAATATAAAAAAAAAACCGTACAGTCAGCCAAACATATGTAAAAGAACCCTTAAAAAATTCTTTCAGTACATTCACAACCATAAATGTACGCTTCCATGAAAGATTCCTTCAACGGTTTTTCCAAAGGCATTACATGGAATTTTAGCACTTATTTTTTATTAGAATTATAATTGAGAAAACTTTAATAGGAGAAAATCCAGGAGTAGAAGACTAACATCACAACCACAAGCTTATAGAAAAGCTCACAAATTACTTAACAGCAGAAGGTATCCACTCTTTTATAAATTTCGATAGAGCATAGTAAAACATAATATAATGACACAAAAACCCCTGATTTTGTGTCTCTCAACACTTCCCCCTAAGCTAGGGCATATATACGAAAAAGACAACTTTTTATACTATACAAGAATTTTTTTCTTTGAGAGTACCTTTTTTTTTTTGAGAAGTTGTGTTTTATTTCATGTCATTGAAAAAATTAGAGACTAAGATTACAATGTCGGGTAAGGCGTCCAAACAACAAGATGTTTTATTCCTTTGACAGTACCTTAGAAAACAAACTACCAAATTGTTAAAAGGCGACACAAATCAATAATTTTCCACTTATAGTCACAATCAATTTCTTACCTACCACATGCCCAAACTCACTAACAAGGACCGTATCTATGTTGCAAAGCTAAATCTTTTGCAAGCAGTTTCCAAAAATTAAGAAAAGATCAAGAACATAGAAGCAATTTTTATAACAGTGTTTGAGTTTAGTCCCACATAGATAAACGGCTAGAAACGATTCTAACTTACTAGCTGGAAAGAGGCTTCCTAACTTCGGCTAGTCATTTTGGGATAGACATTGGCCCAACTATACATGGTATTAGAGCGGGTGCTCATACGTGAGCCTCCACTCAAGTTATCCACCTGTAGGAGCCCAACAGAAAGCTAACACATGCAGGGGAGTGAGATAAACGGGTAGAAAAGATCCTGACTTATTAGTTGGAAAAAAGCTTCTCCAGAAGTGTTCCGAAACCGTTGGCAAGGTTCTCCAGTGTTTGTCTCCCATAGCTCGGGGGGAATCCCCCAAATTTGGATCCAGATTGATACTGGACCTGTTTCCGTGGCTGGCTCCCATTTCCGAACCTCCCAACAAGGAACGGAGTCAGTATGATTCCATTGCAGAAGGTCTCGGCAAGTGCCTTCGTCTCCACCCATCACAAGCCATTCGCCTCCTCCCAAAAACGAGACTTTTGGCGAGAAGGAAAAACACCATCGCTCTTTAATCCAGGCCTCAAGTTCCTCGAATTTGTGAACTTCCCAATCAAGCTTTGCAATGATACAGTTTTGTAAAACTTGTTTTTTTCTTTGCCATTTCTCCTCCATAACTAGCTGGAACATCTTCTCGTTGTCCTATCCAACCAAGAGGTTCATCGATTCTTCCTCATTTCCATTGATCATCCCCGATTTTTCTTGTTTTGCTTGCTCAGCAACATCCTTTGGTAGACAAGTAAATAGTTTTTCAAATGCCTCCAACAGGCATTTCCATGGTGAACTCCCGTCCACACCAAATTCTGGTAGATAAATTCGTGCCAAAACCTTATGAGCTCAGAGTGTATGAGCTTGCATTCCCAATCACGCCTTCGAAAGGCCGAAATGGTAAACAGGAAGTCCTCCCACCATATTTCTTTGGATCTGGTTTGTCTACGTTCATTACACCTCGAATCTATTCTAGAAAGAGCTCACCAGCCTCAAGAGGAATACGAATGAAGGATTTCTTCTCTCTGTTTCAACACGAGACGAACGAATCTTCTTGCGAGATCGTGATCAATTGAGAAGATCGAATCCCCAAATTGACAGGTGCCTAGGAGTCTTTGGCGGCCAGTCCTTCGAACAAAATTTCCTCTCCTATTTTTGACTGTGGTCCAACCTTCCTCCTGGAGTCTTCCCGCATCCAAATCCTCACACCTTCCATCTCTTGATCCAACAATAATGTCATGCCGCAGCTCCGTCACCCTTGAGTTACTAGGTCGTGCCCTTGCAGAAACCACTCGGGGTTCTCCTTTCTCTCTCTGTTCCGCCATCGAAAGTCTACAATAACTATAGTGGGTCAGCCAGCTCACAAATTACCTAACGCCGCCGTGGCTGCCCCATCGCCGTCCCGTCACCGCCGCATCGCAGTCCCATCACCGCCGTGTCGCCATCCCATCACCGCCGCAACGCCGTCCATCTGTGAGCTGTCCCAACTCTGGAAACCTGAGACTCGGTTCGCGCGTTCCAGATCACACACTGCGGACCTGCAACGTTCGCGAGAGAAGCGAATGGCAAACCCTCTGATAACTTCCCCCGAACTCCAATTCGCAGCCATTATTCTCTATTTCGAAGGGTTTATTCCGTATACCCCTGATTTTTCTTTGAGTACCCTAGAAAACAAACTACCAAATTGTTAAAAGACAGCACAAATCAATAATTTTCCACCTATACATGAATAGTCACAATCAATTTCTTACGAATTTTGAACTTTTTTTTTTTATTTTGAAAAATGGTAAGTCTTTCATTTCATTCCAATAGAAATATTTTACCACTCAAAGGATAGTAAGAGTACAATGAAATTAACGGGTCCATACAGCCAAGTGTTGTTGAGATGCCCCTTGCTTAGCTAACAAATCGGCTCTCCCATTAGCAAGCCTAAGTACATGGTTCCAACTAATTACAATCGTAGCTAGATCAAAGATTTCAATTAGGATGGACTGAAGTCTCCAAGGTGACTTAAAGTCAGATTTGCACCATTAAATGATTACTTGGGAGTCACCCTCAACGTGTAGAGGTCCAATGAAATGAGAATTTAGGAAGCATTTTAATCATTGTAGTAGGCTCTTAGCTTCAGCCGTTGTGGAATCAGTAATACCAATTGGTCTAGCGTAGGTGAGTAAGATGTCCCCAAGATGGTTACGGATTAATCCCCCAACACCACCAGGGCCAGGATTGTGCAAAGAAGATCCATTGAAGTTCAGCTTGTATGAGTAAAGAGGAGGAGGCTCCCATATTTGAGTTCTAGTTGCAGCGCCATACCTTTCCCAAGCATAATCATCCCAGTGGCACCAAAGCACCGCCCCATCAGTATTCTTAAAGAGAGATTTTGTTTTCAGCCACCCAACAATCTGATAAGAAGCTTGGCTACAAATTTCTGTCCATTTCTTGCTTTTGTTTGTGAAGATTCTCCTGTTTCTCTCCTTTAGAGCTAAGGCCAAGTGAACCAACAAGTCTTGAGATACCAATTAAGTCATGTGGGACATCAAGCACAATACCAAACTTATTGAACAGAGAGGACCAGATCTTCCAACTAAATATGCAATGAATAAGGAGATGTTCAATCGATTCTGATTCAACATTACATAGAGGACACATACAAGACTCAAGTTGCATACCCCTTCTCACTAGGAGGTCTCGTGTGGGCAGTTTATCATGTAAGCAGCACCAGTTGAAGAAGGCTTGTTTTCTTGGGCAAGACAAGGAACCACGCAGCAGCCGCATTATGGTGAAAGCTCCCATCTTCCAAGAGGAGGCCATAACCAGATCTAACCAGGTATGATCCTTTGGGGTGTGGAGTCCATATAAGTTCATCATCTTGGTCCCTTCTGAGGTAAATTTTGCTCAAATCCTCTTGAAGTTCAACAAACTCAAGAGCCTCCATATCATTTAAAACTCTTCTGAAAAATGGCAACCAATTAATATTCTTTGGCTGCCCACTTGGAATAATATCAGAGATTAGGCAGTTCTGATTTCTTATCACTCTATACAAGCCCGGAAATTTATCGGCAAGAGTGGTCGCAGAAGCCCATTTATCTGTCCAAAAAAAGAGTTTTGTTCCCTTTTCCAGGTTGAATAACTACATTCTGGTCCAGAATAGGGAGTAGCTTAATAATTCTTCTCCAAATTGGGGAGAGCCTCCACAGTCTCCAATCATTAAGCCACCAATTCCTATGTGCACCCTCTCCTCTAGTAACAAGAGTTCTCCATTAGATTCCCCACCAACATTTAATTTCTAGAGCCACTTGATCATAAAAGCATCATTCATATGCTTGATTTTCCTGATTCCCAATTCCCCATCAGTTTTAGATTTGCAGACATCTTCCCCCTTGACTAAATGCATTTTTGACTTCTCAGAGGACCCGGCCCACAGGAAATTCCTCACGAGCTGTTCCATGGCATTTGCTACAAAAACAGGGCAATGAAGGAATGACAAGAAATAGGATGGGATGCCAAGCAGACAAGCTTTTATAAGAGTAAGCCTGCCTGCCTTGGTGAGGAGTTTCCCTTGCTATGTACTCAACCTCTGATTCAATTTTTCAATCACCGGATTCAATTTTTCAATCATTGTCAACCGAGAAGCCCATAATTGATGATTTTGATCAATTTATCTTCAGCCCGGAGGCAATCTCAAATATTGTAAGGATTGCCTTAATGATTCTCAGTTGTTGCTCTGTGCCTTTGCAAAAGATTGTAGTGTCATCAGCAAATTGGACCAATGGAGCTTGAATAGTATTACCATCCAATATTGGTTGGAGCCAACCCTCCTCAATGGCCATGTGAGGAACGAACCGCAAGCCCTCACCAGCTATATTGAAGAGCATAAGGGAAAGAGGGTCCCCTTGCTTAAGCCCCCTTGACGGTTTAATATAGCCGTGGGATCCCCCATTGATTAGGACAGAATACCTTGTAGAGGAGATGCAAGACATAATCCAGCTGATCCATCTATTCCCAAATCCAAACTGTATCATCATAGACTTCAAATAAGACCAGGACACCCGGTCAAATGCTTTTTCGAAGTCCAACTTTAACACCACCCGGGGATCATTTGACTGCTGACAAATATAAATGATCTCATATACATTCATGGCTGCATCTAAAATAATTCTTCCTTTTATAAATGCATTTTGTTCTGGGCTTATGATATGGTTCCCGGAGCTGTCCTTTGGTAGGTCATGACCAGCAGCTTCGATTTCCTCAATAGTGAAGGGCTTCTCGAGATCAGTAGCACGGTTTGGAGTCATCCAATTATAGATGATATGGTTCCCGGAGCTGTCCTTTGGTAGGTCATGACCAGCAGCTTCGATTTCCTCAATAGTGAAGGGCTTCTCGAGATCAGTAGCACGGTTTGGAGTCATCCAATTATAGGAAAAACCCCAGAGTGGTGGCCTTGAAGTGAGATCCTCAGTGAACAAATTTGTGAAGTGGTTGAGAATGCTAGCAATCATAATAGATTTCTCATAAGTGACTACTCCATCAACATTAAGGGAACAAATTCTATTTGTCCTCCTCCTGTGAGAGGCCATAGAATGAAATAACCGAGTATTTCCATCACCTTCCCAGAGCCACTTATGCCTAGCCTTTTGCTTCCAGATGATGGATTCCTGCCTGATAATGTGATTAAATTCCACAACAGCTGAAAGCCTATCATTCCTCTCAGAGTCAGTCAGAGCTCTTGATTCCTCAAGCTGATTAAGATTATGAATCCGATTACTCAATACGGTCTTCCTTGCTGATTGTTCCATTCTGTAAGCTTTGGACCAGACTTGCATTTCCCTTTTCAGCATCTTTAGTTTTTTAAATAATTTCCCTCCACCCAGATCCTCAATATTAAATTGATTCCACCATTCTTCCACTCGGGGCACAAAATCATCCTGTTCGAGCCACTAATTCTCGAATCTGAAAGGAGATCCCCCCCAATTCTCAGAAATAGAATCGAGGATGACTGGCCAATGATCCGAAACAGTTTTACCCAAAGCCTTACAGCAAACGTTTGGGTATAATTCCAGCCATTCGGTGGAGCACAAATACCTGTCTAGTCTGCATAATGTAGGAGAAACTCTGTTATTACTCCAAGTAAAAGTTTTTCCAGAAGCCGGCAAGTCAATAAGTTCTGTTGCCCCAATGAAATCAATAAAACCCCTCATTGTAGCTGTGAGGTTCCTATGTGGGGGAATTTTTCATGCCTTGATCTGATGGCATTAAAGTCTCCTCCCAAAAGCCAAGGTCCACTCCATTGTGAGATGAAAGAGCTGAGCTCATCCCAGAAATTAGCTCTTTGACCATAAGTACTTGGTCCATACACCGCACCCAAATACCAAGACTTCCCAGTAGATATCTCAGAAATTTGCAACGCAAGACAGTAAGTGCCCATTCTGATGCATTGGGCATTGATGAAGTTTGTATCCCACACAACTAGTATTCCCCCCGATGTGCCTGAGGCATTTATAGCTTGCCAACCAGGGGCACTAAAGGGAACCGACTCCTTAACAGTAAAATCAGACATCTCTTCCAACTTAGTCTCCTGAAATAAGACTAATTGGGCTTTATTTTTCCAAATAGCACTCCTAATAACACTTTTTATATTTCAATTTCTTACTCCTCGGACATTCCAAGAAAGCAAGATCATCTTTTACCCCTTGTTGTGTATGTAACTCCCTTGCTTTTGGCCCTGGTTGTTCTTCTCAAATTCCTTGTAGATTCTTCAACTGGAGCTAATTTAGCATTTTCCTCCATTTTTGCAGCAACAAGAAGGATAGCATCATAATCAGCTTTAGACATAGTATGCTGAATCTTATGTATGTGCCAGCCATGGGGCGTGCCTTGGTCTCTCTTCCATGGTGGAATCAGTGTCTTGATTCTCCAAATGATTTCTAGTCACCTCTGGATCATCTTGCTGATTCAGCTGCTTTGGTTCAGTCGAGTTCTCCTGACCATCCTCTCTATTTTCTCCAAAGCTGAAGTCATGGAGTAGTTTGGCAGTAACAGAATTAAGTGAGGCCTGAATTGGAGCAAAAGCTTCTCTTGATGGTGATTTTCGTTTGGAATAGACATTAATTGGGGAATCTTCATGGTTGAACGAAGGGGAATTTTGGGCAGGAGGAATAATTTGGCCAGATTTTGTAGGCAGAATTGTAGAATGGGGGCTAGTGCATGGAGATGTGGGGGCAGTGTTAATGGCATTTGTGGATGTGTGGAAGTTTGGATGAGTGGGAGAGGGCACTGCTGGTTCAGACAAATGAAGAGCTGGTGCAGGTTCAGAAGATGGAAGAGCTGGAACAGGTTGAGGTGGAAAATCAGGGTTGGGGTTTGTAATGGGGGGGAGACTCAACGGAGGTGGGTCAGTGAGAGAATTCGGTAGCAGCAGCTCCCTAGGAGAGGACTCCCTCCATTGTCCGAGAGAGGGTGAAGGAGAATTATGAATCGCCGAGTTAACTCGGTCGAGTGTAGGTCGAATTGCTGAGTCAACTCAGATAGGGGTCGCCGAGGTAACTCTACCGAGTGTAGATCGAGTCACCAAGTCAACTCGAACAGCAGCAGTATTAGACCGAGTCATAGAGTCCCGGGTTGCTTCGTCTTCGTATTCCTCATAGCGCCTCAGCATCACTTCGAAAGGAGGGATCAGCATTTCTGGTTTCAGCAGCACAGCATAGAAATTGCCATCGACTTCTATGTCTGTCCACATCTCCTCAATCGGCCATTTTCGAGGCCTGACTTTAGCACGAGCATATGTCATGTTCTTCCCACTGGAAGTGGCTTCATCAAATTCTAGAATCGCACCAAAGGAATGTGCAAGCCTTTCTAACAGCTCCGACTCCCATAATTCTGGGGGGATACCCCAAATTTGAATCCATACAGATAGGGGTCTCGTTGGCATGGTTTGTTCCCATTTTCTTATTTCCCAGCATTGCACCTCATTAGCGGAAGTCCAGGAGAGGAAGTTGTCTCGAGCATCAGCATCATGGCCAACAATCAGCCATTTCCTGTCACCCAAAAAGGACGTCTGCGGCACTTAGTCGAGCTCCCAGTGGCTTTTCACCCAAAGCCCCAAATTCTCAGCCTCCAAGCAAGTTCGGTTTAACCTTGCAACAACCGCATTCGCCAATACCTACTTATTCCTCTCCCATTTTGCTTTCAAGTCCTTTTGTTGTGCGTCGTTCTCATTCTGGGACACATCCTGCACCTCTAAATCGTACCTTGCCCATGAAGAACTGGGTGTGGGATCCTTCGAACTGGAAGGGTAAAGTTTCACAAGGGCCTCGATGAGGCACATCCATGGGGAGATTCCATCAGTCCTGACTTTTGGCAGGTATATTCTCGCAAGGACTTTCCGTGCCCTGAAATGAACAAACTTACACTCCCATGACTGTCGATTGAAGGTCGAAATGGTATATTGGGAGTCTTCCCACCATATCTCCTTCGATCTGGTTTGTTTTGAGCCCTAAGTGATTCGAATCAGCTCCAAGAAAAGCTCCCCAACTTCGTACGGTAGCTTGATGAAGAAAATCTTGTCCCCTGTCACCACCGTGAGACAAATCATGCGTTGTCCTGAGTCGAAGGTGACAGAGAAGGGCGAAGCCCCAAACTTGAAGCTACCAAGGAGCCTCGGTCGTCCTCCAAAAGCCTTCTTTTCCTCTCAAGCTGTCTTCCAAGCCACTTCACGACAATCTTCCCAACCTCGCCGATCTATTTCGCACCGCCGCCCCCCGCACGCCGCTCCTCCTCCTATTGCATCTTAAATTTTTTTTTTTTTTTTTTTGGGGGGTCGGTCCAATCGGTGTCGGCCCGGGCGGTGTCAGACTGAGTCGTGTCAGAACGGTCAGCCCCACAGATGAAGTCCGACCGGTTCGAGTCGGTCGGTCCGGAACGGACTACCTCAGATGGCGCTGAGTCAACTCATCGTGACTCGGAAACGAAGACCGAGCCAACTCTTCGTGACTCGGAAACGAAAAACGAGTCAACTCATCGTGACTCGTTTTCATCCCTGATTCTATACCTAGGGTTTTTCCGTCTTCTCTCCCACACGTTTGGTATTCGCCGGATTCCGACAGAAAGATAAATCCTTCTCCCGCTCCATCTCTTGCACCACTACGCTTGACCTCTCGTACTCCATATCTCCTTGATTTCTCTTCTTCTCCCTCTCCGCCTCTATTTTCTGTCACAGCTGCTAACCTCAGCAAAGGGGAAGGCCTTCATCGACGGGGACGAGATCGGCAGTGATGAACTCCATGGCTGTAAACTCCATGAAGAAGCTTGGTAGACCTCGCGGTGTACCCGATGAGAAATCCTCTCTCCACTAGTCCAACATAGAAGTTTGGTTGCTCGGTATAATGTGGTTCCTTTCAGCTTTGACAATTGATCTTCCGTGAACCAAATAGAGCTTACGAATTTTGAACTTAGAAAACTGGACTACTTGTGATAAATAATATGATTTAATCAGCCCACAACATCTTAAGAAGCTTACCTACCACAAGCCCAAACTCACTAACAAGGAACCTTATCCATGTTGCAAAGCTAATTCATTTAGAAGCAGTTTCCAAAAATTAAGAAAAAATAAAGAACATGGAAGCAATTTTTATAACAGTGTTTGAGTTTAGTCCCACATAGATAAACAGGTAGAAAAGATCCTGACTTATTAGCTGGAGAAGCTTCCTAACTTTGCCTAGTCATTTTGGGATAGACATCGGCCCAACTTTACATGGTATCAGAGCGGGTGCTCGTACGTGAGTCTCCACTCAAGTTATCCACGTGTAGGAGCCCAAAAGAAGGCCCACACATGTGGGGGAGTGTTTGAGTTTAGTCCCATATAGATAAACGGGTAGGAAAGATCCTGACTTATTAGTTGGAAACAGGCTTCCTAACTTCGGCTAGTCATTTTGGATAGATTTCAGCCCAACTTTAAAGTATGTATTATAAATAGGGGAAGAGTAGGAGCACTAATTTCTCTGCTTCTCATTTCCAAGCATGTTATAAGGAAAATAACATGCAGAGAGAAAAGAGGGAATGAAGAAAAAGGAGAAAAAGAAGAATAGAAAACAGGTATTCTTTGGTTTAATTTTTCCCATATCATGATCGACACGTTATGACTCAGACTCAGGACCCAAGAAAATCATAGTCAGATCGTGCAAGTTGGGTCTACTCGCCAATCAGCTAGCTGACTCCTAGAGCCTTACCGTCTGTATTTATTGATTATCATCGTAGTTAAAAAGGATATAAGTCCTATGACTCAAAATTTCAAAAATATTACATTCATTGAGCATGTGCTCGAAAAGCTGGATGAAACATAGCAATACTTTGAGATCTGAGAGTAAATTGCAAGAGTACAGTTTATACTAGAGGGAAGCTGTTGCCGGAAACTAGTATTGGTCTACAAACCCCTTCTTTTGCCAACTGATCAGCAAGAGAGTTTGCTGACCTTGGAATAACCTTCCATACGTTGTTCCAACCCTCGCTGATATCTGAAATTTCATAAACAATGTATTTAAGCTTCTAGGGAATGGTTCGAAGTTTCCGATGCGATTTAGGAGGAAACGACTATCTGGATTATTTGTATATGTTGTGATAACTGAGCAGGAGATATGTCTCGTAAAACGCGATCGGCTGCTGTTGTTGCTCTCGACCTGATTTGCAGCATTGTCCTCTACGAAGCTTGGATTCTGAGAGGCGTTTGAGGACGGGGTGTTGTGTGAGCAAGAGAGAAGATTCGAAATCGACTCGTGTTGGTCGTTTGGAAGTCGACGGCAGATTGAAGTCTTTTGGTCTCTATCCCGTAATTTGATTTTGTGAAATCTTGTTGGAGCGGAGAAGGTGTGGACTGTGGAGAAGAGATTGAAGGTCGCGGTGGAAATTTTCAGGTGGAAGAAGACAACTCGATGAAAACCCTAGGCATTTTAGCGAAGAAAACGAGTCACGATGAGTTGACTCGTTTTCCTTCCCGCGTCACGATGAGTGGACTCGGATTTCTCTGAGTTAGGTCGTTTCGGTCCGGACCGACCCGACCCGACTCCTACCTGTTCGACCACCTCAACTGGACCAAAAAAAAAAAAAAAAAAAAAAAAAAAAGAGTTTTTAGAGGGGCCGACCCGTTCTGATTAGACCCGGCCTTACCGCCCGGTCCGACTTCAATCGGACCGACCCCACTAAGAAAAAAATAAAAAATAAAAAAATAAAAATAAAAAAAGAGGTCTGTGATTCTGATTTTATAGGATTGATGATGATGGGTGGAAGAGGAGGGAACGATAACGCAGGCAAATGGCAAACTGTGGAAAGAAGAAGGAGACGCGCAAACGAGGAGGAAGACTATATACTATGTAAGTTTGGGGCAATGTAAGTTTGGTAATTCCTCTTTCACCGTTGAAGAAGACGTAGCTCGTCGCTGGGTATGTGCGAAAGTTGAGACTGGAGAGAAGAGGGTTGAATGATGTTTCACCCTGGACTGTCTTGCAAAAATCCCTTGAGGATTTGATTCTTAGAAGAGAACAACGCACGGAGGAAACTGCTGCACCCATACAATTGATTATCAGAGAATAACAAAGCTGGGAGAAGATTATAAGTAAGGGCAGAGAAAGATCATCTGTGCAAGACAAGATGCGGCGACTTGCTCGAAAATGGGAATCGAGACAAAAAGATCTTGATTTTGGAGTGGTGATTAAGACAGATTGGAGCATAGGAAATGCACAAAAACTTGAATATTGGATACAACATAGATGGTCCCTCAACTTTGTGCCAACTGCTTCATAGATAGGGCAAAGTGACTGGCTAATTAAGGTTAAAGATACCGAATCCAAAGAGAAATTGCTTCTATGGGACCATTCGGAAGAAATACCTAGCTGGGACACTAGGCCTTGGGAGGAAACTATCGAAACTGGACCAGCGACAAATTGGGTGCAAATTTGGGGTGTTCCAGTAGAAGTGTGGGGAGCAGACGCACTGAGCTTGTTTGCTGGCAAAATGGGTGAGATTATTGCCTTTGACGAGAATACCACTAGTGGGAGAAACATGGCTTATAGCCGTGTTCTGATCAAACCATATAAATGGCCTTTGGAGGAGAGGTGGACTGAGCTAGAGTTGGGGAGAAAGGTTTTTGCAATCGCATAAAAACCAGAGATCTTCATTCCGCCAATCAAAATCGGCAATGACAATGGTTGAAGGAGGTGAGTTCGCCAAATGTAACTCGAACCGAGGTGAAGAAATTGAGGGTGGGCAAACTCACAAAGACTGATTTGGGCACTAATAGACATCAAATAGCTGATATCGAGTCGAACCGAGTTGACTCGGGGGAACTTGGCCGTGTAAACACGATCAACTCGGACCGAGTCAATCGAGCATGCATGATTCGAAACTGATTTCTCGCTCAACATATGGGGTGGCTTTTTTGCGTGGCTGAGGACCTCCGGTCACCCCTATTCTAGGGCCAAAATTCGGTGAGTCACCAACTTTGACCCCAACAATGTCTTTTCAAACCGAGTCTCTTGCCAACCACCCTTCTCGCCTTGCCCTTATTCCTATTCAATCTCCTAACCTAGTGGCAAATGCTCAAGCAACCTATAAACAGCCCCCCTCTCGTCTCAAAGCCCTCAAATACACCTCTCGGCTCCACTACAACTACACCCCTTTCTCCTATCCACTCTACACAATCTCCACCAAGCCCACCTCAAAATCCTATTACCTTGTGGGGTCAGAATATGCCAAAAGCAGCGTCAATGACAATTCACCCTCCACGAACTCCCCTATCACCCCAATCCGATTTAACTCACCTCTCACTGCCTATTCCCGAAAAAAATCGCACTCTCTACCCCCACCAATATATGACCCATCAAAACAGTCACCAAATTCAATAAATGCTTTATGTGAACGAGCACAAATTGAGGAGGGCGCCACTAGTGAAGAAGATTATATGGGGAATAATATTGAAACAAATGGATGTTCAAATTGAAGAGGTTTGTGGGGAGGGGGAGGAGGATGAGTATGACGTTGATGCCCAAGGAAGGACACGTAAATCAAATAAACATTCTGGCTTTCCCAAATTAAGAAAATGAAGGGAGGTGTTTCTAAAGAGGACTACAAAACTTTGGTGAATATTGTCAGTAAAGTGGGTCAGAATAATAACGGATCCCGAGGTCAAGTGGATGCTCAAAATGACAAAACACAAACCAGAAGTAACACGAGGAAAAGGAGTGGCTAGGGAGTTAGAAAAAATTTATGAATGATCATCATATCTTGGAATATACGAGGAGTTAGAAGTCCAAGTAAGAGAATTGCTATT
Source organism: Aristolochia contorta (assembly GCA_022405105.1). Taxonomy (NCBI): domain Eukaryota; kingdom Viridiplantae; phylum Streptophyta; class Magnoliopsida; order Piperales; family Aristolochiaceae; genus Aristolochia; species Aristolochia contorta. The sequence continues at coordinate 23,643,221 of CM039667.1, read as the reverse complement.
AGGGATCTGATAAGCAACAATAGAGGCCAATTAATATTTTTGCAAGAAACCAAACTAGAGCAAATGACAGACAGTGTAGTGAGAGACCTGGTGCCTTTCCATAGGCCGGAATGGTGTGCCAAGAATGCCATGGGTACTGCTGGTGGTATACTATGTATTTGGGACCCTCGGTTTGTTAGTGTTCAGAATCATCTTATTGGTGATTATTACATAATTGTCAAGGTAACAGATCTCTCTAGCTATAAAGTATGGTTCACAAGTGTGATTTATGGGCCTTCCACCTATAGACAAAGGGCTGTTTTTTGGGAAGACCTCTCAAATGCAGTGGGACAGCATCAAGGTCCATGGCTAATAGGTGGTGATTTTAATGCCACACTATCCAGAAACGAGAAGCATCCTCCAGCCACTTCAATCACTGCCACCATGAGAGGATTTGTTGATTTCATGGGGGCATCTAATCTTATTGATCTTCCTACCTCAGGAAAGAGTTTCACATGGAGTAACGGAAGAAGGCCACCAACCCTTTCTAGATTGGACAGATTCGTCTGTAATTCCGATTGGCTTGAGCTTTATCCTCGGATCGCTTGTAGAGTATTGGGAAAGACTGTTTTCAGATCATTGGCCCGTCTTGCTTTGGATACCATTTTTGATAAGCGGGAGGCACACCTTTCAGATTTCAGAATCAATGGTTAGAAGATGAAAATTTCACCACCTATGTTGATAGATGGTGGAGAGACACTGAAGACACTGGGCCAGTAGGAGGGAGACTTTTCAGAAAACTTAAAAATCTTAAGAGCAACTTGCTAGCCTGGTCTAAAACTCAAAAATCTGCCAAATTGATGAGAAGGGAAAATTTGACACAACGGATAAATTGATTGGATAGCATTGAAGAGACAAAAGATCTAAATGATAGAGAGACAGCTGAGAGAATGTCAACAATAATTGAGTGCAATAATATTGTGAGACAGGAGAATATCATGTGGAAACAAAAGGCTAGTCACAAATGGCTACAAGAGGGAGATGGGAACACAAAATATTTTCATGCTATTGCCACGGGAAGGAGAAGAATCAATCGAATCTGCTCTCTCAATGTTGATGGCACGGTCACCTCAAAATATCAGAAATTATTAGAAATATCACCACTCATTTTACCAAGATTTTTACTGAGGATACCCCAGTCAAACCAAAGCTTTTGGGTATCAGTTGCCCTTGGCTAAATCCTGACCGTGCAGCTGCACTTGAATCTCCTTTCACACTCGAGGAGATGGAGGCAACTGGTCAACTCATGCCCAAGGATAAAGCCCCGGGGGGCCTGATGGCTTCAATGGTGAGTTCTTCAAGGCTTGCTGGCCTATTATTAAGAATGATGTAATGGAATTCCTGCAGCACTTCCATCAAAATGGGTTGACAAGTAAAGCTTTGGGTGCCACCTTCATTGCATTGGTACCAAAAGAAACAAGTGTGTTGAATATGTTACCGACTTCCGCCAATTAGTTTGGCTAGTAGTTCTTATAAGGTGGTTGCTCAACGCTTGTTGGCCGATTGAGAGAATTATGGGACATATAATTAGTACGAGCAACACGCCTTTATCAAAGGGAGGAACATCTTAGATGCAGCATTATGTACCCATGAGGTTATTCACGAATGTAAACAAAGCCGGGAACCAAGGGTTATTCTAAAGCTAGACCTTGAGAAAGCCTTTGATGGTGTCTTGGGAATATCTAAGATGTATGATGCAACAGCTTGGGTTTGTAAGAGATGGAGGAAGTGGATCATGACTTGTATTGCTTCGCTAGATATTCTATTCTTGTTAATGGGGAACACATGGCTTCATACAACCATCTAGAGGGTTAAGACAAGGAGATCCGCTCTCTCCTTTGCTCTTCAATATTGCAGGAGAGGGCCTTAGATATTTGTTTAATCTTGCAATTGATGAGGGGTGGCTGCAGCCTATTGTGGATAGAGAACTTCTTAGTACTCCGTTAGTTCAGTTTGCAGATGACACTATTATTTTTTGCAAGGGGGATTTTAAACAATTGAGAGTGGTAAAATGTTTATTATTAATATTTGAGATGGCTTCTGGCATGAAAATCAACTGGGCAAAATCCTCTTTTATGGGGTTCCACATTGAGAACAATTCTTTACAAGAGATGGCAGCCATGCTTGGGTGTAGGGTGGGATCTCTTCCTAGCACATACCTTGGGCTTCCTCTATTCACTGGTAGAACTTCAACACAGCATTGGGACCCAAGTTATTGAGAAATTAAATAGAAGACCGAGTACTTGGCAAGGGCGACTACTTTCAAAAAGAAGGAAGACTTACTTTGATTAAGTCTTGCTTAATTGGCATTCCAACTTACTACCTCTCTTTCCTTCATTGTCCCTCATCGGTGGCAGCAGTGATTGAAAGAATAATGAGGAATTTCCTTTGGTCCGACATCGCAGAGAAGTCAAAATGCACTTGATAAATTGGGAGGAGGTTTGTTCAACCGGGAAAGATGGTATTTTAGGGATCGAGAAAGGTCAAACAAACAAATGCTGCACTTTTAATGAAATGGTCTGTGAAAACTCAATACAAGACAAGAGACATGACATGGAAGAGGGATTGTCTCTAAATGCCTTGATAGCGAGGACTAGACAGGTGGTGGATCAACCCAATGCGAACCAGATTGTCCTCCCCATTTGGAAAAAAAAAATAACAAAAGTTTTTCCTTTTTCAACTAAAAGATCTCCTTCAGCCGTGGAAGGGTGACAAGGTTCGTTTCTCGACTGACGTTTGGCTTGGAGACACATCTTTAGCTGAGAAATACTGTGGTTATACTTGGTTGCAAGAGACCAAAATTGCCTCATATCTCGATATTGCTCCAAATGGCGGTTGGGGAATGTTAATGGGATCTATGTTTTATAAGAACCTTAACTCATCTGTGAAGCACTTGAGATCTCGTGAGTTACTAGCTGCACCGAGTAAAGTATACTTAAATGCAGACACAATGAAGATGAACTCATCCGAAACCCCACTCAAAAGGTTGCTATACAGCAAGCTCGGGCATAGAAGCCTCACCGAGGGGTAAGAGCTACACATGTGGCAGCTGCTGCTGGACACTCTCATGCCCTAGGAAAATGGCCTTTTTTTATGTGGTGCTGCCTTCAAGCAAAATTCCCACCGTGGACTTATTACGAGAAGGGAATTCAAATCCCATCGCAGACAGTTGCCCACTATGTGGGGCTGAGTCGAGACCACCGATCACCTTCTCATTCACCGTGAGTACAGCTAGAAAGTTTGGAGTTTCTTCCTTGGCATGTTCGGTGTCAATTATGTAATCCCACAAAATCTAGCAGGCTTCCTCCCACTCATTAGCTATTTTGGGCATGGCACAAAGGGTCCTCACTTGGAAATCCGGGGCCTTCTGGGGTAGGAGGACTCATCAGGGACCATAGAGGAGAAGTACTACTCACTTACACAGCACCGATTGGCATTCCAGACTCTACTACTGCTGAAGCAGTCAACCTCCTTCACGGTCTGAAATGTTATAAAGATTTAGGGCTTTCAGTTCCCCTTCAAGTGGAGGGCGACTCGAAGACCATCATTTCATAGTGCAAGAGAGCTTCTAAACCTTCGTGGAGACATATTTCCACTTTTAATGAGATAAATGATCTTGCATCCTTTGTTGTAACTTGGAGTCATGTAATTAGATCTGCCAATGGTAGAGCATATGAGTTAGCTAAAAAGGGTGTCCATGAGCAAGTGCTAACTGTTTGGACGCCTTAGGAATTTCATGTAACCCATTTTGGGATGTAATTCTTAAATGAAATAAAACATCAACTTTCAAAAAAAAAAATTGAGCATGTACTCTTTTTTTCTTCTTATGCTTAATGTTTTTGTTCCAGTTGAAGATGTTCCTACCCAAGATAGCACATTAACATAATCTTTTCTATTTTTTTTTTTTTTTTTGTGAGGAAGTTGCTTTTCATTGAATTCATAGGTAAAATACATTATAGGAAATGCTATGATTTACAAGGAGGTTATGGTGGCTTTGAGGAGACGGAGGGAGACACCGTCCTTGAATAACCTCATCAATTGTGGAATTTGCAGACTTTGGAAAATTATTCCAGGTGCAGTTCGTTTTCTTCCATAGATCCCATATCTCTCTAAAAGCTTCAATCAGTGACCAAGGTGGATCAGCTTCTTTTTTGCACCACTTCATCACATTCAAACAATCTCCTTCTATTTGAAGTGGCCCATTCAATTTCTTATCGAATAGTTGCAGCCCTTTAAAGGACAGCAAGAGTTTCAGCTTCAGTGGACATCTTGATTCCTAGTGGTCCAAAAAAAGTTAGCAAGGTTCGCTCTCGTGGGTCCTAATAAAACCCCCAATGCCTGCAGGGCCTGGGTTGCCTAATGAGGACCCATTAATGTTCAGCTAAGCCCTCTAAGTTCTGGTGGACTCCAAGGAACCTGAATTGGTGCTTGCATTGAAATGTTGAGGCCAGGAATTACGGTCCATGATGTTCTGAAATTCTCTGCACTAAGTTCATGAAATTATTTTTGAGTAGTTAGCCAGCTAATGATCTTCTATAAAATCATTTCAGTTAGGCCATTACTGTCTACGGTTTTATTGGAGAAGACTTCTAATCCTCTATGCTGACCAAGGGATGAAGCCAGAAATGGCTTCCAACGTAAGTCCCTCCCCCCTCCTCTCTCTCCTATTTCAAACAAATAAATAAATAATAAATAATAATATAAAAACATCTCCCCCTCTTAGTGCCAGTGACCCCTCTTAATTGTTTAATACTAGAGGGGAGGCCTGCTGCCATTACAATGCTGATTAAGTTCAGGAAGAAACTCCAGATTTTTTAGTGAAGCTGCAATCTATTAAAATGTGTTGAGCAGTTTCATCTTCTTCATTACAGATTGGGCAGATCAGAGAGGGCAGGACCAATTCTCTTTGAGCTAATTGAGTTCTTGTTAATATTCTCTGGAACAAGGTCAACCACAAAAAAGAACTTCACCTTAAGGGATTTGTGTAATTTTCATGCCCATTTGGCTTGATGTGCCTGTAGTTGTTGATGTTGTGTCATGACTATGTATGTCGATTTACTTGTGAAATCTCCATTGTTGCTTGGATTCCAGATGAGTTTATCTGGCTGCTGAGGATCAAAGAAATACTTCGATAGTGCCTGATCAAGATTGCTGAGTTCACAACCTTCATCTTAATTTAGCTCTCTTCTGAACACCAAGTTCCAGTTGAAGTTCCTACCTTGTCTGCCTTGTAACAGAGCCTGAATTTTCACTCAGGTTGTCTCACCACTCGGAATAATTTGGGGAATAGGTGCTTGAGAGGGGAACTTATAAGCCAACTGGCATTCCAGAATTCAATTTGGTCTCCTTTGCCAGGAAGAAACCTGATGAATGATCTGAAGTTGACCCATAGTTTATGTATTTGCTTCCAAACTGCTGAGAGCCTACCAGCTGGGTGCCAGCCCTAAACCCATTCATCTTCAGCAATGTTCATCTTTTTTTCGGAAGAAGAAGGCCCATTGTGGAAGTTTGAGGTTTGATTGATTGAATCTCCAGCACCATTTGAGTAGCAAAGCTTAATTTAGGTGTTGAATTCTGCCTAATCCTAATCCCCTAACATGCTTTTATTTACAAACCTCTTCCCATTTAATGAGGTGGTGCTTAAAGGATTCAGAATTACCTTTCCCAAGATATTGTCGCATGATTTCTTCAAGTTTCTCGAAAACTAGAATGATGGACTCCAACAGGGGAGGACCACCAAATTGTACCTTCTTCACCTTGGGGCCATTGGAAGGTTTTAGGCTGCCAAAGGAGTAGGGGTGCTGGGACGCCTGCTATATGTTCGCAGGGGCCCAAGGACTCTGTTGTTGGCTTCGTTGGTGATAGGTTCAATATCCGGCGAGAAGGTTGGGTTGTTATATAGAGTATGGGGAGTGGGGTAATGGCGTTGGACCATCAGGCACATCAGTAGGAGTCATCAAAAGGGCCATCGGTCTGCAAGGTACCCAAGGGGGAGTTTAGAACTTCGTACTTGTTTGTCAATGCGAGGGGCGATGGAGTCTGAAGGGTTGTCTCGCCTACCACTTCGACTAGGTTGCTAGCTCTCCATGCAGCTGACCAGGGACTTGGTTTAAAATTTGAAATGGGTGTGGTATTAAAATTTCACCATGTTCGACAATCCACCTCCATGTATCGAAAGAAGGTCCCGCACTTTGTTGAGTTGCGCCTCTGTGGGGTCGTCGAGTTGCGCCTCTGTGGGGTCGTCGAGTTGCAACTTTGTGGGGTCGTCGAGTTGCAACTCAATGAGCGAGTTGAGACTCAGGCGTGACACTCCCTTCCACTAAGTCTCACCATCTTCGGCGCCGACTCCGTGTTGGTGAGATCCGGGATCCCCAACATAGAGAATGATTATTTACCAGCAGAATGACAGGCCCTACCTCTTGTCGGCCCCTTGTCACCCCATATAACCCATCCTTTTGCCACATCGAGTTTTTTCCTCGACTTTGTTGCCACTTCTAGATAGATGAGCTTCTTGTTTTTGCTGAAGATCGCCCTAATTGATTTCTTGTTTCAAATTTCTGTTGGGATGCCGAAGATGTTGAGCCAAAAACCCCATATTGGTGATCTCGTTCCTCCTGCCATGGTTGTATTTCTTCAGTCTCCTCGGCATATATAAGCCATTTCTGCTATATAAGCCAGCGGTTATCTCCCATGAACGAGATGATTGGGTCATAATTGAGAGGTAAAGCTCTCTATATCTATTCAGTGATTACTTGGTTGTCGACATTTCTGCTCGTCACATAAATCACTGCAGTCCTCACCTTCTCCTTTCCTTGTGACCATTCTGCTACCCAGATGTGAAGGTGGGCTGATTCCGATTGCTCATGAGTGATTTCGGCAGACTCTAGAATTTTTGTCGCAATGTCCATCCAATCTACTCCATCCAGCAAATCATTGAAGACAACCAACAGGCAGTTCTATATTTCGACGCTCTTGCAGATATGTGTACCCTAGCCAATGTTTTCTCTCTACTTCTCTGGGTGAATTTGCACATCACTTTTGGGCAGGTAGAGACACGAAAGAGAAAGATGTCGTCTTCATTCCAGATTTTCCAAGTCTCCTCTCTGGTTGGTTGTGCAGCGAGGAGATTTCAAAGGGAGTCCCAGCATTCCCACGGTATACTGGCCGGAATGCGTATGGAGTGTTTCTGCCATTCGCAACTGTTATCTTAATGTTTTTCTTCATCTCTCCATCTACTCTATCGAACCATTCTTCTACATTAATCACTAACTCATCAAAGCGGACAAGTCCGGATTGTAGGGGTGTCCTAGTTACGCTTCTTCTTCTTGTGACCAGAGTCCAGTTGTCCACTTCACCTCTTCGTATTTCCAGTTTCACCATTTCAACAATCGACAATCGACAATCGATTCACTTCCTATTCCGGCATTATGTGGTCGTTCCCCTGAAGCTCCTACTTTGCCAGAGATTTGGTCGTAGACTCTCACCTCTCCATCTATATCCCTTGCTGCTTATGCCCCCACTTTCAAAGGATTCAGCGTCATTAAAATGCAACCTCTTGTGCCTTCAAACCCTCCACCAACAGCAATTACACCACCACAACCCTCATCATGGCGTTTCCTGCTTTATTAGGACAGGCAAAGAGTTAACTCCACAAATCCGGGCCCTCATAATGCAATTTGAGAGAACTGTTCTCTTGTACACAACAATTGCCACACTCTTCAAGCCATTTAAACAAAAAAAATGCCACTCTTTAAGGACACAAAAGTTAGCGACAAAATGGGAGTCGACAATGGATAGACTCGAAAGCTGCTTTTGCTGCCTTAGATAGACAGAATCAACTCTGTGGATGTAATAGTTCTTCGTAACACTTTTGCTGTGAATGTCTCTCTGAAAAACCTAAGCAAGAAGTCTTTCATCCGAATCCTTTTCAGTGAGGTGAAAAACTTCTGCAAAGGATTACAAAGCATCCTTGGACAGGAAACAGCAGCAAAATTCATCACGACATGCGAAGGAAAATTCAGGATAGGAACACACCTGGAAAAGGAGGAGGTAGTATGCCGCCTGACGGAGCTGAGAGGGCAAAGCATTGTTACGAGTCAAGGGTAGTTTAGTAATTTTACTTAACTTCAGTTAGTTATTATTTGTTTATTGTTTAGTTTACTTGCTCCTCAAGCCATGAATGGCATTATTGTAATTGTGTAATTTTCGGACTCTATTAATACATGTTTTAGGGTTGTATGTCATTATGACCTTACGATCTCTTTCTCTCTCTCTTCCCCTTCATCCTCTCTTCACTTTTCTCTCATCTACTATCTTCCTTCACTAAACCTAACATTGTATCAGAGCGGGTCTGTAAGTGAAAGTCATGGGATCTTTTTCCTCTAGGCTTTGTTGTACAAGTTTGATGGCTTGAATAAATTTCTGAGAGAATAAGAAAAGAATTTTTTTCTTCTTTCTCCCTGCCATGGTTGTAAGCTATGGGTCGTACTAATGTTTAAGTGCTAGATATCTTTGTGCCCTCAAAAAGGGTTTTTTACAGCTGCTGAATCGCGGGAACCGTGCTGGTGCCCTCTGGAACGGGTAGACCAGAATTAAAAATCAAAACCCTAGTCTTTCTTCTCCTCTTTCCCACTCCTTCTTCCCCTTTTTTCTTCTTCTAAAATCCTAATTCCTTCTCTTTTTCCTTGTTTTCCCTCTTCTAAACCCTAACTTTTCCAGAATTCCGGTCGTTACAAATTAGAATCGTAACAGAATTATACTTAGTTAATCAGTAATAAAAGAAAGGAACACGGCAGCAGCGACGACGGCGGCGACGATTTCTGAGATTTGGGACGGCGATTTACAAGGTGATTCACGATGGAGACGATTCGGGCACGCGATTAGGAGCTCCCGCGGGAGTGAAAACGCGCTGTCGAGTGCAAGAGACGGAGAGGGAGAAGGTTTTAGTCAGCCGAATCCGTGAAACGTGTGGGAGAGAAGACAGAAAAACCCTTGGTATAGAATCAGGGATGAAAACGAGTCACGATGAGTTGACTCGTTTTTCCCTTTCCGAGTCACCAAGAGTTGGCTCGGTCTTCATTTCCAAAGTCAAGATGAGTTGACTCAGCGCCAACTGAGGTACTCCGTTCCGGACCAACCGACTTGAACCGGTCGGACTTTATCAGGATCGACCCAAAAAAATAAAAAAAAATAAAAAAAAAAGTGATAGAGAGGGGCTGAATGTTCCGACTCGACCCGGTCTGACACCGCCCAGGCCGGCACCGACTGAATCGACCCCGCAAAAAAAAAAAAAAAAAAAGAGAGAGAGAGAGAGAGAGAGAGAGAGAGAGAGGGGCTGAACGTTCCGTCTCGACCTGGTCTGACACCGCCAAACAGACCGAAGGAAAAAAAAAAAAAAAAAAAAAAAAAAAAAAAAAAAAAAAAAGATGGTGATGTTGGAGAAACAACGAGAGGAGGGGAAAGCAGATGCCGAAATTGATCGGCGAGGTTTGGAAGATGGTCGTGAAGTGGCCAGCAATGCCGGAGGCGCACATGGACAACACCCTGACACCACTGGAGGAGGTTGGAGAGTCGTGAACCGTAAAGCAGTGGCGCAGTAACTCCAGATTTGGGGAAGTGCCGTTTCGGACAGTCAGAATTTACAGTAGAAGATGATTCAAGAAGAAGGGTGGTTCGTTTTGCCGTCCAGACTGGAGAGAAACGATCCTTCATTCTGATTCCGCATGAGATTGGGGATAATTTCACTCTGCAGCTCAAGTCCGGATTCGCCTCAACATCGTTCTTCTCTCGTGAGATCTGGTTTGAGGGATCATCATATACCATTTCTATCTACAAGAGGGCTCATTGGGAATGCAAGTTAGTCCATTACAGAGAAAGGAAAGTACTTGCACGAATTTATATACCAGAAAAAGGGGAGGCAGGATGCTCACCGTGGCAGATCTTGCTTTCTGCATTTGAAACTCTTTTTCCCCAACAACAGGAGGCTCCGGTTCGTCAATTGCCCCCACCACCACCTGTGCATGCCTTCAATATCGAGAACCAGACCTGGCGAGACATTGCTTCTGGTCCTCATACTGGAAATGCAGCGCCTAGTGAGAACTGGATTGAGGAGAGGATTGCAAAAAGGAAAAAGGATCTTTCTCTAGGGATTATTGTTAAGCTTGATTGGAGTCTGTCCAACGTGGCTCAGCTTAAATGCTGGATCCGAGACTGATGGAGCTCAGAATATGCGCCGCAAGCTTTCTATCTAGGGGAAGGGGACTGGGTTATAATGGTTCGGGATACTAAATCAAAAGAACTGGTATTGCAATGGAACCATTCTGATGAAATCCCCAGCTGGGACACCAAAAATTGGGAGGTCGCACCAGAAACAGGGCCACTGTCAGTCTGGATGCAAGTTTGGGGAGTTCCGCCTGAGATGTGGGATTCTGAAATTCTGAAAATGATAGCTGGTCGCTTCGGCGATGTTGAAGCTCTGGAGGAGATAGATGGTAACAGAAATATGACCTATGCACATCTCGTTGTTCGACCAAGGCAATGGCCACTACAAGAAAAATGGACAGACCTGAACTATGGGGGACGTTGTTACACCATTCTTCTGAAACCTGAGGAATTCATTCCTCCATTCCGTGTGGCCTGTAAATTGCGGGAGGAAGAAGATGATGAGTCAGATCATAAGTCAGTCGACTCACTGGCTTTAGAACGAGTCGAGTTGCACGCAGCCCCAGAAGCCGAGCCACTCGCTGAGCCAATAGTGCAACCAGATGCGGAAGCACAAGCTAAACCAGCGGAGCTTCAAACTCGGCCGAACTCAGTGCAGGAGCGAGCTGACCCGAACAAGTCAGAACATATTAGTGGATCTATTTCATTGGGCCCCTGGCAGTCATCAAGCGAACAACGTCGTCCTCTCATTCCTTCTCTCCTTCTCTAAATTTCACAACCCGCTCTAATGAAGGCTTGCAAAGTCAAGGCGTAATTCCTGCTGCCCAACAGATTTCAAGGGCGATTGTGGTTGCTGAAGTCCAAGACACCAACAGCTGCAATTTGGTAGGCAATCCGAACATGTCCAAGGCTCCTCTTGACTCCCCTGTCCCCTTAGCATCTTATTCTCCTACTGCAGATCTGATTCTCGCCCCCAAGAATGCCATCGGTACTGCTGGTGGTATCTTATGCATATGGAATCCTCGTTTTGTCACAGTGCAGAATATATTCATTGGTGATTTTGTTGTAGCTACTAATTTAACTGATCTCTCCAATGGGAAGTCCTGGTCCCTAGGTGCTGTATATGGGCCATCCACATACTCAAACTGAAATGTTTTTTGGGAGGAGCTCACCAGTCTGTTAAGTCAATGGAATAACCCCTGGCTGCTTGGGGGATTTCAATGCTATATGCGAATGAACGAGAAGAAACCTATTGCTAGCTCTATCACCGCCACCATGAGAGGGTTTTCTCGATTTCATAGGGGGCTCTCGAACTTGTTGATTTACCCGCCTCCCGGAAGGCTTTTACCTAGAGCAACTGTAGAAGGCCAGCTATTCTCACAAGATTAGACAGATTTTTATGTGAATCGACTGGCTTGTATATTATCCGAGGGCTGCTTGCAAAGTTCTTGGGAAAACTGTCTCGAGATCATTGGCCTGTTCTTCTAGACACATATTCGAAATGTGGGGTGGAGCGCCATTCAGGTTTGAGAACCTTGGCTTGAGGGACGAACATTTTATCCCTCAAATAAAAACATAGTGGAATGATATTCGTGATGAGGGAATGATGAGTGGAAAATGCCTTAGGAAACTCAAAGCTCTCAAAGGCAAAATTGTCAATTGGTCAAAAAATCAGAAAGTAATTCTAAATGCAAGGAACGAAGATTTATCTTCTATTATTTCTCATATTGATCAAACCGAGGAGATAAGAGAATTGCTAGATGATGAGATTGCTAGCCGAATCACTGCAGTTACTGAATTCAATAATATCCTTCGGAACGATGCTATTTGCTGGAAACAAAAATCAAGGCATAAATGGCTACTAGAGGGAGATGGTAATACAAAGTTCTTTCATGCTATAGCCTCCAATCGAAGGAGAGTGAACAGAATTTTCTCTTTGGAGGTAGAGGGTGCTGTCTCTTCTGACAAAGACGTCAATATCAGAAACATTGTGGACCACTTTACAAGATTATACTCTGAGGACTCCCCTAAAAGGCTTCGCCTTCCTGGGGCATTCAGCCAATGGTTAACTCAAGCCCGTGCAGATGAGCTTGAATTGCCTTTCACCAATGAGGAAATTGATGCTGCTGGTAAGTTAATGCCAAAAAACAAAGCTCCAAGACCGGACGGTTACAATGGAGAATTTTTTCACTCATGCTGGGATATTATAAGAGACGATGTTATTCAAATGCTTCATCACTTCCATGAATACGGGCTCACTTGCAATGCAATGGGGTCTACTTTTATTGCCCTACTTCCAAAGAAAAGGTGTGTTGAAAGAATTACTGATTTCAGACCGATTAGCCTTGCTAATAGCACCTATAAAGTCATAGCCCGAGTTCTTGCTAGCCGACTGCAGAGAGTTAGGTGACAACCCTTTCCGCCAAAATATTTTCTTTCATCCTGGTAATGGGAATAAGACACACTTTTGGACTGATTCATGGTTAGGTGACAACCCTTTGGCTGAGAAATACCCCAGGTTATTTCTTCTTGCAAGGAATCAACAGTGCCTCATATTTGATATTGCTCCATCGGGTCGACTCAGTACCCTTAATTGGGAATCCCTACTTAGAAGATCATTGAATGATGATGAAGCTATTGACATCTCGCATCTAATGGAGGAGCACAATAGTGTTTGCCTTAATAGGGAGGATGAGGACAAGTTATTGTGGAGACCTGAGCCGAAGGGTATCTACACAGTAAGATCTGCTTCTCTTACTTTTGCCAATAGCAATTCGAGCAATCATCCGGCGGCCATTGTTTGGTCTCTTTCTTGCCCAAAAAAACAATATTTTTTCAATTGGTGTGCCATGAGGGGAAGATTGCCCACCAGAGATCTACTTCAGAGGAGAGGAATGCACATTACTTCAGAATTGCATCAATGACAAGCTCACTGGGTCTGAAGAATAAAGGAAGGCTCATGTTCAAGTGTTGTGTAGGCTTTATTCCCTGGTTCCTTTGGAAAGAAAGGAATAGGAGGATTTTTCATGGGCAAGAACAACATTGGAGACATGTGGCCTATTATACTCTACACTCTATTGTGGGATGGCTCAAGCTTCAAAGCTGTTTTCAGGGGGTTGATGCTAGTACCATTTGGAAGTCATGGGCCAAGCATGCATGTCTTGGCACTTCTAATCGATCAACAAATCAAGTTTGGCAGCCTCCTCCATACTCCACTTACAAGTTAAATTTTGATGGATCCTCACTCGGTAATCCAGGCCCTGCTGGCATTGGGGGAATAATCAGAGATTCTTCGGGTGAAGTTATTCTAACTTATTCTGGGCCAATTGGAGTCAATGTGTCACGCCGCTAGAGTATGCGAAGCACAATCTTGCTCCTTAGTGGCGTGCGGCCTAGCCTCCAAGCCCGTCTGGATGCTAGTCAGCCTCTTGGAAGAAGTTTAGCACAAGAACACTCTTGTTCTTGGTGCTAGAACTCTCTCAAAACTCAAGCACAAGGGAGACTCCGAATTTGGGAGGAAAGAACTCTTCTATTGAATGAATGAATTACAAGCCTTGTACATGGCTATTTATAGATTACAAAACCTCCCATGGTTGGTGACACCTATCAAGCACTTCTCTAAGTGTTTGCCAACCAATGCCAACTCATGCCAACCCATAGATTCCCACTAACTCTATGAGTTGTTGCCAACTAGCAAGCACTCCCTCCTTGTGCTTGCCAACTCATAGCCAACTCATGTATGCCACCTCATTTGCTTAGTCACGAGCCACCTCATGTGCCACGTCATACATGTGCCATGTCATCCGCCTCGTCATCGGTTGATAGTTGGTCTTGTGCCTCTTTGTCGGTTGGTTGTCCATGCGCATTAGTGTGCTGCGTCCGCCCTTGTTGCATGTCCGTGTTCCATGCATATCGCACATTTTGGTATAGGGAAGTCGCGCCTGCTTCATGCTCCCACCGCCATAAGGCAGACGTCCTCGTCTCGCACACGCTCCCGATATGCTTTGACCTCTTTCTCAAATTGCCAAAGCTCGCTGCTTCATGCCAAGTTGCTTCGCTTTCGGTTCTCTCTTCCACTTCACTAAGAATTACGTGGAACGTGGCTTGCCTCTTTGACGTACCTCTCTATGAGTTATTACATAATCTACTTTCTTGGTAAAAGTAGTGGATACATCAAGGGTGCTCTGGGCTTTACAATTCTTTGTGGGTCCGAGTCGGAAAAGTAAGGTTTGATGTTACTTACATGGAATACGTTGTGAATACGCATCCTCTTCGGTAGTTGCACCTTGTATGCTAGCTTCCCAATCTTCTCGAATAATGGGAAAGGGTCCTTCGTACCTTTTATCAAACCTTTGTTCTTGGTCCTCAACAACTTGAATTGTTCCGTCCTCATCTTTATGAGAACAAGGTCTCCCACCTTGAACTCAACATCTCGCCGCTTCAAATCCATAAATTTCTTCATGCGCTTGCTGGCATGTTGCAAATATGATCGGGCTAGTTCCGTCCTTTCTTTCCAACGCTTAAGTAGAAGGTGGGCTGCTGGACACTTACTCGATTTTTCCGGAATAATGCTTGTTGGTACTAACGGTTGTTGGCCAGTTGCAAGTTCAAAGGGGCTATGCCCTGTGGCTTCACTTTTTCACGCATGTTGTAGGAGAATTGGGCCACATCAAGGAGCTCGGGCCAATTCTTCCGATTTGCACCGACGAAATGCCTAAGGTATTCCTCAAGCAAGGCATTTATCCGCTCCGCTTGCCCATCCGTTTGAGGATGAAAGCTGGTGGAAAGGTTAAGAGTAGTTCCAAGCAACTTAAAAAGTTCGGACCAAAACTTACCCGTAAATCTTGGATCTCTATCGCTTATAATCGCCTCCAGCACACCCCAAAGCTTCACCACATGTGATAGGAATGCCTTGGCTGTTTCTTGGTGTGCAATCGTTTGAGACGGCTATAAAAGTCCCATACTTGGAGAATCGATCCACCACCACCAAAATGGAACCCAAGCCTTCACTCGCCTTTAGGCCAGAAATGAAGTCCATACTTACGGACTCCCATGGGCGCCTCGGAATGGGAAGAGGGTCCAACAAGCCAGCAGGTCTTCGTCTCTCAACTTTGTCTTGTTGGCATACCAAGCAGGTGCGCACGTACTCCTCAACATCAGCATCAAGTCCGGGCCAATAGTAGTGCCTAGACAAGAGTGCAATAGTCCTCCTTTGGCCGGGATGGCCAGCCCACAAGGTATCATGGAACTCGCGTAGCGATTCCTTGCATAAACCCTCATATTTTGGTACAAATAGACGCTTCCCTTTCGTGTATAGCAGTCCGTCGCTAACCCAAAAGCGCCTTGTTTCGCCCATGATCACGGCTTGTTCCAAGCGACAAGGCGTGGCATCACTCCGTAGCCCCGCACGGATTCGATCAAGTATAGAGGTACTAACTTTGAGTCACGGCGGCAACACTCGTGAAGTCGGCTTTGCGGCTAAGTGCATCAAGCAACATTGTTGGTCTTCCCAGATTTGTACTCCATTTCAAAGTCGAATTCCGCTAGGAAGTCTTGCCAACGTGCTTGTTTCGGGCTTAACTTCTTTTGTGTGAGGAAGTAGCTTGAGGCAACGTTGTCCGTCTTTACCACTTAATTTAGACCCCAATAGGTAGTGCCTCCAGTGCGTAAGCAATGTACAATTGCCGTCATTTCCCTCTCTTGAACAAAGATATCGCTGTTCGGTTTCATTGAGCTTCCGACTTTCGAATGCGATAGGGTGCCCATCCTGCTCAAGAACACCCCCAATAGCAAAGTTAGAGGCATCCGTAATTACCTCGAATGGCTTGCTGAAGTCTCGCTAGCTTCAATACGGGTTCCTCCACCACAACTTGCTTCAATTTCTCAAATGAAGCTTGGCATTTGTCCGTCCAATGCCATTGTTGTTTCTTCTTCAAGAGGTCCGTTAGAGGTGCTGCTATTGCTGAAAATCCTCGATGAATCTTCCGTAGTAGTTCACGAGGCCAAGGAAACTCCTCAAGTCCCCAACCTTAGTTGGCACGGTCCACTCGGAAATAGCTTGAACCTTCTTTTGATCCATCCAAACCGTCCGCCGCCAATCCGATTGTCCAAGGAAAGACACTTCTTCCAACCCGAAAGAACATTTTTCCCTCTTTACATAGAGGGAATTCTCCTCAACACCTTGAAGACCTGCTTTAGGTGTTTTACATGATCTTCTAAATTTGGGCTATACACCACAATGTCATCTAAGTAGACGACTACAAATTTATCAAGGAAGGGTGAAAACACTTGATTCATAAGAGTACAAAATGTAGTGGGCGTTTGTTAAGCCAAAAGGCATAACAAGAAATTCGTATGACCCATACCTGGTTACACAAGTGGTCTTCGCCTCATCTCCTTCCACGATCCGAACTTGGTAATATCCGGATCTCAAGTCCAGCTTAGAAAATACTCTTGCATGCTTCAATTGATCAAAGAGATCAGCAATCAAAGGAATAGGATACTTGTTCTTGACGGTTACCTTGTTTAGTGCTCGGTAATCGATGCAAAGTCGCATAGAACCATCCTTCTTCCTTTGAAATAGCACCGGCGCTCCATACGGTGCTTTGGAGGGCTGAATGAACCCAGCTTCTAGTAGTTCACCCAATTGCTTCTTGAGTTCCTCCAACTCCTTAGGCGCCATGCGGTACGGTGCCTTTGCTTGGGGTTTGGTACCCGGTTCCAATTCGATGGTATGATCAACACCTCTTCTAGGGGGGAGGTGGGGCGGCAACTCCTTAGGCATGATGTCTTTGAACTCTTCCAGGACTTTGGTGACCTCTTTCGGTGCTGGAGTTGAGTTTCCTTCATTGTCCTCTACAAGAGCTGCGACATAGGTAAGATCCCTTGCTTAAGACCACGCTTAAGTCTGCAGGGCCGTTAACATTGCATCCACTCTCTTTACATCATGTACTTGTGATTCGGAAAGAGTACAAGGGCCACCCTCATCAAGGATTCCTACTACTCCCAAATATGGCATTACAAATGCCTTACAATTGTTCAAGAAATCCATCCCCAAAATAACACTAAAATCGTCCATGGGAACAATGGTGAAATCAAGAGTACCCACCCATTTGTCCAAGGTAACACCAACATTTCTAGCAACACCAATTACGGCCTTTGCCGCCTTGATTCACAGCCTTGATTCGATTGTTGTCCGCTTCCAACTTCAATTTAAGGCGATTTGCCTCCTCCTCGGAGATGAAGTTGTGGGTTGCCCGGTGTCTACCATTGCCTTGGTCTTACTTCCATTCAAAATTAAGTCTAAGAAAAGAAGATTTCGTTTAGGCCTCACCGATTGGGTAGTCTTTTCACTACATGTCCGCACCGAGTTGAGCAATGCCATAGAACTCATGCTGGCTCTCCCCATTGTGCTTTAAATCTCCTTCTCCGTAAAAGAGAGTTCAACACTTTCACCTTTGGGCAATCCTTAGCAAAATGTTCGCCTTCACAAACAAAACATCTTACTTTTCTATAGGACTTACCCTTCTCGCCTTTCTTCTTATCTTCAAACTTGAAGCTTGAGTCCTTCTTCTCGTGTCTCTTTTCAAACCTCTTTTCTTTTCTTCATCCTTGTGGTCTTTCGTGCTATAGGAGTTTTTAGAAACCACCTCCTTGGTCTTCCGTTCATACTCCGTAAGCCTCCGTCCGTGGACAAAAGCTGAGGCCAAAGTCTTGACTTCCCGCCTCCTTAGTTCTTGCTCCGCCCAAGGTTTTAAACCAGCAAGGAAAGAGAAAAGTTTGTCCTGATCGGACATATTAGAAATGCATAACATTAGAGAAGTAAACTTTTGTACGTACTCTCTAATTGTGCCCTCTTGTTTCAAAGCTCTCAACTCCTTTCGAGCTTGATATTCCACATCTTCAGGGAAGAATTGAGCCTTCAATTCTTTCTTGAAATTTTCCCATGTATTTATGGTAGAAGTGCCTAATTCCACATCCGTTTCTCTTCTCCTCCACCATAGAAGTGCATCCTCAACAAGGAACATAGAAACAATCTTGACCTTTTGCGCCTCGTTGAGATTAGCATTGAAGAAGTACTTTTCTACTTGGTAAAGAAAGTTGTCAATGACTTTAGGATCTCTTACCCCATTAAAAGGTTTTGGTTCCGGCACTTTGATCTTGTTTGTTGCTCCATTCGTGTTTGCACCTCCGTTTGCTATAACACGCTCCAACAAAGCAAGTCTAGTCCAAGTTCATCCATCTCGTTCTTCACATCGTTCTTCACCTCCTCAAGGTTTCCTCGGAAAACCGCCATAGCACTATAGACATTCTCCTCCAACGAATGAACCACTACGGGCTTCCATTTCCGAACTAAGGTTCTCACGAACTTGTTCTTCCAATTTGAATAACAAGCCTCCACCTTCTCGATCCTATCCTCAATTGAAGAAAAACGAAGCTCGATTTAGACATTCGTTCCTTACCTTTGAGTTGAACTTCCGCCTCGAAGTTGCCATAGGATTGCTTCCCCGCCTCGATACCGGTTGTCACGCCGCTAGAGTATGCGAAGCACAATCTTGCTCCTTAGTGGCGTGCGGCCTAGCCTCCAAGCCCGTGCGGATGCTAGTCAGCCTCTTGGAAGAAGTTTAGCACAAGAACACTCTTGTTCTTGGTGCTAGAACTCTCTCAAAACTCAAGCACAAGGAGACTCCGAATTTGGGAGGAAAGAACTCTTCTATTGAATGAATGAATTACAAGCCTTGTACATGGCTATTTATAGATTACAAAACCTCCCATGGTTGGTGACACCTATCAAGCACTTCTCTAAGTGTTTGCCAACCAATGCCAACTCATGCCAACCCATAGATTCCCACTAACTCTATGAGTTGTTGCCAACTAGCAAGCACTCCCTCCTTGTGCTTGCCAACTCATAGCCAACTCATGTATGCCACCTCATTTGCTTAGTCACGAGCCACCTCATGTGCCACGTCATACATGTGCCATGTCATCCGCCTCGTCATCGGTTGATAGTTGGTCTTGTGCCTCTTTGTCGGTTGGTTGTCCATGCGCATTAGTGTGCGCGTCCGCCCTTGTTGCATGTCCGTGTTCCATGCATATCGCACATTTTGGTATAGGGAAGTCGCGCCCCGTTTCACAATGATTCAAATACCGCCGAAGCACTTAGTCTCTTGCAAGGTCTTAAGTGCTTTGCTGGCTTGGGATTAGGATGCAATCTCAATGTGGAGGGGGATTCCAAGATGGTTCTCTCTTGGGGTTCCAGCGAGTCAAAACCTCCATGGCGATTTCGCTTCCTTTTTAATGAACTTTGTGCTTACACTAGCTTTGTAATTTCGTGGTCTCATGTGTTAAGATGTGCAAGTGGTCACGCTGATTCTCTTGCTAAGCAAGGGGTGCATCAACAAACTCTTGTTGTGTCACCCTAAGCTTCTTATGTATCTGCTGCCCGGATTGGGCTCATACTTTGTAACTCTTTCAAAATATCAATGAAAAACAACTTTCAAAAAAAAAAAAAAAAAAAATCAGTAATAAAAGATAGTAAGGTTGAACTTGACACATTAACTTGATTGCAAAGCTGCCACACACTATTGCATCCCTCTCTGATCATTCCCCTTTCTCTCTCCTTTTCTCATACATTCAAAAGTTTCATAGGAAATTGACCTGTGATTGACCCGTGAACTAATTATAATTAAAATTTGACTTCACTATTGTGTTTTTTATGAAGGAAGAACGTGCAAAAAAAAATAAAAATAAAAAATAAAAAAAAAATCTGTCGAAGTTTCAGCTCAATAGGGTCAAAAGGGACCAAAATGCCCCTAAAAGAAGCAAATTGCAGAGGGCGACAGCGCACGGCGCCAAGACGCGAGCCACTACATCAAGCAGTGAAGTCGCGTGTCGTGAAAGGAGAGTCATGATGTCGTTGTGAAGTGGCGTAGCGTCAAAGGAGAGTCACGACGTTGCAAAGCCCAAAAGCAAAAAAATAAAGAAATCGGCCGAGGAGACAGCACTATGGCGCTCGACTCCAGCGCAGAGGCGCTGGAGTTCGCATTTCAGCACTACAGCACTGGTTCCCTGCGGAAGGGCATTGGAGTTCGTACTCCAGCACCACAGACTTTTGGAGCAGCGCCATGGCACAGCTGGGCATAGCGCTACAGCATAAGAACCCAGCGCAGGAGCACTGGAGCAAACTCCAGCACCCCAGCACAAAAACCAACCAATGACTGTGTCTCAGCTCTAAGAGAGAAACTTTGGGCGACGTCATGACTATGGGTTCGGCGCCCCGACATCACACCACTTATGGGTCGAAAATTAGAATCTTTTCAGCCTTCCCTAAAAATAAAATTGACGAATCCTTTTTGGGGATCGAGCCACCACACTTTGGAGTCCGTGCCAAAAGAGGGAAAAGAGGGAAATGTTGCTCTTGGAGTGAAGAATCGATCCAGGGGAGGAAATAGGAGTGAAATGGGAAGCTTTCCACATGTAAAATCTTTTTTTTTTTTTTTTGAAGTGATTGGTTTGATTTCCTTGATAGGAGCTTCTGTTACAATGCATCTCCGGATGCTTCAACGGTGGTTCTCTCACTTCCAGGTGGGGTAGTGTAACTCCTTCTCTTGCTAGAGCGTTTGCAGTTGAGTTTGCAGATCTTGGTACCTGTACCCAGGTACATGATGTAGTGTGTCCCAAGGACCAAATTTCCCCATAATGGACAGCAAGTCTCCAAGGAGGCTGAGAGGTTTTCTTGCACCAGTTTATAACATTAAGGCAATCTCCTTCGACAACCAACTGTCCTCCCAATCTTTCCTGAAAAATTTTTAATCCTTGTAGCATTGCTACAGTTTCTGCTACTACCGAATCAGTACTTGGAAGGGGACCTGCAAAGGAGAGTAATGTTTGGCCGATGTGGTTTCTGAATACTCCTCCGAAGCCAGCGGGGCCTGGATTGCCCACGGAGGATCCATCCACATTTAGTTTGATGACTCCCTCTGTTGGAGGAATTCACTGTGTTGTTGGTTTCTCTGATTGGTAGGATGCTAGCCTCACCACATTTTCCCTTGAGGCTCTCAGGTTAAGACCATTTAGGTCTTGCATTTCGGTTAGAGTGCTAAACCAGTAGAGGATTTTGCTGAACACAATCTCCTTCAGTTGGTTGACTTCCTTTGTTGTGGCATTGAAAATTCTATTGTTTCTTTCCTCCCAGATGATCTATGGGGTAAACAAAATTACTGCCCCCAGCATGAGTTTTCCCTTTCTCGTGATCTTTAGGTTTGCCCAATGATCAATAATCTCTGAGAAATTGTGAAATGCAGGCATTGGGCTATCGAACTGAAACATGGACCATAGATGGGTCCAAATCTGCTCGGCATACTGGCACTGCATTAGAACGTGATCACATGTCTCTATTATGCTGTCACAAAAATTGTGTGTTGTTGAGGGGAGGGACATCCCTCTTCTTGTCAGATTTTCCTTGGTCAGGATTTTCTTATGAAGCATTGTCCATATGAAGAATTTTGTTTTGGGGGGGCATGGGAGTTTTTATGCCCACCTAGCTTGATGGACTTCTCTTTCTTCTGAGTTTTCCAAGGCTAAATATGTCTCCTTCACTGTGAATTCCCCAGTTGTGCTAGGTTTCCATATAATTCTGTCCTCAATTAAATTATCAAAAAAATACGTGGACACTTGCTGGTCTAGATTGGAGAGCTCTAAAGCTTCATCATCTCTCAGCTCTCTTCTAAAGAGATTGCTCCAGGCAACGCTTCTCCCATTTCCATTTTGCAACAGCTCACTGATTTTGCTTTCAGTGTTAACAGCCACTCTATAAAGTCTTGGGAAGGAGTGCCTGAGAGGTCTTTCCTCTAGCCAAGGATCATTCCAGAATTCAATTCTATCCCCTTTTCCTGGTAGGAATCTGATCATTCTCCTGAATGTTTCCCAGTATTTGTGGATTCTCTTCCAGATTGGGGAGAGAGCATGGCACCCATGCCATCCCATGATCCAATCAGATTCAAAGATTGTCATTTTTTATCTAAACAGGGATGCCCATAGAGGGGGATTGTCCTAATTCACTCTCCAACACCATTTCAGCAAGAGAGCCTGATTGTATGGTACTATTTTTCTTATCCCTAGTCCTCCTTTAGGTTTTGGGGTACATACTTCTTCCCAACTAACCTAGTGGAATTTGAACTCATTGCTAGTGCCTTTCCATAGGAATTGTCTAATGATTTTTTCAATTTCCATAGCTATTCCTTTTGGTCAGGGAATGAGGGAGAGCATGTCAGCGGGGATTCCAAGCAGATTGGACTGGATCAGTACAAGCCGGCCAGCTTTGGAGAGGTGTCTACCTTTCCATGCTGAGAGTCTATTTCTCAATTTTTCTATAGTGGGGTCCCATATTTTCTTGTGTATCCTACCTTGGATTACTGGCAACCCATGATGTGAGAAAGGGAAGCTGTCAGTGTTGCATCCGAGTATGCTTGCAGCCTCTTGTAGGGAGTTTGGCTCAATGTTTATTCCGATCAGAGATGTTTTCCTCCAATTTATTTTCTGGCCTGTGGAGATTTCCATTAATCCCAGTCCCGCTTTCAAATTTCTGATTTGCTGTGTAGTTCCCTCACAAAAGACCATCATGTCATCTGCAAATTGAACGATGGGGAGGATTTTATTCTAAAATGGATTATCTAGCCAACCTGCAACTACTAATTGCCAGAAAAAAGCAGTCATTCCTTCTCCCACTAAGTTAAACAGAAGGGGGGAGAGCGGGTCTCCCTGCCTGATTCCACGTGTGCTCTTAAAATACCCAAAAATCCCCCGTTGATGGATATTGAGAATCTGGCCAATGAGATGCATGAATAAATCCACTTTCTCCATCTAATCCCAAATCCAATAGCTTTCATGACCAGGTCAAGGTGTCTCCAATTTACTCTATCAAAAGCCTTTTCAAGATCCAGTTTTAGGAGGAAAACTGGTTTTTTCTTCTTGGTGAATAGGTCTACGGCTTCATGGACAAACATAGCCGAGTCCAAAATTTGTCTCGATTGAATAAAAGCGCTTTGCTCCTTACTAATCACGTGGTTTAGGACATTTTTCAGCCTCGTTGCCAGCACTCTAGCAATAATTTTATATACCCCTGAAACTAGGCTTATGGGCCTGTAATCTTTGACCTGGTCAGCTCCCTCCTTTTTGGGTATTAACGTAATAATGGAGGCTCCTATAGATTGATGAGAGATGCCATTTTCATAGAACTCATTGAATAGTCTGCTAAAATCTTCAGTCATAAATTCCCATGTCTCCCTAAAAAATTCGCCATTGAACCCATCAAGTCCAAGCGCTGTCTTTTGGCATGGTTATGACAGCATGCTTGATTTCTTCTGATGAAAAAGGAGTTTCTAATCCAGCACTTTGTTCCAAGGTTAGTCTAGAAAAGATTAAGCCTTCAATGCACGGTCTACAGCCCTCATCCTTGTACAACTCAGTGAAGTATTGTAGGATGTTTTCAACGATTGCATCTTTATCCGAGATAATTTCACCATTGATTTTCATTGAGCTTATTCTGTTTATTCTCCTTCTATGTGAGGCTACCGAGTGAAAAAAAGCAAAGTTGGAGTCTCCTTCCTTAAGCCAACGGTATCTTGCCCTTTGTTTCCAGAAGGCATTGTCTCTATATACTAATTGGCTTAGAAGGTTTGAGGAGGTTCTCCTGTCTTGTTGTTCCTCCGGTAATAAATTCCTGCCTTCTTCGGCATTGTCTAGAACATCAATCTGAAGATTCAGAAGCCTCTTCTAGGCTTCCTCGCTTGCTTTTTTGTGCCTAGCCCATTGGATAATTCGGTTTTTCATGCTCTTTAGCTTGCTCGGGATTATGGCTGTTCCAGGGCCTCTTGGCCTCTGTATGGCATTCCACCAGGGGCCTAGGTTTTTTCTAAAAGAATCATCCATCATCCATGTGTTTTCAATTCTGAAAGGTTTTTTCCCCCAACGACACGGGTTGGTGTCTAGGAGAATTGGCCAATGGTCTGATACTACTTTTCCAATTACTGTGGCCGTAGAGTCTCTATATAGGCCTAACCAATCATGTGAAGCTAGAAATCTGTCTAGCTTTGACAGGGTGGGCTGGTTCTGTTTATTGCTCCATATATATTTCTTGCCGGAAGTGGGAATTTCCTCAAGACTGAAAGCATCTATGAAGTCGTTGAATCTCCTCATGGTAGATGTTATATACCGAGATTGGGGTTTTTTCTCATTTCTGAAACGGATGGCATTGAAATCCCCTGCCAGTAGCCATGGGCCCGTCCACCTGCTCATCAGGTCTCCCAATTCCTCCTAGAACTAACTTCTCCCTTGATAGGAGCTCAGCCCATATACACCTCCCAGATTATAGACACATTTTTGCATTCGGTCCTTAAGCCTTAGTCCTAAACAGAAAGCTCCCAGTTCAGCTTCTTCTAATGAAAATAAATTTGGGTCCCACATGATTAGGATTCCTCCAGAAGTTCCAAAAGCATCAACTGATTTCCATTCCGGATTCGCAAAAGGGGAAATTTCATTGATAATACCATTTGTTACATTGGACAGCTTTGTCTCAAGCAAAATTACAATATTTAATCCATTTCCACACAATTGTTTTTACGTTGACTTTTTTTTGGGGACCTAACCCCCTTACATTCCAAGATAAGACTTTCATCTACTTACGGCCGTAGTTCCTACGAACTCCACGGCGAGGATTTGCTCCTCTCCCTCTCGGTGCATTGTTTGGGCGATTTCCAGAGGTTGCTGCGACCCAAGCTAGCCTAAATTCCTCCATGATTTGGGAAACTCGTAGTATCAGTCCCCAATCTTCATCAGTTCGCCTTCCCGCATTATTCCCCATACTCTCGATCCATGAGCGTACAGCTGGATCAGATGCTGCTGTGAGAGGAGGCAGTTTGCTGGGGTCATGTATGTGGACCCTAGCCCTGTTACGCTGGTAGTTTTGAGCTGGGCGATGGAAGTTTCACCCAAGCGGCTGAATGGGAATTCTTGGTGGCTGCCATTCGAAGTTCCCCTCCACCTCCTCACCGTTGTAATCATCGAGCTGGTCTCTTGGTGACTGCGGCGGGGTGGGTGAAGGGGGTACTGCGTCTCCATCGGCGGGGGTGGTGGGTAACGAATCAGGGTTCGGCATCTGTCGGAGGACGCAGTATCCTCCGGCTCGATTGAGTACATAGCTGCACAGAAGGACGCGTCTGGAAGACAGGAGGGATTAGCCTAATGGCGAGAGCGCCTATGGTACCATCGTTTGCAACGGCTCTGCCAGATGGTTTTGTTGGGGTTGCTCTTCCCTTCATGTTTGGGGAATAAATAGAGCAGGTTGGGCAGGTTGGGCGTCTGCATTGAAGAAGACTTGCCGTGGTGTCTCCTCTTCCATCGGTCTCTGTATGCGCCTGACGGGTATTGAGTATCTGGAATCGGATTTCCAGAGGGATTATGGGCGTCTGATTTTGTCGCCCGTGTCACCCTCTCAATTTCTTCTCCTGCCTCGCGTGGTCCCAAGAGATGGGATTGTGTATTTGATTTTGCATAAGGTTAAAGCTGGAGGGTGAGTTTGTACTTACCTGTTCCCGTCTTCCGCCATTTAGGGGATTTGCCGTTATTTCAGGGGCCTCAATCACTCAAGGTTGTGGGCCCGCATCTGGAGGTCCTCTTTGGTAGTGGGGTAACTCAGCCCGTAACTCGGTTGTAATCCGAGTCGACTCATTGGGGACTGAGTTGACTCGTAGCGAGCCAGGTCTCTCAGCCGGGACTTCCGTCTCCGGCTCCGAGGAGATCTCCGTGATTTCCTGTATGCAGATGAGAGTGCATAGTCGGCTTCCCACCCAGAGTTTGCAAACGCCCCCCGACGGCCAGTTGTTTTCCAGCTGGACCAACCCTCTTGCCATCTGGAGGTTTTTCTTCGATTTTGCCATTTCGTCCAATCGGATGTGTTGGCCGAAGCTCATAAATATCCTCTTTAAAGCCTCATCTCCCCATAGTTGCAAGGGTATACCGTATATCCTAATCCAGATCTTTCTAGTAGCTTGGTCTGTTCTCCTCCACCGTCGGGCTTGTGCTTCACCTCTTGGCTTGACGTCGTTCCATCCTTCCAGAATTAGTCGGCCGTCATAGTCTGATTCTGTCCACACAAGAATAGAATTTTCGCCTAGGATCGATACCTTCGGGTTGCAATTCAGAATCTGTTTAAGCTTTTCCTCTACTATTTCTTTTTCCAGTATTATTGCTTTTTCCAACTCTACCTCCCCTCTTGCCCAAATCGATTCTAGGGTAGGTTGGTGTTGGGAGTTCCTCTCTACTGTGTTCGAAGGGATAGCTGGCATTTCCGGTGGCCTTGTTGCCTCAGTCATTACTCCGAAGCTTTCTATAGCTTCCCAGGTTTTTTCCCATATTGAAAACCTAGGTTCGATCTTAGAGGTCTCCGGAATATGGACTCTTGCCAGCGTGAGGTTTCCTCTTTTCTGTATAATCCTAAAGCTAGGTTTTGGGTAAACCAATATGAGCAGCAACATGCTCTCCTCCCTTAGGCCGAAGGTTCGTATATCCCTTCTCGGTGCGGTTGCCTTGAGAGATGTTTTCATGAAGTCGATACTCTCCGCCATTATCGCCGCTGGAATTCGTATGAAGGACCTTTTTCCTCCACTACTGGTGCTGATTTTGAAACTGGTTTTGGGAGATTGTCCGGAGTTGTCAATCCATTCTTCAATGGTAAGGGTCCATTCACCATCGCTGGTCAGCTTTTGTTTCGGTGGTTCCCTCTGCCTGCTAACGAGGTGCCAATCGCTCTCCTCGGGGGCAGACTGTCGAGTTAGGGTTTCCAACCTCGGACCTTCTTCCATTTCAGGTATGTTCATCCCTGTTTCCATTATAGGCACTGTGATTTCTTGCTGGATTCCATCATCTCCGTTGCTTTCTTCTAAATTTCCTGAGCGAAGGTCTTGCTCAACTAGGGCTTCATTTTCCTCGCCATTGTTTTGGCGCCGCATCTCGGCTTCTCCGTTTACTTCTTCACCTTCCCCTGTAGCATTCTCAACTTCGACTCCAATTAGGGCTTCAACTTCCTCTCTATTGGTTTCCATTCGATTTTCGGGTTCGATTTCAAATCTTACTCCTTTTTGTGGGGAACCGATTTCTCCTTCGGGTATCTCATTTCCAAATCCCGAAAATTTCGTGTCCCATTTGAGTTGAGGTGCCGGCTTTAGTGCGCCGGAGTTCTCTTCATCTCGCCGTGAGTCGTGCCGGAGTTCTCCTCATCTTGCCGGAAATCGCCAAGCAGAAGCTCTCATCCTCTCAACCCATGGCGGGAATTACACTTCACAAGACTAAAAAATCTTCTATTTTTGTAAACTGTGTTTAGCTAATTCCCTATTAAGGGGTGTGATTTTGAAGCATCTTCATAAGTAATTGAATGTAATTAAACTGATTTGAGTAATAAATTTCTTAATTAGTGTGATTAATGTGCATTTCATGTATGGTTAATTGTTTGATCATCAGTTAACTATAATTTGGTATCCTAATCGATCCTAGCAAGGTAGATTAGGATAGACACATTAATCAACATGTAGTTTCTCATCCGAGTGGTTCTGATTGTGAAAATCGTAAGTGAATTAGGGATAATCACTTGCTACACGTGATCATTGGAGTTAGGCGCATAGGATCCCCTTAATTAGACTCTTAAATCGGAAGATTAAAGAGTTTAAGCAAGGGAATACAGCTGCAGCACACTCGGAAGAGGGTTGCACGTATAGAATCTCTGATCCGCTAGGTGTTTGGTGAAATGCTCAATAGGTTAGAACTGCATGAAATGGCTCATGACTTGTGCAAATCACACCCCCTATCTCTTCATTGCTAGATTCCAATCGTTTAAGCTCACTTATAAGTTAGTTTTCATTAATTTACATGGTAATTTAGCAAGTGTTTTCATCTTTTCGGTTGGGTACATACAGAACTTGAGAATACAGTTTTTTTTTTTAAAAGTTGAGGTTTTATTTCATTTAAGAATTACATCCAAAAATGGGTTACATCAAATTCCTAAGGAGTCCAAACAGTGAGCACTTGCTCATGGACACCCTTTTTAGCTAACTCATCTGCTCTACCATTGGCAAATCTAATTACATAACTCCAAATTACAACAAAAGAAGCAAGATCATTTATCTCATTGAAAGTGGACATATGTCTCCATGAAGGTTTAGAAGCTCCCTTGCATCATGAAATGATGGTCTTCAAGTCGCCCTCCACTCGAAGGGGACCTGAAAGTCCTAAATCCTTATAACATCTCAGACCATGAAGGAGGTTGATTGCTTCAGCGGTAGTAGAGTCTGAAATGCCAATCGGTGCTATGTAAGTGAGAAGTACCTCTCCTCTATGGTCCCTGATGAGTCATTCCAGAATACCCTGTTGTTCCTTCCCTCCAAATGGCCCAAGGACTGTAACCCATGCAACAATTGTACATAATGCGACCCTTTGTGCCATGCCCAAAATAGCTAATGAGTGGGAGGAAGCCTACTAGATTTTGTGGGATTACATAATTGATACCGAACATGCCAAGGAAGAAACTCCAAACTTTCCAGCTGTATTCACAGTGAATGAGTAGTCGGTTCATTATGTCCATGTGGAGACGACCTCGATTCACCAATATACTGCTTGTGACGACACGTGCGCTTGCATACGGTTGAATATACTTAGGTGGATTTATCGAACCAACAACCCGCTTGACGTGGAGATGGATTTCAAAACCCACCGAATAGGAGGAAGCAGGTTTTTAAAAACCCATCGCCAGTTGAATCAATTTGAAGATGAGGTCGAGACAAAGGTTGTAATGCAAAATTGAGGTTGAGTTTTGAACTCTTCACAGTTTTTCCACAGGGTTGGGTTTCAGAAATCCTACCCTGACTCGACCCATTGCCATCCCTTAGGACAACCACAAGATGAGGAAGGCAGGGTGCCTCATAGTCATCAAATGAAGGGAAGTGGACCCTACTCCATTCCCTTCCCCAACGGGTGGAGAGTTCTCTTCACTAAATTAGATTCCTGAGATGAAATGTTGCATATCCAACACCAACTAATCATTCAAGAAGCAAAATTTTTTTTTTTTTTTCAATTGCAATGAGAATAAGTGGTGCAACTTATTAGTTACCTATTAGCAGAATTTGCTCATTTCCACAGTTAAAGCCTTCCATCTCAATCAAAAATTGTGTTTTCAGCCTTCTACTTGACTCATGCTCGCCATCAGTCTTGCGCTGAAGCCATAAAATGTTAGACAATATAGAAAAATTGCAACTGTAATCATTTTCCTATTTAACAATTTTAGAGCCAAACATTGTACCTGAGAGAGTAGTGAATCTATTTCATCCACAAAAATTACAGCAGGCTGGCGACAACTGGCGACACCAAAAAGTGCCCGCACAAGCTTCTCACCCTCACCAATCTAAGGTCATAATTTAAGAAGTCAAATTATGCATAAACCAGAGAAGTTATACCTTATTATAATGTTATACTTCCTGTGAATAACAAAGGTTCATGCCGTACTCGTATGGCAGTTAAGAACACTGTTTATACGGTCACATTTTAAAAAAAAGAAAAAAGAAAGAAAAATACAGCAGTTTAATTGGTATGCACATGATGTGCGTAAACCAAGGCCACCATAAACCATTACTCAGTAATAACTGACCAATCCCTCTCAAACTTAGAAGCTCAATTTTATGGTACTTCTAATGCAAAAAGGAGGTAACTCTTTCTTATAGTGTGGACCAGAGAGAGAGAGAGAGAGAAAGAGAGAGAGAGAGAGAGAGAGAGAGAGAGAGAGAGAGAGAGAGAATGAAGAACACGTACCCACTTGCTTGTCAAAGAACTGGCAGATATGTAGAAAAAAGTTGCTTTAGCCTCTCCAGCGATAGCCTTCCCTATCATTGTTTTGCCTGTACCCTAACAAATGATAGTTACCTTATTATAGGAAAGGCTGTTTATCCAGTAATCTTCAGCTCTGTGAGAACTTACAGGAGGACCAAAAAGAAGAAGCCCCCTCCCAGGAGATCGACAGCCACGGAATATGTCCGGACGTAAAAGAGGCCATATGACCATCTCAGTCACACATTTCTTGGCATGTTCTAACCCAGCTACGGTCCATGGAAATATCAACAAAATCTTAGCAACCGAAAGAAACATTCATATGGTAAACAGGACGCACAAAATCTTAGCTACTGAAACAAACATTCATATGGAAAACAGGACGCACAAGTAGAATCACTAAGCCATCTACAAAACTTACCAATGTCATCCCATCGGACATCAGGATCCCGATCCATAATCTCGTTGCTGATATGCTCAATGAGACGGGGCTCCAGATTCCTCAACTTCTCGGGTAGTTCACCATCAGGACCACATAACATCTCCAAACTGCACCAATAGAATTTATATTCGAAAATAGTTGCAGATATTTTTCTTTTGTTTGTTTTGTTTTTTATAACAGTATCTTCTATAGGCAGAACAATCTCTTATTTTATCAAGCAGCAGTTGTCAAATAACGGTAGATAACTTTTTTTTTCCTTTTTCCCTCTTTGGCAAGTGTATAACCATTTATGTGCATTGGAGAAAGACAAACCATTTTTTTGTTGAATCCTCCAGTGCATCATCACATTTTCCAGACACCTGTGAACCCATAATGTTGCCAGAGTTTGCTGCATTGGATCTAATTGGTGGTATAAAACTACCACGAGCACCACGACTAGAAATTCCACGGGTCTCACCCCATAACCTCTCATATTACCAGTGGAATGGTTCTCACTTTGAGGAGAAGCAGAACCAGTGGGAGATACGAGATGCCCATGTTTTTGTTTTATGTCCATTCCCTGCCAAAAGTATAAAAAAAATGCCATTTGACATTTTACAATACTCAAAAGAACAGAAATAAAAGAAAGTTATTAAATGTGTACGAAATCAACAACAAGGTGCACAACTTCTAATTGATCCAGCCAAAGCATCAAAAGAACTTATCAGATTAAGAAAGAATAGCATGAAACACTTATATTTGTAGGAGACCATGAGCATGTCATTGCTATGAGATGGACACTGCATGTGACAGACCCTATAGTGACAATACCTCATCTTGATTGTTTCATCCTCAAGAGAAGCTGTTAGCATAAACTAAGTTGATAGAACTGACTTTCTTTTATACTTCAACTAGGAAGCATTAATCCAGCACAGAAACCAAAGAGATTAATAGATAAATCACCCTCGCTAACATTTTTAGTAAATGAAACGAGCCCATTTTCAAACAATGGGTTCTTGTTTCTATCAAAGACTTCATATGGTTCTGGTTTTCAGGGATTCATAAAAACTCATTAACCATTAGACCAGTTAAGCAGTCAGATAGGGCAACTAAAGTTTCAAGAATAGCTGAGCTATTTGCAAGCTTACAATTAATTAAGAAGTTGATGTGCAAATCCAACAGCGTGTGCGCTAAAAGGGGATTCGTGCATTTTTAGCCTCTTCGTATAATTCTACTTCCTATGTAATCAAATAATACGAAACTGAGGAACTTTCTCCAGTAGTACACAGGCTTTTATCTCCATCCTAAGCAGCTACGTATGATAGTAAGTTCAGACCTAGCCTAAATAAGACTTTGTCGATAAGTAAGGCAAAGAAGCAGCAACCAGTGTCAAACTCAAGTGATGGGTGAATGGAGTAATTCAAATATACCAATTTCACTTTTGCTGTGACAAACCCTCCACCAGATATACCAGCACTAGCTTCTTCATTGATAGAAGGTGATTTTGTGAAGTCACTCCAGGGCCTTTTAATATCTGAATGGACAGAGTCTGTTCCTGAGCTGTTGCCTTTGTTGGAGCTAGTAATATCTTGTCCGTGTTTCCGTCCTGAACTGTTGCAATGAGATCTTACTTCATCTGCAACTAATGAAAAGGAAGAAGTGTCTTGGCCTTTTGCACTCTTCTGGAAACCAGGTTTCTCCTTATCAAAGAGGGTGCATTCTTTTGTGTCATGATCTCCAGTTTTAAGAAGTTTCACATATGAAGTGCCTTCGGTTGCCTTTGAAACTTTGTTTCCATATAATTCAGTCAACTTTGTCTGAGTAATAACTTTTGAAGGCCTTGAGCTCAATTTGTCAATTGGATTTTCTGATTGGCTTGCTTGGGCTAACTGGCGGCCTAGCCCAGCATTAGAAATTCCGGTATCGATCAGTCCCAGATTGAGTGCGCAGCAGTGAACCTGAAAAAATAAAGTTCAGATAACATTTCACCTAGGATCATACAAGATAAATAATAAAAGTCATTTTTTATTGCAGTTACATATCTTGACGTACACACCTGCAAATTCTCGCAGGCGTGAATTTACAGCACCAACATTTAAGCACATGGAATGAGAAATATTAAAATGATAAATAGAGTCCACTAATTAGATAAGAATTGGTCTTAAAGGTTAGTACACTTGCTGGTCTGTCTGTAGAGTTCTCTTTAGCATTGTGAAATAAAGCATGGTAGTATTTTGATTGTTTAATCCTTTCAATGTCAAATGCTCCCCTCTTAACAAAAAGACAGTTCGCGTCTCTTTTAGCCTGTTCAAATGTCTGCCTGAAACCATGAAAAAAGTAAGATCACCACTCATTCTTATTACTTGATGCTTATGAAAAGTACAAATGAAGCATCTCCACTTATGAGCTATCCTTGTCATCAGAATAAAACATCAGCTACCTTTCTCAAAGAAAAATACGTGGTGGAATACTTCCAAAAGTTTCCAGTATCAAACAGGAAACTGAAAAAAAGGATGGAAAGCTGAAATGAAACAAAGGTAACTAAACGAAATTTAATCTAAGCCAACAATTTCATCTACCAAAACCAAAAAATATAAGAGAGTTAACCTCTCATCATTCACAAGTCTGTCCAATCACGAATTCAGACACATCCACGTCCTCGCAATGTGTTTGTCTAGTTGAACCACAGAAACGCTTCCCCAGCCAACATATAAAGGAGCAACAATAAGAAAATGCCAGAACGTCGAGTACAGCTTACCGATCAGATCCCGGCGCAAGCAACCGACGAGCACAGTCGAGCTTCAACAAGGCTTCTCTTCGGATAGGCAGAATAAAAGCTTCATCGACGGGAGTTTCAGTTTGAGAATCCAGAAAACCAAGTAGACGGAGACTGAGGATTGGGCAGAGAAGAAATCACCCCTCTGGAGAGCCAGGTCCGCACCAAAAGAAGAGAATGGAGCCTCTTCAGATTTTCATCAACTGTGTTTTTCCACGAGCAGCCGGAGGATTTCTCCATCATTTTTCCCACGACGGAAAAACGAGGTACTCAGGTGTCTGTCCACCACTCCCTATCTGTGTTCACTTCGAAGGGCTTCACCCGCCAAAATATGCAGTTGCTCCGTGTGCCAAAACGTCAGAATTTTCCATCTCACAAAAAATTTTTATTTTTGGCAATGTAGAAGGTACCAATATTACTTTGCTCCACAGTCCAAGTTAATATATTATTTATTAAATAAAATAGTGGTGATATGCGTATTATGACTCTTTACTGTGAGTTTTTGTAGTATGACATGGCATCATTCGTAGTCTAAGTAAGAAATAAAATAGGAACTATCTTCTTATTCTATAGCCTAAACTTTAGACCTTATCTGGAATGCCATCTAGGCTACTAGAAGGACTGCCACATCAGATGAAAAACCTCATAGTAAAATGTCAAGTATTGGTATCATTTCATTGACCTTAAAAACATTATTTCCTATAAAATTGTCCAACAAATCCCCGAGCCACAAATATAATAATAAGAGCTCTTTACAATAGATTAGCCTCTTCAATGATGAACTTTTCTTCACTTGGAGCTGCTTTGTGCATTTTGAAGAACTTTTAAGCTAACACTAATGTAGAAGGAAGGAATATTGAAATACTGTCCAAAGAAGGATAAAATATAACAAATAAATATTTGATATTAAAAAAATAATATCAGTAATGCCATATTTTAGTGTACGGCATTACATTGTGACATGGGTATTCTCGGCTAGTTGGTAGTCTTAAAGCTTAGGATTTAGAGTTACCCATAGAATAATAAGATAAATCATACTTTATCACTAACCTAGATTGTCACGCCACATCATGTTGTAAACCCTCCCACTCAAATATGGCCACGCATATCACAACTTTTGATATCCATAAGTTATAGAGAAGTATGTAACAAATCATGGTATGATAAATTGTATGTAGTGCCAGATATATGGCGTTCGAATGAGCGTAAGAAACATGTTTTGCTATTGACTTGGCTCTCTAAATTGGTTTTTTTTGTGAGTATTGTTTGGTTAGTGAGAATAAGGGTAAAATGGGAATAAGTGTGAAGAGAGTCGAGAGAAGGGAGACTTTGGAGTTGAATCGATGGTTGGTTAGGTGGAATAAATATAATGAGTAACGCTATAGGTACGGAGGATGTACTCTCACAGACATTATTTTAAAAATCACCTAGTGGGCGTAAATGTCCGACGTACATGGTGACGCGGTGATTTAGGTAGCATCCACGTCATAAGATGCATCAGCAAACGAATAATCCCGCTGCCTCCCTCTCGCAGCCTCCCTCCCACGACCTCCCTCCCACTTCCTCCCTCTCCCTCCCACTTCCTCCCTCTCCCTCCCACTCTCTACTTCCCCCAAGAACTTCAATGGCTCCAATTACGACGATTTCAGACCCGGAAGTTTCTCCCTCCGTTCCAAGACCCGGTTATGAGCCGTCGCAGTACCCGGATTTCGACTTGTCAAGATCTCCATCGATGCACCATCGACAGCCTCACGGCTTCAAAATTATGTACATGGATTTTAATTCCCCTATATCAGGTACCCCCCCATTTGCTCTGTTACTTCTGCTCATTTTAAATACTCCCATCTGTAAATAACACTATTTTGCCGTTTTTTGCGCTTCCAGTGGTGAATTTCTAGGGTATTGATCACAGGGGTACTACTAGCAGCAAAGGCCATATTCATGGGGGGGCGAGGGACCGAGAATGGCCGTGAATAGCACAAACTAGGGGAGGCAGAACGTCCAAGAGCGTTACGGGCTGGATCCCTCTGACCACCAATACCTCCGTCCTCCGCCCCAATAAATCCCCTCCGGGTTCCTGGTTCCGGCACACAGGGTGGTTCCTTCCGGCCACAACCTCCTCGCGCTCACCCAGATCGAAGAACACCTCCTAAGCGACCCGACGGCGTTGCTTTACGCCGACAAGCAGAGGGTTCTCATTAAAGTGAACTCCATGGGCAATCTCCTGAACCTGCCGCTGTATGAGAGAATAGGGGGAGTGGGGTACGTTCAAACGATGCTGCCGGCGGATGCGTACATGCCCAGATCAAGTTCCGTGGCCATGGATTCCAGCGAGGGCTACGGTTCCGGAGGGCGCTTGTTGGGATGGCCGCCATTGCAAGAGACGCACGAGAACTTGGTAGCCCAGCTCGGTCGAGTCGATCAGGTGCGGGAGGGAAGGAGGCCGCGGCAGGAGCCGCAGGCGGGAGGGAGGGAGGTAGGCCGCGGTAGGAGCCGCAGGCGGGAGGGAGGGAGGTAGGCCGCGGTAGGAGCCGCAGGCGGGAGGGAGGAGGTAGGCCGCAGGCGGGAGGGAGGGAGGTAGGCCGCAGGCGGGAGGGAGGGAGGTAGGGCCGCAGGCGGGAGGGAGGAGGTAGGCCGCAGGCGGGAGGGAGGGAGGTAGGCCGCAGGCGGGAGGGAGGAGGTAGGCCGCAGGCGGGAGGGAGGAGGAGGCCGCAGGAGGGAGGGAGGAGGAGGCCGCAGGCGGGAGGGAGGAGGAGGCCGCAGGCGGGAGGGAGGGAGGAGGCCGCGTGGCGGGAGGGAGGGAGGAGGCCGCGTGGGGAGGGAGGAGGAGGCCGCGTGGGGAGGGAGGAGGCTGCAGGTGGGAGGCCGCAGGTGGGAGGAGGGAGCCGCAGGTGGGAGGGAGGAGGCCGCAGGTGGGAGGGAGGGAGGCCGCGTGGGGGAGGGAGGAGGCCGCGTGGGGGAGGGAGGGAGGCCGCGTGGGGAGGGAGGGAGGCCGCGTGGGGAGGGAGGGAGGCCGCGTGGGGAGGGAGGGAGGCCGCGTGGGGGAGGGAGGGAGGCCGCGTGGGGAGGGAGGGAGGCCGCGTGGGGAGGGAGGGAGGCCGCGGGAGTTTTTGTTTGCTGGACGCTTCCTAAGCCACGGTCAGCATGTACGATCGGATATGTACACCCTCTAGGTGCACCTAATATTACTCTTATTTTAAAGGCAGAAATTGAAAGTCATTAAAATAATAAGTGTGATGTGAGGGAGATGTACTCCCCATAGTATTATTCTAATATAATAGACGCTCACAAATCCTCTCGCTTTAGACGAAACTGCCCCTCCATATCTCGAACAAATTCAAATGGAGGTCCCTAATCATAATGTAGACTAAAGATGCATGTTCCCAATTAGTTAAAGTATGTGTTAAAAACATAATAATAGAAATAAGGATACAAATCATATATGAAAGTCAACGAGGGTTTTGAAGGTATCCTTTATTACAACAACAACAAAAAAGTCTCGCTTTAGACGAAACTGCCCCTCCATGGCTCGAACAAATTCAAATGGAGGTCCCTAATCATAATGTAGACTAAAGATGCATGTTCCCAATTAGTTAAAGTATGTGTTAAAAACATAATAATCGAAATAAGGATACAAATCATATATGAAAGTCAACGAGGGTTTTGAAGGTATCCTTTATTACAACAACAACAAAAAAGTTTCCTTTGAAAGAGCTTGTGATGCAATAATTGTAATGCACAAAAGAAAAAATTAATGGAAAATAAAATCATTTCGAAGCAATTTTAATCCATTTAAAAGTTATAAATTAATAAAAAAAATCGAAGCAAATGGAGTTTAGAAAGGTCACTAAGTATCAAGCCTCTCCCTACAAGCGTGGTTTTTAGAACGGACATGTATCAGCCTGTATTTGTCGATACATCTTTGTTTCCTTACTTATAAAAGAACTAATAGGGGATTTTCCATTTATTTCCTCTCTTATCACCATCTTACCGAGGAAACAAAGGCAATAAGATACGAAAGCTAAGATACGGATGCCTCCTCTTAGCAATTTAAAGAAAATTTGGAAACAAAAGCTACAAAGATTCAAATCATCCACAAACATAACAAAAATCAAATTAGAAAAGCTATGGATGTTAATGTTTGTTAGTCAATCGATTTTCATTGTGTTAGAACTAAAGGGCTGGAATTTTGGAGTTGTAGCACTATTTGCATGGAAGCTTGAAATGTAAAGGTATAAGCTTCCTTAATTGCACTTCTAATTTGTTATACCGAGCTATGTGAATCTAATATTCTATTTTATTTTTTGTACGACTTCTTATTAGTTAGTTCTATGGTTTCTTTTTCTTTAGATTTCTGATTCAATCCTTCAAACATGATGAATTTAGCTTGTCTGTTTGTTATTTATGAAACTTTATACGTTGTTTTTTTGTTTGTTATAGCCAAGTAGCCATCACACTTTCTCTCTTCTACATTCCGACGTATATCCTTTCTACAACTCTCATAATCATTTGGTTGCAATGCCTCTGCAGTTTCCTTCTTTTCCTTTTTTCTTTTTTTGTTTTCCGTTAGTTAG
This sequence comes from Aristolochia contorta, assembly GCA_022405105.1. Lineage (NCBI taxonomy): Eukaryota > Viridiplantae > Streptophyta > Magnoliopsida > Piperales > Aristolochiaceae > Aristolochia > Aristolochia contorta. Next base: position 23,605,384 of record CM039667.1, on the reverse strand, counting down.
CTTTTTCTGGGGTCACCATTATATTGGCAAGTTGTATTCCAAGTGCAGTTCAATCTGTATTAGACTTTTCTCTACCTACAGACTACAATTTTACAACGACGGAGCAACAAATGGAATGTTCTAATCTACAAGTTCAAACAATCGTTCAACTTTACACCTTGTCCCAAAAACCTTCCCCATTGACGGGTCATATACCTGACATCCAAAAGAAGAGAAAAGAACATGAAACCCAAAATCACATAATTGACCAACAAAGACAAAAAGAGGTACAAACTGAACCGGTAGATTGGACAAAAAGTTTAGAACCGCTAGCAGTATAAATAGGGGTCAGACAATGTAGAGGCGGAGGAAGTACCTTGACCAAGACCAGCAAAAACCTTGTTAATCATGTCCTGGATATCCATCACTGCAGAGGTGTGAGACTAAGTTGCAAGAGAGGAACCATCTGTGGATACGGAAGCTACATTGGTGTGTCGCGCAGAAGGATTATGCAGAGGCTTCTTTGATTTCAATGCAGCATAGGTGAATTTCATGTGACCATAATCCTTATAATAATTACAATGCACTTGACTCATATCAAGAGTTTGATATTTACCAGACTTGCTCTTTACCTTCATATGAACCAGAATTTGATATTTCTCCCATTGGTGTTTTTTATTTGTTTCTAGATGACTTGCCTTTAGTGTCTTCTATGTCTGACTCTGTTACAGGTTCATCTCCCTCCTCTGACGATTCCTCACCAGAGGATCCTGCAGGTCAGTCTTTTTACCTATCTTGTCATCGTCAGCCTCCTGTACGTCTACTTGATTATCATTGTTATAATCCGCTCTAGCCAAGGCTGATATTTGGGACACAAGTAGAAAACACCCTTCTCCTGGTGGTGAAACATCGTTGGCCCAACAGCCCAACCCGTTGGGTCATCACTTCCCAACGAGAATCGACCGTCGGGTCATTACTGGGTCGGGCAAGCATTTGCCCGACGGTAAACGTCCGTCGAGGCATTTTTAAACATGACGACGGGTAAGGACAGTCGGTGGTAAGGCTAAGGGATCACAGCGGTCGTTTAGCATCAAGAAAAGTTATGGGCTCCCGACGGCTTAAATTCATCGCGATAGAAGATAACGCTTGACGGTGATTTGTCATTGGAATATAATCTTCCGACCGACGGGCGTTTATCGTCAACAGAGAGTCACTCTCCTGATGGGTCATTGCCGTCGTGTAGTAGGGTCCTCACGACGGGTTTATGTCGTTGACACAGTTGGTCCCGATCGACGGGCATGTGTCGTCGAGAGAGAAGTGAGTTGACGAGTTCATGTCGTCGAGTCAAACAATTGCCCCGACAGTATATGATTGTCGGGCCATTATCAAGACCTTTACTCGACGGGCATGTATCGTCGAGAGAGAAGTGAGTCGACGGGTTCATGTCGTCGAGTCAAACTATTGGCCCGACGGTATATGACCGTCAAGCCATTTTCAAGACCTTTACTCGATGACTCTTACCAGTCGTCCGTTTTATTTCCTGACACGACGGGTTCTACACGTCAACACAGGACTTTAGGCCGACGGTGTACCTCCGTCGGCCAATGGAAACGATTTTCAGCACCTTCGCTCGACGACTCCTGCCCGTCTTCCTTTTTTATTCTCTTCGACGACGGTTTTTTTTTCGTCAGCCTTATTTCTTTTGAGTTTGTAGACGACGGTAATAACCCGTTAGGATTTATGTTTTTTTTCTTATATTGCTCATTTAAGAAACTCTTGCTTGTAAACACTACCTGCAATAATTATAAACAACCTGATCTCAACCAACAACCAACAACCAACAACTAACAACATCTCAGTTTATAAAAGTAAAAATATCCAAAATTTAAACAGAACTTACAAAAATTCCACCACAACCAACATCATCTAATTTATTGTAAATAGTACTTACATATATATTTCACAACCAACACCATCTCAGTTTTAAAAACAGGTAAAAAAATCCACCACAAAAAAATATTGGAGCACTTCACTAACATTGCTCTCAGCTGTTGTTTTTACCTGCATTACTAACATTCCTCTTCTTTTTCTGTTCCTCTTCTTGACAGCTTAACCTGCTGCATTACCCTGTATCCAAAACCACACTTGCAGGTTAGGAAAATTTTGACATAATTTTATTTTAGACATAATTTGCAGTATAAATTCCTAATTAAGCTACTGATACAATTTTAATATGAATTACCAAATTGTCTCTTACTTTTCAGAAAATATTACACTATACATCAGGCAAAATTACTAAACATGAGTGAGAGTGTGAGTACTTCAAAAAACAATCCCGGGTTTTATTAGCATATTAGCAAAATAAATGCTCAAGAGGTAAGCTTTCCAGCATGAAGTCATAAAGTTTTTGTCATAAATGAATATGACGAATGACCTTTCCTCCATGATTGAATTCCCAAAACTGTGTCAATGGTTATCTGTCAAGAGTACTGAGCCCAAGTTGTAGCTCAAGTAGAATCCTTGCGCTCTATATCTATCCATTTGGTGGATCTTCACATTTGGTGGATCTTCATATTTGGTGGATAAAGAGCATGATATATAGCATGATATACAACATGATATACAACATGATATACAGCAAGAGGTTGACCTCCTTGTTATCACTTGTTAGGTTCTATTCCATCAAAAGAAAGAGCATGATATACAGCAAATACAAAGACATATTTTATCAGATAATTTTTTTTCTTGAGACTTAAAATTTGAAAACCTCAAGAAAATACAAAGACATTATCAAAAACCTGTTTCACATAAAAAAATCTTTTCCATAATTCAATCTCACAGATTATCAAAAGTGACATAATTTAAAAAGCAAAAGTAAACAAGTAACTGCTAGATGGTACAATAATCTATTTCACACACAAATCAAACATACATAATCAAGTTCTAGCAGATGTATACGTACATGAAATTCTCAAAAAAAGGATGATAGAAGCATAGATAGTTGCTAGCTCCACCTACGTTGAACAGATGATCCTGCTAAAATAACTTCATCATGTAAGTTAGTGAGAGGAGTCAGAAAGTTAATGCAACTAATTTTTAATTTGTGATGGATCTCAAACCTGGACTTGACTCCCTAGATTTTTGCCATTGCATGGCAACCATCATTTGTTGCTTCATTATGTACATTTCTTCTTTTATTTTATCTTTGTCTTCTTTTTCACTATGCAATGTTTCTCTCAACAACTCCTTATCTCGCTTTTCTGCTTCCAACTCTGCTATGAGGGCGGCAATCTCAATGGTGTTCATAGTAGTATACGCATACATACCCCTCTGTGGGGGGTGCACCAGGCCCAAACCCTCGCTCGTAGCCACCGTGGTGTCCCCCAAACACCTTGTCCAACACAAGTATGACTTCTGCTGGATCCTTGGGCCGGTGCACTTCTTGTTCAATTGCAACCGTCTCAACGTGGGACTGCATATAAAAATATATTAGTATAAGAGCATGTCAATATTATTAGTCAGACGAATAGATATGGGCACTTACGCATATTGCAGCCATTTTTTTTCATTTGGATACGCTCCATCTTTCCTCTTATGAGGTAGGAGGTAAGACTCCACATAGCTGAATTCGTCTTTCTTGGCTGCTTGCTCAATTGGAAACCAATTTCACTAAGATCACTTGTAAACTTCAGTAAGATATGCACATAAACAAAAAAAATGTGGATTGCAAGCTTACCTCCTAGTGCTCAAGATACTTTCACTAACATTCTTCTCGACATGCATGATATCTAAGTTGTAACAGATCAATAAAGTGGTCCAGTATGACAGTTGAAAAAAATATTTTTCTTCTTCCACCCCTCTGGTAAATGATGACCTTTTGCTTTTCTCTTACCAAATGCAACATTGTCACGACCTTCCCATATTTTTAAGATATCAATGCCTGAAATGCTTGGAGGAGAGGTTTCACGTTCCTCTGCTCGCCATGGGTGATCTTCCTGTAGGAATCTTCGGTGCCGCATGTACATACATTTCCGACTATGGTGCAGATAGGTCAAACCATTTTTCACATGATAATAAGGACAAGTTGTGTACCCCTTTGTACTCCAACCAGATGACATCCCATATGCAGGGAAGTCTGATATGGTCCACATCACTGCTGTGCGCATCTAACCCGATATGCGCATCATAGGTCGTCACGCCCGATTCCCACAACACCATCAACTCATCGATCAAGGGCTGCAAGTATACGTCGATATCATTACCTGGGGATTTGGGTCCATCAATTAGAAGACTCATAATAAAATAATTTTGTTTCATTGCCAACCAAGGAGGCAGGTTGTATACAGTGACGATTACCGGCCATGTAATGCGGCTAGACCCAATCCCAATTTTAAATGGACTAAAATCGTCGCTCCCAAGACTGAGTCGAATGTTTCGTAGATCAGAACTGAATGTCGGGTGTGAGGAGTTGAAGTGCTTCCATGCAACAGAATCTCTTGGGTGAATTATCTTCCCTTCTTCGATTGTAGGAGTAGTTTAATGCTATGTCATCAATTCTACAGTTTTCCTTGACATAAAGATCCTCTGCAGCCTCGGTACCAAACGAAAATGTTGGAGCACTTTAGCTGGCTTGCAAGTTTTCCCTTATTCCGGTTTCTTCTTATCTGACCATCTTGACAAACCACAACTTGGAGAATTATCCAAATCCTTGTATTCATTCCTGAATAAGACACAATCATTTGGACATGCATGAATTTTCACATACTCCATCCCTAAGTCAGCCATCAAATTCTTTGACTCATACCAATTCTGTGGGAGTGTATTGTCTGCAGGAAGAGCATCCTTGATAAGGGATATCACATCCGAGAATGACTTGTCTGCCCATTTGTTCAAACACTCCAGTTGAAATAAGTGGACCATAAAAGACAACATAGAATATTTCTCACACCCAACATATAGTGGTTTCTTCGCCTTATCCAGTAATTGTTCAAATCTACGCAATTCTGGGATATCACCTATGGGATCCGTACTGTCGTCTTCAACTTCTTGCATAAAAGCATCATTCAACATCATTCTCATGTGTTCACCATGTCCCATCTCCAATTGGACGCGTTCTCGTTCATTTTCTGGTCGTTCCCCGTGGTAGTACCATGTGTTGTATAGGGGGGCAAAACCTTCTAATATTATATGGAACTTTATGGTCTCGCACACAAGGAAATGTTTGTTTTCACATTTGGCACATGGACACCGCATTGGACTGTTTCCTTGGAACCCCATTTGTTGTTTAGCATACTCGATGAAGTAACCGATTCTACCCACGAAGTCTGGATGGCATTGAGCAGTTTTGTTCTATACTCGTACATCCATTTCTTGTCACTGAAATAGTCCATCTCGATGGGGATTGTCAAAGAGCAACTACAAAAGACATGAAATGAATGATGAGTAATTGTTACATGATTACAAGTCCAACCAATTACATCCTATCCATCACTATGTCCCTCTATCCCTCTCTTTGCTTACGTCCCTAGCTATTGTAACCCTATTGCTAACTCAAGAAAAGATGTTGTAACCCTATAGCTAGTCTTATTTTAGCCCTCTAGCCTTCTACACTGATAGTAGTAGTACCAAATATGATTTACAAAGATTATTATATGAGACAAAATCAGGGTGTAAAATAGCATGATGCTCTTATATGATTCTTATGCCAATCTAAAACAGATCTCTCTAACTAGAGGGATGATACAATTACTAGTAATCAGATAAAATAACAAATTACTAGGTCCATAATCTAATATCTACAAATGTGCACACAAACAAATAGGGAGTGCACCTTTTTTTGTTTTGGGAAGAAGGTGAGATATGATTAACTAAAACTGAAGTTACATTCACAATGTTATGGTATTTTATCGTTTGGAAGTCAATTCTGTGGTAAACAATCTAACAATTAGACAGTTCTCTTATCTTTTCACTGATGGCCTTCATATAAGAGTAAAAGAGATCAGCACAATAGCATCACAATAGCCAGACGTAACCATCTTAAGAAAAAGAAACAAGGTATATGAAGACCAGTCACTAGTTTAGAAATAAAAAGATAAACAAGTTAACAAACAAGTATTAAACATTAAAGGTTCAAAGTCAAAATGAGCAACTTTAAAGTTACTAACTTTGAAGCTATAGTAGGCCCAATTTCTCTATATGCCACATTGAAAGAGCACAAGGTTGTTTTAGAGTGAAAAAGTGTTATTCAAGATCTATTAATCTCAATAACGTTTTATTCAACTGCCTTTTGCTGCATTGCTTAGTCTCACAAGCAAATATCAAGCAATATGATCCACATCTTGCTGCATTGCATGCCCTAGAGTTCCATCTAACTAAAACTACATAGTCAACTGTCAGACAAAGGAAACGTTTGCAAACTACATCGTCAACAATCGACTTAAAAATATCCTCACCTCAAGGAATTGGGTCATTTTCATCTTTTCTCTTTTTCTTGTCAACCGAAAAGAGAAAATCATGAAACCCTTCTCATTGATATAGCAGATTTATTTCACATATACATTTGAAACAAGTAAAATGGTACAAAAGAACATAATATCAGAACCTAAGCTAAAAACACTAAGGAAACATCAGAGAGGAAAAGAACTTCTCCAGTGGGCTGCAAATTTCTTCAAGAAAACCAAACTTCTATCTCTAAACTTGGACGAGATTCAGATAACAGTATTTTACCTCCCATAAAATAAAGCCAACGAATCTTACATGTTTATTCCAACAAAATTTCATGTTTCCAAGACAATGACAAAATGAGTGTAGAATAAACAAACACGGAGAAACTAAACATCAACACCAATGAGACATTTCATTGAGAAAGAGGGTGTTGCATAAGCAACAACTAGAAAAAACTACAATCTAGATTTTAAATTATAAATGGTTAAACTTAAAGTACAAAATATAGGGTTTCTATGCAGTCCAATCGAGAAAATTGAATCTAAAATTACAAACACTACCCCGGAAACGCAGAAAAGATGCAAATTCAAATGGGCCCATAAAAAAACTTATCAGAATAAACAAACGGAAACAAATCCTTATATTCGATAACATCAGTAATCATAGAACACAAAGATTAATAAATTAAATAGCAAAAACACGTACATAGTTTATCTCACGGACTGATAGAGGGAGGAAAAAAGTTCAAAAGAGGGAGGAAGAGAGTTCAAAAGAGGGAGGCAGAGAGTTCAAAAGAGGGAGGCAGAGAGTTCAAAAGAGGGAGGAAGAGAGTTCATATGACTATGTACTGTCAAATATATACAAAGCACTAATGTAAACGATCATAGGACTATTCCCAAATCTTTAGTCCACTATGTATGAAGATATGAAAACCTGACTCATGAAACAATAATATTTGAAAACGGCATTTGTGCGCGCGGTCGGAAAAAACCTTCAGCAAAGAGCGAACGAAACAGCAAATTAAGAGCGAACGTCGGAAATTGCAAAGACCTGCGAACGGAAACGGCAATCCTCGATCGAAAACTGCAAATAGCGAACAGAACTTGAAAATAGCTAGTGAACAGAACTTGAAAATAGCTAGCGAACAGAACTGCAATAAGCGATCAGAAACTCCAATGAGCGAACAGAAACTTCGTGCGCGGTCGGGGGAGGAGTAAAAAAAATTTACTCACATAGAACTTCAGATTGGGGACAATGTTTTTACAACTTAGGGTTTAAAGGCACGACGGGCAAGAACAATTGTTGGTTCACAAGAAAAATGAAATGACGGTCTGACCGTCTAGTTAAAGCATTAACTCGACGGTGAACCAAACCCGCCGCGTAAATAAATTAGGCCGACGGGTTTTCCTATATCGCGACCCGGACCGACTGGGTCGGACCGGACCGTCGTCTATGGTACTCAGTCCCGACGGGTTCAAGCATGAACCGTCGGATCAGTCCATAAACCCATCGGAGCAGTCCATATTTCTACTAGTGGGATCTTGTTACTCTTCCTCCTGGCAAGTCTCCAATTGGTTGTAAGTGGGTGTATACAATTAAGACTTAGGTTGATGGTTCTGTTGATAGATATAAAGCTCATTTGGTGGCTAAGGGTTATACACCGGAGTATGGTTTTGATTATGAGGAGACGTTTGCTCATGTTGCCCGGTAAATTTCTGTTCGTTTGTTAATTGTCATTGCCTTAGTTTGACATTAAGACTTATTTTAGATGGATGTGAAAAATGTTTTTTTGAATAGTAATTTGTTTGAAGAAGTTTATATGTTGCCCCCACCAGGATTTCCACATCCATCAAGGCAAGTATGTAAACTTCATCGTGCACTATATAATTTAAATCAAATGCCACATGCTTGGTTTTGCACCTTTTGTTCGAGGATTAGAGAGAATGGTTATTGTCAGAGTTCTCATGATTCAGCCTCGTTCACTCGATAGATTTCTAGGGGTATTGTGTTGCTTCTGCTTTTTGTTGATAATATGGTTATTACTGGTGATGATTTGCAGGGCATTTCTGATCTTAAGAATTATCTGGGTTCCTATTTTGATATGAAAGATCTTGGTTGTTTGCGTTATTTCCTTGGTTTGGAGGTTCTCCCTTTATCTGATGGATCTGGTTTTTCTCAGGTCAGATATGCTTCTGATTTACTCAATCGGGCTGGTTTGACAGATAATAAGGCTTTTGATACTCCCTTAAAGCTTAGTGTTAACTCCGGGGCACAAATGGCGAGTTACTTTTTTATCCTACTCTTTATCGACAGTTAGTGGGTGGCTTTATTTATTTGACCATTGCCCATCCAGATATCAATTATGCAGTTCATGTTGTCAGTCAGTTCATGTTTGCTCCATGTTCTGTTCTCTATGCAGCATTGTTATGTATATTGCGTTATATTCGGGGCAGTTTGTATAGGGGTTTACTATTCTCGTATGTTTCACCTCTTACTTTGTTTGAATATTCTAATGCTGATTGGGCAGGTGACGTTATCGATTGATGGTCAATTATAGGTTATTCTGTTTTCTTTAGTGACTAATTGATTTCCTGGTGTAGCAAGAAGCAGTCTACTGACTCTCGTTCTAGTACTGAGTCTGAATATTGGGCACTTGCTGACACTACTTTTGAACTTGTTTGGCTTCGTTGGTTACTCCAGCATATGGGGGTCTCTTTGGATTTCGCTACTCCACTTCATTAATATAATAAGAGTGTTGTTCAGATTGCTCACAATGATGTGTTTCAAGAGAGGACCCAATATATTGAGGTAGGTTGTCATTTTGTTCGACATCATAGTGTTTATGGTACTCTCACATTGTTGTATATACCCTCTGAACATCATACTACTGATTTATTTACGAAGTTGCTTACTTCATCTCGATTTCGGTATTTATGTTCAAAACTCCAGATGTACTCTGTTGATCCATCTTGAGTTTGATGGGCGATGTTAGATTATGTACTTTTCTTTATTTATTTTGGCTTTTTTGTAATTTTACCCTTCAAGGGTATTTTCTTTGAGCATAGGAACATTACTGTTGTTGCGTAGAGTCAAAAATGACTAGGCAGATCTTAGCAGCTCCTTTGATTGATTCTCTTAAGAATTGTACTTAAATCCAAAGGATGTGCACCATGTTCCTGTCAATTTATGTGTATAAAAGGGAAAGGAAAGAATGAATAGTTGAAATGGAGAATTTTTGTAGAATACATACGCTTGACTTTGGGCCCTACATGGTTCTCCAATATTTTTCAATGGATAGTAGTTACATGCGAAACTCGAACTTCACTACAAGAGAGATTCAACGTGCAGTTTGTGGAAGTCGTTAAATCAGTCAATTTATTTAGGCCACTGAGTAACAAATGTAATTTAGTATTTGTTGTATATAGGCTTTTGATAGTTTAAAACATTTATGTGTGAATAAGTTTATCTTCTTGTGATTAGTAGTTGTCTTTGTTCTAGGAGCTAGCTTGAGTTGACTAATGGGTTTCTTGTGCAACTTTTCTATTGAGTATGCATTAATTATTTTTCTTTCCCCATCAATTTTATGTTGTGCGTGTATTAGGGCATTTTGTTTTTTGAAAGGTGGAACACTCTGTTGTTGAAACTCTGTCAGTGGCAATACATTGTTTCTCTTCTGTTGACTTGCAGCAGGAATATTTCTCACCTTGAGGTTTTAAAGTCTGAGATCCCCAGGTTATGAAAGGCTGCAGAAACTGGTCACAGCTTAGGAGAATCTTAAATAAGGTCCTAACTAGAGATGAATTTTCTGCATTTTGAATAATGTTACTTTTGCATCCTTTATAAGCATAAATTAGAACTAAGACATCTGAATTTATTGAATTAAGACTTTAGTATCTATTTTTCAGGGCCAAACTAGCATAGTTGAGTTTTTAATATGAAACTTAAATTTAATCATGTATCACAAGATATCAAGGAAGGGGAAGAATATTTTGATTCTTTTGGTTTGACAAACATATTTGATGAAGAAGACCAACTAATGTCTTGGATGGCAAAGACGAAATACTTTGTTAGATGAATTAGGAAATTTTCCACATCGACCTTATGAAGTTTTGGCTTCAAAGATGAATGTCGATGTTGTCTAATGGGTTGAAGAACAAAGTGAAGCGTTTGCAAAAAATAGTGCAACATTCTTCGAAGTAGTACTCTCTGTGGATACTGATGATATAACACATACTGGTGAAATAGTGGGTCATTTGAAGGCATAAAATTTTACAAAAGAAAAATATTTTGACTATGTTACACAAAACATTGATCATTGTACAAGAGAGATAAGGTGGTGGTATTTTTGTTTTATTTTTGTCAAATATTAATGAATATTTGTATTTATTTTTTATATTTTTAATAAATTTGTGTAAAGTATCCATATTTCCAACAAGGTGTATTTTAGTTTCCACGTATGTATCTACAATACATATCTATTTCCTTAAATGCCCAATACTTTGTGTATCTTTGATACCACAAACCTTGCCTACATTACTACATGTCGATATTATCTGTTTCCTTAGTTAAGGGTACAAAGAACATGAGGAGTTTTTGTTTACAAGAAACAATCTCCAATATCCATACTTATTGCCATATTGCCTTATCTATCAAGAAACAAAAGTTGACGAGATGATACTTGTGATAAATATCTTATGAAATTGTAGAATGAGTCAAAACTATGCATAAAAAATTCAAATTTGCAGTAGAACCAAAACAATAAAAAAAATCAAATTAAGGAACCTAAAAAAATCCCTTCTTGTGTTAATAACATCATAGAACTGAACTTCCCATGACAACTCGTGTTAATAACATCATAAAAATCCCTTCTCGTGTTTTTAAGGAAAAAAACGAATGATAAAACAAATAGTTGTTACCTTTCTTCGGCTAAGCCGATAAAAGAGTTTATGCTTTACATTAGATTCCTTGTTTAATCCAATTTCAATATTTAAAGTACTTAAATTCACTTATCCAATTAATTCCGTACTTCTTTCAATGGTGTCTAGGAAATTTAGAATTTTTATTAGCAAAAATAGATTTTAAGACTTGAAGCATTTACATAATCTAGCCAAGGTTTGCAGTATCGGAGATACTCAAAGTATCGGACTTCAAGGAAATTGATACATTTCGTGGATACACATAGATACGCTAAGAAACACATGTAAATTATAGAAACACAAAAAACCAAGAAGAGACATAAAAAATGATCTATATATAGTAATTTCATAAAATAGCAAACAATATCTATACCAATAATTCTAATTTAATAACTAAATCAGTAAAACAAGTAATTTGTGATACATTGGTTCAAAACAAGTAATTCTCACTTCATAGCTTATGATAACTTGTATCAAAGATAGAAATAAACAATCTAATAGTAGCCCAAATTATACCAAGGATAGAATATTTCATTTATATATGGTCTTGAAATATATTTTTATTGATAAAAATATTAAATTTACTAGGAATTATGCAAAGAGTAAATGAAATAGGTATAAAGTTATAGGTGTTTTTTATATTCAAATATTTAAAATAATTAAAATTAAAAGACTGTGTCAAATCTTAAATTCTATTGTAGATTTACCTTACTTTGTGTCATTGTTAACATAAGAATAGAGTTTCGTGGGTTCATAATTTTGATTTATATTTCTAATTGTTCAAATCTATATTTATATAGTATCGTACATATCAATTCCTGGATGCATCAGAAGACTAAAAGAAACCAACGGATACATAGATACGGGCCTTTGTTTCCTGTTATTGGAGACTCCATTAAAGATACCGTCGCAGACCATCCCTGGGACGCGGCTTACTTTTCTCCGTTAGGAGTGAGCGCCTCGAAATTGCCGAGAGGAAGCAAAAACAAGGCGTGAGGGAGAGGTTCCAATTCGATCGGTATACTGAGACGCCGGCAACAGACGCGAATCGCCAGCCGAGCATTAACCGCGTAAACTATTCGTTATTCTAATTTTACAAGAAAACCTAACACGTTCATTTCGTTGTTCAAGAGGTCTTCTTTCATCGAACTCTTTTCAATGTTCTTACGTGAAAAACAGACAAACAAACAAACCAAATCAGGGTCTCTCCCACCCCACCGAACAGACTGCCTCCTAAGTTTATATTCTGTTCATCGAATCACACTTGTGGCTCTCGGAGATAACTCGGTTGTCCTGTGGAGAGGTGGAAAATGGCGTCTTGGTTGAGCTCCAGGGACGCCTCGGGTTTCAAGTGTTTGTTCTGCCTCGCCGTCCTGTATGGGATCATGTCTGGTGTTACGTACTGGGTCACGCACATGAAGCATATCACGCCGCTCGGGACGGAGGCGCCTCCTAACCGATTCTCTGAAGGGAGAGCTCTGGAACACGTACGCAAATTGGCGGAAGAAATAGGTTGTCGTCAAGTGAGTGCGGCTTGGTACTCCGGATTGACAATTTGGGTCCTTTCTCTTAATAACCTTTTCTGGTTTTCCTTTTATTAGGAAGGGCAGCCGGGTCTGAAGGAAGCTGCTTATTACTTGAAGAAAGAAATGGAAAAGCTGACTGAGAGAGCTGGACCCGATATAAAGTTCTGTTAATGCTGATTAATTTGATGTGGAAGGATCATTTGAGTCTTTGACTTTTTCTGGTTCTGCTTTTCGCAATTCAGCTGACACTTCTTTATGGCGCAGAATCGAGATTGACAAGTCACTCGTAGAGGGTACATTCAGCATGGTCTTTTTGAGTCGCCGCATAACCTTTGCGTACAGAGATCACATTAATCTTGCCATGAGGTTTGATTCTAGTAAATAATTTTAAAACCTCTTCATTTGCATTCTAATACTCTTATCTTCTATACAATTTTAGTGGAAGTATAAAATGTAACGAATGTAGCCGATTTATCCACTCTTTTGAGGCTGTCTATACGTGGCACGCGTTTTAAGCTGTATTAGCTGCTGTATAGTTGAAAAGCCTTTTTGGTAATTGTTGCTTGCTACCACTACAGGATTTCATCTGCAGGTTCACAGGATAATGATGCATCCGTCTTAGTGAATGGACATTTTGATAGTCCACTTGGATCTCCTGGTGCTGGTGATTGCGCTTCATGTGTTGGTGGGCGCTCTGAAGCTTTTTCCCGGGCTTGTGATAATTTGCTGGCCTAGTTTTCTGTTGTTTGGTTATTTTCTTGTCTTTTAAATCTTCCTATTTCTCTCTCTTTTTTGGTTCTTCAGCATCAATGCTTGAATTAGCACGTCTATTAGTTGATTCCAGTTGGGTTCCACCTCAGCCAATTATATTTCTCTTCAATGGAGCTGAAGAGCTCTTTCTTCTGGTAAAAACTTGGTTACGTAGTTATTTTTTCATGAAAATTTTGGCCATGAGTGTGGTTTCCATTCTTACAAAGCGAAGGTGATGAAGTTTCATTCTTTGAGCACCTTCCATTTGGACATATAAATGGCATTTTTGTTGAGAACTGACTTTCAATTGTCTCATTTGTACTTGTGTCTACTTTGTATTCACAAGAAGATGAAATATTTTTAATTGATAGAAAAATCTGAAAATCAACAAAACTTCTAAGTATGTAATTCATTTATGTAGGAAAAAGCAATATTGTCAACAACTCTATTGGCCAAATGAGTCAAAGTAACTGACCTGATGGGGTTAGTCAAAAAAGAAAAAAGGACAATTTGGGTCTAGGAGCTAGCAGGAGTTGTACTGCTAGCTCCCTGACCCAAATTGTCCTTTTTTTTACTGACCCCATCTCTACTGTAGAACTGCCTTTTCTGTCTTCACCCTGACGTCTTATATGGACCTTTAAAAATGTAACTATGTTCAGGTTATCGTGTTTTCCATCTCATGTAGGTGGTACGAGACGGCCCCTTAAGGGTTCACGCTTGATTACCCTCTAACTATTACCTTGGTGAATATTTTTTGAGAAAAACGAATTTTGGTTTTTTTATTGCATGCCAAATCATACAAATGTAGAGTACCTACCTTTCTGAATATGACTTTCATTTTTTATGGCATATGCTGTTAAGGGTTCACATGGATTTATGAAGTCACACAGATGGAAGGATTCAGTGGGTGCTTTCATCAATGTTGAAGCGTCTGGGACTGGTGGTCCAGGTAGTTTTCATCCTAGGTCTCAGTCCTATATTTTTATAGAGGTCTCTTGTTGCATAAGTTCACTAATTTTGTGACCTCAAAAGATACTACATGAGCTACCTCTGTTGCAATTGCATGGCACTAGTAAGTTCCAACCTACCAGTTATGTGAGAATGTTCAATTGAGCAGAAGTAAAAAAAAAAAAAAAAAAAAAACCTGTTCGGAGGGAGAGGAAACAGTTGTGTCAAATAACTAGGGTGAAGGGCCAATGATTAAACTAGCACGAGGAGACAACATTTCTCTACCTAGATGAAAATCTCACCATTTTTAATAAAGGAAAATAATAGAAAACAAGATGAAATGTGTTACAGCGACAAGCTGATAGGCAACTCTGCAGCTAAAGCATCTGGGTCACATTTGCTTATATTATTAGGTCTGCATGTCTTTTTAAGTACAAAGAAATTAATAAAATTATCGGCTTGAGAATTAGGAAAATAAGTCTCAAAATGTAGGTCTATCATTGGAGACTCTCTGCATTTTTCTGCACAAATGAATGTAAAGAAAGTCAATATCACTAAAATCTTGGGCATTTTTAGTTTTCTTGTTTTTCTTTCCTCCTCAATATACTTCTCATCATTTTCAGAAGAAAATTAAAGTATACTTTAGTTAAACATCTCAAACGCTATTGTAAGTTGAAAAAGCTTTCCCGAATCCCAATGTATGATTCACTTTTTTTTTGGTTGTCAGTTGATGAACTGATGCATCTTTTTTATCTATCATGGGTTTGATTGTGATATGTGCATTTTCCATATTAAAACTCTTATTTGTGGAGTCATTCGGAAAGATCCCCATTCTTAGGCTTTGAGGGTGAAAGAAAGAGAAAGACAAGAAGAACAGAAACAGGGTAGAAAAGAATCTGCCACAAGGTAGAAGCAGCAGATGTTAGGGGTCCAAATCAATTTCTACTCTATTAAACTTAATGAAAGAGGTCACTACTTACCCCTCTCTCTCTCTCTCAGTTGCCTTTCGTTACATGTGTCCTTTACAAATTAAAAGCATATAAAGCACATAAATGTAACGGATTATGTTAAAGAGGGGGCAGCATCTAATAGGCATGTAAGAGAAGAACAGAAGATTTGATTAAAATATCCAACACTCCCTCAAAGTGGAGAAGCTGGTCGTGGATGTTTCCATTTTTATGTAGTGTTTGTCTTGGTCCCACCACACCTCGTCCCCCTAAGCAAAAAAAGAAAGAAAGCTCAAGTTCTATACATGGAGTGCTCTGTTGAAAAATATTAAACCGTGGAGGTTTCTGCTTTGCGATCAGGTTGAAAACCACTCCACTGGTGAATTTGGACTTCCTTTTCTCAACTGCTTCGATTTAGCTGTCTGCCTGCTTTGTTCTTCTATGGCTTCATTTCCCTTTCTTTTGGAGTTTATCTTCCTCAATTGGGCAAGATAATGCTGAAGGCATGTCCCGCTTTTATATCTCACAGCATTTGGTGTGAGAGAAATCATAGATGTTTCAGCTAGAGTTCTTATTGGCATGTTGTTGGTATTAAACTAATCATAGGTGTTTAAGTTAGACCTCTACACCTCTCATAATAATAAAAGATCATCACTGACTGCAAGTCCTCTCTCATCCATCTGGCTAAGTCAAAGGGAGTTTCTGAATCTCCCTTTTATGAAGGAGATAGATGCTTCGTAGAAATTAAGGTTTTAGAGGCAATGAACATGTTGAAGTATATTTTGTTTAAGTCTAAAGCCTTTAAATAGGCAAAGTTGATCAAGAGACCAAAATGACTAACTAGATGGTTTGTTCCTCTTGTACCACTGAGTTTAAATTCCAAACTAGTGGAATGGCGGCGATAGCTGAGGCGATGGGAGAAACAGTGCCTCGATGACCAACTTCGCAAATCATGGCGGAAAATTCTCTCAAACATGTCTTTGGAAGCCTTGAAAGCTTCCTTCGCACAGATTCGAAGGGCAAAACCGCCTCTACATCGACACAATAACGATGAAAAACGGTTTTGCCGTGAAAATCGCAAATAAAAATCCAAACAAGAAGTCGTTTATTCATATCTATCCAGAAGAATTAGAAGAACTGGTAAATGGAGTGCGTAGAACACGAGCAAACGACTCACCTGGGAAACTAAAAGTTTTCTGCAGAGAAATTTCAGGTTGGAACCTATTTGGAAGACAACATCTTCCTCTGCCGAATAATGGAAAAGAGAGGACAGACTACTGTTGGCGCAATAGAGATAGCGAAAAGCTTCAAGAAAGGGATGCGGTGGTTCTGGCTCGTCGAAAGTCTCGCCGAAATCTTGAAGAAATGGCAGCCGACGCTCCTCAAAGCAAAAGAAAATACTTCAGAGGAACTGGTTGTTCGTCAAATCGATCCCGAGCTTCCGACGATGAACAAAGATTACAGAGATGCAGTAACCTCACCTTCAAGAGCTCCGTTATCAAATCAACACCCATCTGTCTTGTTAGATCTTAGTCCCTCATATATAAACGAGTACAAAACATCCTGACTTATCAATTGGAAAGAGGCTTTTTAACTTGGGCTAGTCATTTTGGGATATCGCTTGGACCAACTTTACATGGTATCAAAGCGGGTACTTGTACGTGGGCCTCCACCCTAGTTGTGCGTGTATGAGCCCAGGCCCACACGTGCGGGGGAGTGTTAGATCTTAGTCCCACATATATAAATGGGTACAAAAGATCCGGACTTATCAATTGGAAAGAGGCTTCTTAACTTGGGTTAGTCATTTTGGGATAGCCCTCGGACCAACTTTACATGTCTTCAGCGTTGAGAGTGTAAATGGAGGCCCATCGCTAAAAATCGACCCGTCATTCAAATATCCTTAGGAAAGCTTTCTGAAAAAATGCTTCTTAGCCGGTACACAGAGTTTCTGGAACAAGATAAAACTCCAGGAAGCAACCCGTATCTCTTGGATGCTGGCTGGCCCACCTGAAATGCTCAAAATGGGCAAAAAATAGGCAAAGTTATGGGACTTTTGGCTTATGGAGCTTCTAGGAGTAAGAGCGTGATGAGAGAGATGGGAGAGATGACGACGACGGCGGTGAAGGAATCGCGAGGGAGGAGCCGAGATTGGAAAACTCCCTTGCCGAAGTTGGAGTAGTGTGACGGCGTGGCCGAACCCCTTGGCGACATCGTAGCCCTAGTTCGTGACTGAGTTCTCCCTACCCACTGCGGAGAAATGCTTGGACTCTTCAGGAAATGAATGGTGTACGTGGAGGAAGACGCCGGCAAACACAGAAGAGAAGGTGAGTGAGGATCAACGGAAGCTTGGTGAATGTATATTTGGTGAATTGACATTTTTTCGTAGTAGAGGACTTGGGATGAAGATGTTTGTGTTATGGTCGTGACGGAGAGAAAAGAGGGCCTTTGTTCGAGTCCCTCCGCAAATCGTCGATTCTTTCCTAACTCAAGTCAGGGCTGTAATGCCATCTAATACCTATTCTTCAGGGAGCTGTGGTGGGAGGATTCATTGTCTGATATCTTGGTCTTTGAAACACACAACCTGGGAATGCGAAATTGTGAATTTTAGGGCACGGAAGGTTTTGTCTGTCTCTATCTGCCAAAGTTTGGAGAAAATGGAGGTTCTGCCTGGAAGACACTACGCAGAATGGTTGTCAACCTGCCACCCCCTTTGCAGTAGCCCCCTTTCTCAAAGTCGAAGCTACCCAATCAGGAGAGTGAACACAACGGTGAAGATGCCATTGAGATTAGTTGAGAAATGGGCATAAAAAAGAAGGGAATTAGACACAAGAGCAATTGCAAAGATTGATTGGAGAGTTAAGGATGCGGAAGAATAGATTCAGAAAAGATGTTCTCTCGAACATTCTTCATCTGCTTCATCTTTGGGGCGAAATGGGTGGTTTATTCAGACTCAAGACGAAGAGGCCAGAAACCAAATTCTTCAATGGAACCTGTTAGATTTAGTGAAGGATGATAGAAGAAAAGAGAAAAGTGAAGAGATAGAAAGAAGGGGGAGAGAGAGGGAGAGAAAGAGGTTGTAAGGTCTTCTTGACCTACAACCCTAAAACATGTATTAATAGAATCCGAAAATACAAAATTACAATGATGCCATTCATGGCTTGAGGGGCAAGTAAAATAAACAATAAACAAATAATAACTAACTAAAGTTTAATAAAATTACTAAACTACCCCTAACTCTTAACACTCCCCCTCAAGTTGGAGCGTAGATATCATGAAGGTCCAGCTTGAAGAGAAGGTACTCAAATTCTTTTCTTCGAAGACCTTTAGTAATTTGATCAGCCAGTTGATTTTTAGTATTAACTTGTAGAGTGTGCACAAATCCCAAGGCGACAACAATAGTAGCAGTAGCAGTAGCAGTAGCAATAGCATAAAGAACGTTTTATGAACCCAGCAGCAGCAAAATAACACCTTCTCGGAGCAGCACCAAGCGTATAGCACACTTAAACAACAATATTAGCGATCACCCTTTCCGCAGCAGTGCAACAATGATGCTAGCAGTACGAGTCCAACGACTCAGCAGTACAAGTCCAACGACTCAGCAG
The DNA here is from genome assembly GCA_022405105.1 of Aristolochia contorta. NCBI lineage: Eukaryota > Viridiplantae > Streptophyta > Magnoliopsida > Piperales > Aristolochiaceae > Aristolochia > Aristolochia contorta. The sequence goes on along the minus strand of CM039667.1, from coordinate 23,586,272 downwards.
TACGAGTCCAACGACTCAGCAGTACGAGTCCAACGACTCAGCAGTATCAGAAAACCCTTTTTAAGGGCAGTAGGTTGTGCATCTAGCACTTACATATGAATTTACACCATTCGCCTTCCAACAATGGCAGAAGAAAGAAATATTGAACCTTTAGCTTCTGAACACATAATAGATAATGTCAGCAGTAGCAGCACCAGTAGCATCACGAACTAGAACGCAGAAACACTAGAAAACCAATCTGGCACGGTTCCTGAGGCAACGTAATAACACGAGTTTTGAATACCTGGAAGCTTTGAAACACGTTCAGAACTACCAGTGACTAGAAGTGGCATATTTTCGCAACAGTGTAAAAATTCAATTTTTTTACTAGGCGCAGTAGTAGCTGTTGCAGATACAGGTTCCTACGAACCCAACACCAGCAAAGGATCACCCTTTAGGAGTAAACCCATACGCACAACACTTCAATCAGCAGTAGAAGCCATTATCAAGAGATAATGGTAGAAGAACACAGAAAAGAGAAATTTTAACGATCTCCCAGAATCTAAGACCTTCGAGCTTCGAGGAAGAAGATCTCATAACCTCTGTAAGTGACGACGAGTCGTCACATACAGACCCGCTTTGATACCATGTTAGATTTAGTGAAGGATGATAGAAGAAAAGAGAAAAGTGAAGAGATAGAAAGAAGGGGAAGAGAGAGGGAGAGAAAGAGGTTGTAAGGTCTTCTTGACCTACAACCCTAAAACATGTATTAATAGAATCCGAAAATACAAAATTACTATGATGCCATTCATGGCTTGAGGAGCAAGTAAACAAATAATAACTAACTAAAGTTTAATAAAATTACTGAACTACCCCTAACTCTTAACAAAACCGTAGGGATGAAATTCCCAACTGGGATACAAGGCGATGGGAGGCATGGTTTGCAATATTTGTATGAAACTGCCGATACATGCCGATACATATATCTTTAATCAAGGAAACAAAAAACACAGGGAGTCTCCATTTTTTATTCTGTTTGTTCTTTTTGAATCAGCAGTTTCCTAAAAAAGAAAATCATAGCTTTGTAAGTGTTTTCTTTTGTTGTTCTTATTTCTGTTCATGATTACAATTTTGGCTAGTACCGCTTCATCGGAAGGCTTGATACTCATTATTCCATTTGTTGACTTGTAGTTTTTTTTACATGGTTTGTACTGCTCATCGAAGTCTTGCCATGATATGTGATAAGAATGGATATGCTTGCTATGATATATGATAAGAATGGATATGCTCAGCGTGTCACAGAACTCAATTCTTGCTATCGAACTTTCTTATACTATTATGCTCAGATGTCAATGATTCATTATAAAAGCACAAATGTTACCAACAATGAAGCACAAGTATACATGTTGCACACATATATTTTAAGCATCTTTTCTTTCACTAGCCATTTTGTACGGTTCTCACGGGGTAATTAAATGGATTTTCTTTGATAACAGATTTGGTATGTCAATCTGGACCTGGGTCTTGGCCTTCTCATATATATGCTCAATCAGCTGTACATCCCATGGCACATAGTGCAGCACAGGTGTTCTTTACTTCTTCCCATACTTGAATGCTTTATCTTGTTTTATATGTGTTAGTTTTAGTGAAAGAAGATAGAAGATGAGAGAAAAGTGAAGAGATAGGAAGAAAGGGAAGTGAGAGGAGAGAAAGAGGTTATAAGGTCTTCATGACCTACAACCTTAAAACATGTATTAATAGAATCCGAAAATACAAAATTACAATGATGCCATTCATGGCTTGAGGAGCAAGTAAACTAAACAATAAACAAATAATAACTTACTGAAGATTAGTAAAATTACTAAACTACCCTTGACTCTTAACACTCCCCTTTAAGCTGGAGCGTAGATATCATGAAGGCCTAACTTGGAGAGAAGATACTCAAATTCCTTCCGTCCAAGACCATTAGTGAGTAGATCAACTAGTTGGTCTTTAGTGTTAACTTGTAGAGTGTGCACGAATCCCGAGGTGACAACAGCAACAATAGCAACATCAGTAGCAACATCAGTAGCAACATCAGTAGCAACATCAGTAGCAATAGCAGTAGCAATAGCAGTAGCAATAGCATAAAGAGGGTTTTATGAACCCAGCAGCAGCAAAATAACACCTTCTCGGAGCAGCACCAAGCGTGTAGCACACTTAAACAATAGTATTAGTGATCACCCTTTTTGCAGCAGTGCAGAAGTGACGCTAGCAGTACGAGTTCAATGACTCAACAGTACAAGTCCAACGACTCAGCAGTATCAGTCTAAAGACTCGAGAGTACAAGTCCGAAGACTCAGTAGTACAAGTCTAAAGACTCAGCAGTGCAAGTCCAAAGACTTAGTAGTACGAGTCCAACGACTCAGCAGTAGCAGAAAACCCCTTTTAAGGGCAGTAGGTTGTGCATCACTTACACATGAATTTACACAATTTACCTTCCAACAATGGCAGAAGAAAGAGAAATATTAAATTTTTAGCTTCCGACCACACAATAGATAATGTCAACAGCAGCAGAACCAATAGCAGCACGAGTTAGAGCTTAGAAACACTAGAAAATCTATTCTAATTCTAGAAAAAACCTCTGGCACGGTTCTCGAGGCCGTGTAAAAAACATGAGTTTTATGTACCTGAAAGTTCTGAAACACGTTCAGAACTACCTGCGACTAGAAGTGCCAGATTTTCGCAGCTCAAAGACAAGTTTTCGGTTTGGCACGAATCCCGAGGCAGCGTAAAAATTCAATTTTTTTCCAACAGCAGTAGTTGCACTCGCAGATACAGGTTCCTACGAACCCAATAGCAGCGAAGGAACTCCCTTTAGGAGTAAACCCATGCGCACAACACTGAATGTGGTGCTATTTGGAACTCTTGGGCTATACATGCCACAGAAAAACGTGGGAAGTCGCCCACAATCATTGCTTGGACACCTCCACCGATGCATGCTTACAAGTTGAACTTTGATGGATCATCATTTGAAAACCCGGGGTTGGCTGGTGTTGGAGGATTAATCAGAAATTCCTCTGGTGACATCTTGCTCACTTACTCATTTCCGATTGGTATCGTGGATTCCACAATTGCTGAAGCAAGAAGTCTACGCCAAGGCCTCAAGTTTGCCATAATGTAGCTTATTGAACAAGATATATAAAAATAAACACTAATACGTGTGTTAATACTGAAACTAATAAAGAATACTAAGTCTGAGAAAGACTAGCATAAGACCAACTTAATACAGAATAATTATTAAAATACCCCTGATTGTAAAATGCCAAAATACCCTTGACTCGTAACACTCCCTCTCAAGCTGGAGCGTAGATATTAGGAAGGCCCAGTTTGAAGAGAGTACTCGAATTCCTTCCATCCAAGACCTTTAGTGACCAGATAAACCAGTTGCTCTTAGGTGTTAACATGTAGAGTGACAACCTTGCCTTTCAGAATAGCATCTCAAATAAAATGACAATCCACCTCTCTATGATTTGATCTCTCATAAAACATATCCATAACATAATTCTTCTGCGGGTCGCCTGCTGTCATCTTCAAGCTCCGGCCCAGGTACTGAGGCGAAATGAGGGGAGGCGGAGAGGCAAGGAGGAACGGCCTGACATCCAGCAGGCCATGGATGCCGGAGGATAGTCGGAGAGTTGAGGTGCCGGAGAGTAAAAAAGCGTCTTTCGCAACGTTTAATGGGCAGACACGTCTTTACCAGGACGTGGGTGCAATACGTTGGACCTATGCAGCAAAGATCTCAATGAAGAGCCCGAACAGAAAGTCCTTCATTCGGATTCTCTTTGATGACCTGAAGGGCTTCCGTGAGGGCTTTCGACGCGTCATTTGACAAGCAGCCCCTGGAAAATACTCCCTCATTTGTGAAGGCAAGTTTTGGGTGGGAACATACCTAGAAGGCGAAGAGCAAATATGTCGCTTAACGGAGCTAAGAGGCCAAACTAACTGGGATAGTGGATATCCCAAAAAAACACGGAAGATGGAATGCTTGGGAGTGGGTAGAAGAAAAAGCAAAAATAAAAGGAAGAACGGGAAAGAAAACAGCAAACCCTACCGGAGAAGTGGAAGATGCATCGCGGCGGCAAACTCAGTTCCCAAACAGAGGTCACATCCAAATACGGCAAAGTCAGTCGATGTAGCCCCTGCCTATATAGAAGGGAAGTTTTCAAATTCGCGCCAGTGCTTGACAGCTAGCGATGACTTGACTCGTGAGTCAAATACACTGAGTGAGCGACTCGGCGACCCGGAACAGCAAAATGAACTCAGCCCTTTTAGTGGGAGGTGATTTTAACACAGTTAGATACAGCTCAGAAAAAAAAGGGGCGGAAGAAATAATCTATCTGCAGCCATGAGGGGTTTCAAAAGCTTGATCAGTGACCTTTCTCTTATTGAGCCGGTTCTTTCGGGAGGTTTATACTCGTGGACAAATGGGAGAGACCCCTCTATTCTTGCAAAACTAGATAGGTTCCTGGTAAATCAGGAATGGATGGACAGCTTTCCAAGCACAGGGATGCTTCCTCGCCCGACATCTCATCACTCCCCTATTCTTTTAAATCAGACCGTGAATCATGGGCACCCCAACCTTTCAGATTTGAAGTATGTTGGCTGAGCAAGGTTTCGAGGATAAAGTCAGAGAATGGTGGCTGGATCTGTAAATCCAAGGAATTCCATGTTTTGCTTTCAGTCAGAAATTGAAGATGCTCAAACAAAAACTTAAAGAATGGGCAAAATCAAGAAAGACGAATTATGAAAAGGAGAGAGTTATGTTGCTTGAAAAAATTCAAATATATGACAAGGAGGAACAACAGGGACAATTAAATACTCTAGAGGATTTAGAGAGGGACACACTAAAAGAGGAGTATGAAACCATTGTAAGCCAGGAAAGAATTTATTGGAAACAGAGGGCAAGATACCAATGGAGAAAGGAAGGGGATGGCAACACAAAATTCTTCCATTTCATAGCCTCTGCACATAGAAGAAGAAATAGAATCTCATCCCTAGGTGTTGCAGGGGTGATTACAGAAAACAAGAAGGAAATCACAGATAGTTTCATCAGCTTCTACTCAAAATTGTATAGTGAGGACCTTCCATATAGGCCATTTCTAGAAGAGCTGCACTTCAAAAAGATAGCTGATGTGACTCAAAGCAAATTGCAAACACCTTTCACCATGGATGAGATCGAAAATGCCTTGAACACTATGCCACCTGATAAAGCGCCAGGGCCTGACGGTTTTTCAAGTGAGTTTTATAAAGAGAGTTGGGATTTTCTAAAAGAGGATATTTTTAGAATGTTCCAGGACTGTTATGAAAACGGAGTCACAACATCCAGCATGGGAGCATCCTTCATAGCTCTAGTACCAAAGGAGGCGGCAAAAAAGGCAGCTGATTTCAGACCCATAAGTCTAATCTCTAGTCACTACAAGTTGATATCTAGAGTGCTAGCTACCAGATAATGGGATCACTCCCAGAGGTGATAAGTGAAAACCAATCAGCCTTTTTAAAAGGTAGACAGATTTTAGACTCTTCCTTATTACTACATGAGCTCATTGATCACTACAAGAAGAAAGGGAAAAAAAGGGCAGCGCTGAAACTTGACTTTGAAAAGGCCTCCGATAAAGTAAACTGGACTTTCTTGGATGAGGTAATGAGAAGGATGGGCTTTCCATGGAGATGGAGGAGCTGGATCTGAAGCTGCATATCATCAGCCCGCTTTTGTGTTCTTATAAATGGCATAACAAAGGGGTATTTTACTAGCACTCGGGGATTAAGACAAGGAGACCCATTGTCCCCCCCTCCTTTTTCATATAGTTGGGGAAGCACTCAGAGCACTCATATACAAGGGGCTGCAAGAATATTGGATTGATGGCTTCAAAATAAATGGACAGATCAATATACTGGTGCTACAATTTGCGGACGACACAATGTTACTATGTGACGGGGCAATAGAGCAAGGAGTCAACATGAAAGTGTTAGATTTAGTGAAGGGAGATAGAAGATGAGAGACAAGTGAAAAGATAGGAAGAAGGGGAAGAGAGAAGGAGAGAAAGAGGTTGTAAAGTCTTCATGACCTACGACCCTAAACATGTATTAATAGAATCCGAAAATACAAAATTACAATGATGCCATTCATGTCTTGAAGAACAAGTAAACTAAATAATAAAAAAATAATAACTAACTGAAAGTTAGTAAAATTACTAAACTACCCTTGACTCTTAACACTCCCCCTCAAGCTGGAGCGTAGATATCATGAAGGCCCAGCTTGGAGAGAAGATACTCAAATTCCTTTCTTCGAAGACCTTTAGTGAGCAGATCAACCAGTTGGTCCTTAGAGTAAACATATGGAGTGACTGCCATGCCATGTAGGAACACATCTCATATAAAGTGACAATCCACCTTTATATGCTTCGATCTCTCAGGAAAGATATTCATAACATACTTTCTCTGCAATAAAACCGTTGATCCCCCTTACTTCGGGTAACTTCAATGCCCAAGAAGTACCGAAAGAGACCAAGACCTTGCATTTCTTTTCCCTCAAGTACTTTAATTCGAGGAAGTCCACAAAATTTGATTTACCATTCAATTTAGATGCAACAAACTGAATGGTATCCTTAGCAAGTATGGTAACACTGGCAGATGCACTAGAGTCGACAATCTCACCAGTAGACATGATAGCAAACCACCAAAGAATAACTCACAAGTCCAAAATAGATATCCAGTCAGCACTAAACAACCTTCAGCAAATAGAATCCAGCAACCAAAACACCTTTATACTTCTAAAACCCTGGAGAAGCCTCTGATGCCTAAAAAACACCTTTCCATTGGCTTTGGTGAGCTAAAATAGTCTGCCACAATTACCAACGCAGTAAAATTTGAGTCTTTCCACGCAGCAGTGCGGCAGTGATGCCAGTAGTATGAGTCCAGCAGTACGAGTCCGACGACTCAGCAGTATGAGTCCGACGACTCAGCAGTACGAGTCCGACAACTCAGCGATGAAGTCGACAACTCAGCAAAGATGCAGTCGGCGACTCAACGAGACGAGTCCAACGACTCAGCAGTAGCAGAAAACCCTTTTAAAGGGCAGTAGGTTGTACATCTAGCACTTACACATTAATTTAGACCATTTGCCTTCCGACAATGGCAGAAGAAAGAGAAATTTTCAACTTTTAGCTTCCGACCTCACAACAGATAACGTCAGCAGCAGCAGCACCAATACCAGCACGAGCTAGAGCTCATAAACACCAAAACTTTTCTAATTCGGAAAAAACCTCTGGCACGGTTCCCGAGACCGTGTAAAAACATGAGTTTTACGTGCCTGGAAGCTTCGAAACACGTTTAGAACTACCTGTGACTAGATGTGGCAGATTTTTGCCGCTCTTAGAAAGATTGTTTTGGTTTGGCACGAATCCTAAGGCAGTGTAAAAATTCAATTTTTTACCAGCAGCAGTAGTAGCAGTCGCAGATACAGGTTCCTAAGAACCCAACAGCAGCAAAGGAACTCCCTTTAGGAGTAAACCCTTAGGCACAACACTTCAATCAGCAGTAGAAGCCATTATCTAGGGATAATGGCATAAGAACACAGAAAAGAAACAAACTTTATGGATCGCCCAGAATTTAAAACCTTTCCAGAACTTCTAACTTGTGCAATGAGCTTTGAGGAAGAAGATCCTATGACCTCTATAAGTGACGAGTCGTCACTTACAGACCCGCTCTGATACAATGTTAGATTTAGTGAAGGGAGATACAAGATGAGAGAAAAGTGAAAAGATAGGAAGAAGGGGAAGAGAGGAGGAGAGAAAGAGGTTGTAAGGTTTTCATGACCTCATGACCTACAACCTTAAAACATGTAATAATAGAATCCGAAAATACAAAATTACAATGATGCCATTATTGGCTTGAAGAGCAAGTAAACTAAATAATAAACAAATAATAACTAACTGAAGTTTCGTAAAATTACTAAACTATCCTTGACTCTTAACAGAAAGCACTGTTGAATATCTTTGAAGTGATGTCGGGTCAGAATATAAACTAGGAAAGTCAGGCTTCCTAGGGGTCAATTATAACATTAATACTCAAGAAAGAATAGCAGCATATTTGGGTTGCAAGACCCTCTCTCTCCCTTCATCTTACCTGGGGTTGCCACTCTTCCAAGGAAGGACAGCAAAAACTCTATGGCAAAAGGTGATAGAAAAGTGTCAAAAAAGATTAGAAATGTGGAAAGGACAATTCCTCTCTCAAGCAGGCAGAACGAAAGGCCTTACAGAAAAATGTCAAAAAAGATCAGCTCTGGCCAGTATTCCTAATTACTACCTCTCGCTTCTTCCCAGCGCAGTCAGCGTGGCAAAAAAATTAGAAGCCTTACAGAGAACCTTTCTATGGTGGAGAGAACAAGGTAAATTCAAATACTCATCAGTCAAATGGGCACAAGTATGTAAGCAAAAAAAAGGTGGACTGGGTATGAAACGAATAAAGCAAATGAGCTCATCCCTTTTGGCAAAATGGCTATGAAGATACCTTCAAGAGCCTCAAGCCTTGTGGAGAAGAGCCATTGATGCCAAGTATGGACTGGACACAAGTAGTAATTTCCCTAAGTATTGCCCACGAAAGGCCACGAGTGTCTGGAGGAGCATACTGGTAGAGAGGCAAACCTTTGAAAAACAGATGAGATATCATGCAAGAAGTGATGCTCGTATACAGTTCTGGGAAGACTGTTGGATAGGGGAAAGAGCTCTGAAATTCTCTTACCCAAGGCTATACAATTTAGCAAGAACAAAACAGGCATTGATATCAGACCTGAGGAATCAGCAAGAAAGCTCATGAAACCTACAGTTAAGAAGGAAGTTAAATGAGGAAGAAACGAATGTAGCTGCAGAAATGCTGCACCTTCTAAACTCCTCCTACATTACCATGGCAGGGCAAGACGAGGTAATTTGGGCTCAAAATAAATCAGGACAGTTCTCGGTATCCTCATACTATGAGCTAATAACTAAAAGTGCAGATAGAGCTACCCCTGCAAGCATAGTTTGGGAATTACTGGCTCCGAAAAAAGTACAGCAATTCTTATGGGCAGCAGCGCTCTCCAAGATACTTACCTGTGATAAACTCATGAAATGGGGGAAGATGATTGTTAATTCTCTATGCAAATTATGTGGGGATGTAGAGGAGAGTACTAATCATTTATTACTCCATTGTAAATTCAGCCAGCAGGCGTGGAGCGCTATAATAAAGAAATTTGGCATACCATATTGTCTGCCAAAAACTTTTGGGCAACTGCTGCAGCAAGGTAAACATTGGCCCTTACCGGCTGTAGGGAAAGCATTGTGGGCAGCAGCATTAACTGCAATACTGTGGCAAATATGGTTAGAAAGGAACAACCGTACTTTCAGAAATACAAGCTCTACAATTGGGGGAATTATTGAAAAGGTAATTCAGAATGCTCTGACATGGGCCAGAAGTTTCAAAAAGATGCCTCCCCTACCACTTGTAATAACAAGAAGATGTTGGTCAAAAGTTATATACTTTGTTTCCACGCGTCTCCTTACAATGCTAGAGTGGGCCCCTCCACAAGAAGGCTGGATCAAACTGAATGTTGACGGATCTTCACTTGGGAACTCGGGCCAAGTGGGTTTTGGAGGTGTTTTTAGGGACTGCAATGGGCAAATCTTGTTGGCCTTCTCTGGGCCAGTAGGAACTTGCACCTCAAATGAAGCTGAAACAAGAGCATTACTAGAGGGAATAAAGCTATACAAGCACATGGAAAAAAAACCGCTTATAGTGGAAGGCGACTCAAGCTTAGTGATAAGTTGGGCCAAAGGATCCTCACCCCCCCATGGCACCTTAGAGTTCTATATGACGAGCTTCAGGACATCATTTCAGGATGGCAAATCGTATGGGCAAAAGTTCCTAGGTCAGCCAATTCTTTGGCTGAAAAACTAGCTAGACAGGGGGTAGCTAGGACCTGCCTAATTTCAGGGACACAGCTACCCCTAGCTTATTGTATGGTGCAGAGTTTGTGTACCTTATGTAAACTATTGTAAGACATCTCAGATTCATCAATAAAAGTTCACACAAATTTAAAAAAAAAAAACATACTTTCTTTGCAACAGAACCACTGATCCCTCCTTACTTCAGGCAACTTCAATGCCCAAAAAGTATCGTAACAAACCAGTACCTTTCACTTTTGGTCCCAAATACTTTGTAAACGTGGAAGCCCACAACAAATAATTTTCACCCTTCAATTTTGAAGTAATCTGAATGTTATCCATAGTAAGAATGGTAACACCGATAGAGATAGTAGAAGCACAAATACCACTGGTTAACATGATGGAAAATCAAGAGAAAACAATCCACCAGATCAAATTACTCACGAATTCAGCAACAAACAATATGTAGCAACATTACTGATGCAGGACAAGAGTTATGCTATTTTGATTAGGATTAGTTATGATTAAATTTGGTAGTTTCCTATTTCCATTAGGATTAGTTATGATAAAATATGGTAGTTTCCTAGTTCCATTAGGATTAGTAGGATTAAAATTAGTAGTTTCTTATTTGGTTTCCTATTTCTGTTTTGATAAGGATTGGTTAAGAGTTAGTTTCTTATTCTAATTCTTCATACTTTTTCCTCTATTAAAGCCCTTGAGGCTAATGATTTGTAATTAAGTTGGACTTCGTTTTGACATTTTGGCCATCTTGATATTGTTGGATACTCTGATGCAGACTATGCTGGTTCAAAGACTGATAGAAAATCGACTACTGAGTATTGTGTTTTTGTGGGTGGAAATTTGATTGGATGGAAGAGTAAAAAACATAATGTTGTAGCTCGTTCTAGTGCTGAGGCTGAATACAGATCAATAGTACACACTATGAGTGAACTTCTTTGGGTAAAATCTATACTTATAGATTTGGGGTTGAGTGATGATAAACCTATAGTGTTGAAGTGTGATAATCAAGGTATTATTTTTATAGTAAACAATCCAGTGTTTCATGAAAGGACAAAGCATATAGAGGTTGACTGCCATTTCATTAGAGATGCAATTCTAACTGGCAAGGTTGTCACTCCACATGTCAGTATTAAAGATCAAATGGGTGATCTGCTGACAAAAGGTTTTGGAAAAAAAGATTTTGAGTATCTTCTTTTCATGTTGGGCCTTCATGATTTTTATGCTCCAGCTTGAGGGGGTGTCACGAGCCAGGGGTATTGTAGTAATTTGCTGTCTTAAGTTGTTTACTGCTTGCACACATGTTAGGATTTTTTTATTATTCTTTGCTTGGTCAATATGCCACGAGTGGCTTACTTGTAATTTGTAATCTATTCACTCTATTAATACACGATTAGGGTTGTGGGTCATTCAGACCTCACGACTTCCACATTATTCCTCTTGTTCTCTCTTTTCCTCTCCCTCTTCTCTTCATCCCCTTTAAATTTCACAGATAGGAAATCCACTACTGGATGTTGTGTATTTGTTGGAGGAAATTTAGTTGGATGGAAGAGTAAGAAGCAAAATGTTGTGGCTCACTCGAGTGCCGAGGCAGAATATAGATCCATGGCTCGTACAGTTAGTGAGCTTCTATTGGTCAAGTCTGTGATGAATGACTTGAGACTCAATAGTAACAAGCCAATGACTCTCAACTATGATTGGAGAATTGCATGGAGTACTGCCCCACGGTCAACTAAATCACTAGCTGACCGCCTTGCTAAAGGAGTTAGCAGACCTACGATAGCATTAGGCAATAACTTTTCATTGTAATAGTTGTAAACATGTAAGGTTTATCTCCAGAATATGTAAGCTTGTGTCCAGCTTGATGTATCAGATTGTATCGTATATTCATTTGTATGATTATTGATCAGAAATAAAAGAACAATTCACTGTTTCAAAAAAAAAAAAAATAATGAATTAACATTTCTGTGCAGGACATTTTCCCTTTTATTCCTGGAGATACTGACTACAGAATTTTTGCTGAAGACTATGATAATATTCCTGGCCTTGATATAATATTTCTCTTTGGTGGTTATTTCTATCATACCTCAAAAGACACAATACAAAGACTAATGTATGCATTTCAAGTCCTTGTTTGATACAATTTTATATTTCGAATCAGGCTTGTTTGTTTCATGAAATTATTCTCTTTATAATTTTATTTTTCTGGAAATTCAGACCAGGAAGCCTTCAAGCAAGGGGCGAGAACCTGTTCAGCTTGATTGAGGCCTTCTCAAATTCTTCAGAGCTACAAAATATCCATAACAGGCAAAATCCTGGAGCCAATGGGGCAAAAGATGATCGGGCAGTCTTTTTTGATTACTTATCTTGGTTTATGGTATGCATATTATTCATTATTTATTTCATAAGAGATAGTTCGCTACTTTTATTTTTTGATATTTTGTTTCCTGAAAAGAATGAGAATGGCAAAGAAGTTGTTCTCAAAGAATGACAAAGAAAGTGTTTGTTCGTTGTGAAATGTTCAAGCACTGAAGCATAAAAATGAAATCTGCAACAGGCAAAAACTACCTTAAATACACATCATACGAAGAAGGATTTCCCTTGATTTGTTTTTTATGGCCATCTAGGAAGCTCCTTTGGGAGGGGTGCGATCATACCAGCACTAATGCACCGTATCCCATCAGAACTCCGAAGTTAAGCGTGCTTGGGCGAGAGTAGTACTAGGATGGGTGACCTCCTGGGAAGTCCTAAATAAAAAGTGCACAAGGGCAACTCTGAATTAGGTCGAGCTGTTTCCAGCGGCATTATTGGGACGGAAGGTGTGACCAGGTAAGATTAAGCACCTTGCAGGGGCGCTTGTCTTTTTAAGTTTTAACTAGATAGGAGCTGAGCTAGCGCAAGGGGTCGACGCTTTTTCTTTTGAACGATCTAGCTTCGTGTTACTGAATCCATTACGAACGGAGGTGGGGTGGCAGTGTCTTGGCAAAAATGGCGCCGAAAGTCTTGATGGTGACAGAGAAACCGAGTATAGCTCTCGCAGTTGCATCCGCTCTTTCGGGTAGTCGATTTTGAAGACAACCAATTTAGACTAAGGTGCGGACTGTGGAGGAGCTCGTCTGAAGGTTGCAGCTCGCTGGGAATTTCCAGGCAGAAGGACGAACACTCAATGAAAACCCTAGGCAAAGCAGGGAAGAAAACGAGTCACGATGAGTTGACTCGTTCTTCCTTGCCAAGGCACGATGAGTTGACTCGGGAATCTGTAAGTTAGCTGTCTCGGATCGGACTCGTTCCGAATAGACACGGCCCGACCGCCCGGGACGACTTCAACCGGAGCGACCCAGCTTTGCAAAAAAAAAAAAAAAAAAAGAAAAAAAAGAAAAGAAAGAAAGTGGCCTGTGATTCCTGGCTTTAAAGGATTGATGATGATGGGTGGAAGAGGAGGAAACGATAATGAAGGCGAATGGCAAACTGTGGAAAGAAGGAGACGCCAGCAGGGAGGAAGATTGTATACTATGAGAAGTTTGGGGCAATGTAAGTTTGGTAGTTCCTCATTCTTCGTTGAAGAAGACTTAGCTCGTCGTTGGGTATGTGCGAAAGATGAGACTGGAGAGAAGAGGGCTTTTATCCGGATTCCTTTGGAGATCTTTGACAGTTTCCTAAGTCAGTTGAAGAAGGTCCTAGCATCAAATACCTACTTCTCTCGTGAAATATGGTGGGAAGATTCGCTTTTCACCATCTCTGTCCTGAAGCGAACCACATGGGAATGCAAGATTGTCCATTTTAGAGATCGAAAAATCTTTGCTTGTCTATATCTCCCATAGAAGGGGTTGAATGATGTTTCACCCTGGACTATTCTGCAAAAATCCCTTGAGGATTTAATTCTAAGAAGAGAAGAACGCACGGAGGAAACTGCTGCACCTATACAATTGATTAACAGAGAAGAACAAAGTTGGGAGAAGATTATAAGTAAGGGAGGAAAAAGATCATCTGCGCAAGACAAGATGCGGCGACTTGCTCGAAAATGAGAATCGAGACAAAAAGATATTGAATTTGCAGTGGTGATTAAGATAGATTGGAGCATAGAAAATGCACAAAAACTTGAATATTGGATCCAGCATAGATGGTCCCTCGACTTTGTGTCAACTGCTTCATATATAGGACAAGGTGATTGGCTAATTAAGGTTAAAGATGACGAATCCAAAGAGAAATTGCTTCTATGGGATCATTTGGAAGAAATACCTAGCTGGGACACTAGGCCTTGGGAGGAAACTATCGAAACTGGACCAGCGACAAATTGGGTGCAGATTTGGGGTGTTCCAGTAGAAGTGTGGGGAGCAGACGCACTGAGCTTGCTTGCTGGCCAAATGGGTGAGATTATTGCCTTCGACGAGAATACCACTAGTGGGCGAAACATGGCTTATGGCCGTGTTCTGATCAAACCATATAAATGGCCATTGGAGGAAAGGTGGATTGAGCTAGAGTTGGGGAGAAAGGTTTTTGCAATTTACATAAAACCAGAGACCTTCATTCCGCCATTCAAAATCGGCAGTCAGACAGAGGTTGAAGGTGATGAGTTCGCCAAATGTAACTTGGACCGAGGTGAAGAAATTGATGGTCAGCAAACTCACAGCATTGATTTGGGCACTAATAGACATCAAATAGCTGATATCGAGTCGAACCGAGTTGACTCGGGTGAACTTGGTCGAGTCAATACAGTCAACTCGGACCGAGTCAATCAGAGGATGCATGATTCGGAAACTGACTTCTCGCTCAACATATGGGGCGGTTTTTGCGTGGCCCAGGACCTCCAATCACCCCTAGTCCAGGCCCAAAATTCCGGTGAGTCGCCAACTTTGACCCCAACAATGTCTTTTCAAACCGAGTCTTTTGCCAACCACCCTTCTCAGCTAGCCCCTATTCCTATTCCATCTCCTAACCTAGTGGCAAATGCTCAGCAGCCCATAAACAGCCCTGTCTCTGTCTCAAAGCCATCAAAAACACCTCCCGGCTCCACTACAACTATCCCCCCTTCTCCTATCCACTCTCCACATTCTCCACCAAACCCACCTCAAAATCCTATTACCTTGCGTGGTCAGAATACACCAGAAAGCAGCATCATTGACAATTTCCGAAATCATTCACCCTCCATGAACTCCCCTATCCCCCCAATCCGATTTAACTCACCTCTCACTTCCTATTCCTGGAAAAAATCGCACTCTACCCCCACCAATATATGACCCATCAAAACAATCGCCAAATCCAGTAAATGCTTTATGTGAACAAGCACAAATTGAGGAGGGTGCCACTTGTGAAGAAGATTATATGGGGAATAATATTGAAAAAGTGGACCTGGTTAATGCTTACCATATCCAAGATAGGGAAGAAAGGCTAGCAATGTCGGCTGAGGTAAATGAGATAAATTGTGAGGAGGAACAAGATGAAAATATGGGGAATGATGACCTTGCATACTGGCTTGATCACATTGAGAAATTCAGAACTAAGTTGAACAAGGAGGAGTATGAGATGATATAGAAAATTGGAGCAAAGTTTGATGATAAGGCAAAAGAATCTCAAGTACCACAGGTTGAGAGAAGGGTGACCCGAGGCAAAGGCAAAGGAGTGGCCAACCCAACCAAGGGTAAAAAATGATTGTGCTGTCGTGGAATGTTCGGGGAGTAAGAAGTCCAAATAAAAGGACTGTTATTAGAAGTTTAATATGCAGGAGTAAAGCACAAATTGTTGTGCTTCAAGAAACTAAATTGGCTGATATGACTGATTTTCTTGTGAAAGAGTTTATTCCATTCAGGCAAACTAAGTGGAAAGCTTTGAATGCTGAAGGCACTGCAGGAGGCATACTGGTGGTTTGGGACCCGACTGTTGTTGATGTGATAAGCATAAATCTCGGTTCTTTTTGTATTTGTATGAAAGTGGCTGACCTGGCTTGTGGGAGATTCTCGTCCATGGGTGCCATATATGGACCGAGCACTTACACACGTAGAGCTGACTTTTGGGATGAGCTAAAAAATATGGTCAACTTCTGGAGAGGTCCGTGGTTTTTGGGTGGTGACTTCAATGCCATTAAAGTTAGGAGTGAAAAATTTCCACCTGCAAATTCAGTTACCAGTACAATGAGGAGTTTTGTGGATCTTCTTGACTCCTTAGAACTAATTGATCTTCCATCCTCGGGTAAGACTTTTATGTGGAGCAATGGGAGAACCAGGCCAACTCTGTGTAGGCTTGACAGATTTATTTGTAATGATGAATGGCTGTAATTATATCCAAATGTGAGCTGTAAAGTCCTAGGAAAAACAGTTTCAGATCATTGGCCCATTCACCTGGATACGAATTCTGAAAATTGGGGAGGAGTGCCTTTCAGATTCGAAAACCAGTGGCTTGAGGGTGAGGACTTCCTACCTCAAGTTGAGAATTGGTGGACTGATATAGCAGACAATGGCCCAATGGGGAGACTTTTGTAAAGCTAAAATTGCTGAAAAGTAAATTGCAAGTTTGGGCAAAAAATAAAAAAGGTTGTTCAAATGGCCAGAAAAATTGACGTGAGTGATCGGATTGACACACTTGACATGCTTGAAGAGACTAGAGCCTTAGATAGTACTGAGTGTACTGAAAGACTCTCAGCTGTTGTGGAGTTTAATAGCTTGCTTCGAAAAGAAGCCATTCTTTGGGAGCAAAGAGCAAGATACAAGTGGCTACTAGAGGGAGATGGCAATACCCGGTTTTTCCATGCTATGGCATCCCAGAGAAGAAGGACAAACAGAATCTCCTCCCTTGTTGTCAATGGAGAAATCATCTCTGAAAAAAACACTTGTAAATTGTATCCTAAATCATTTTTCTAGTTTGTTTGCAGAGGATACCTTCAACCGACCACCATTGGCGGGAATTAATTGCAATTGGCTCACTCCAGACCGTGCTGCTAGTTTTGAGCAACCTTTCACCATGGAGGAAATTGAACATGAGGGCAAATGCCTCCTAAAGGACAAAGCCCCGGGGCCGGATGGATACAATGGGGAATTCTTCAACAACTGTTGGTCTATCATACAATCTGATGTGGTTCTATCATTATTTGTATCAATTGTTGATGGTTCCTAGATCAGCAAATTCATTAGCTGATCAATTAGCTAAGCAAGGTGTAAACTGGGCTAACATAACCATAGGGACAACTCTTCTCCTACTCTAGCTTTGTAAAAGTGTGCTTTTAGTGTACTACATGTATTCTTTGTAATGCTGTAACTAAATTGAGAAATGAATATAAGATAAACATTGTTTCAAAAGAAGAATCATTAGTCTATCATACAATCTGACGTGGTTCATCAACTGCAGCATTTCTACCAGCATGGCCTTACTAGCATTGCCCTTGGAGCCACTTTCACTGCCCTCATACCAAAGAAGCATTGTGTTGAAAATGTGACTGACTTCAGGCCTATCAGCTTGACTTCTAGCACTTACAAAATTATAACAAGGCTATTGGCAGCAAGACTACAAAAGGTAATGGGACATATTATAAGCGTTGAACAACATGCGTTCATCAAGGGAAGAGTCATACTGGATGCAGCAATGAATGTATATGAAATCCTTCAAGTTTGTCAACAGTCAGAGGAACCAAGAGTTGTATTATAGTTAGACTTCGAGAAGGCTTTTGATAAAGTCTCTTGGAAGTACTTGGAGTCAATGATGAAACAATTGGGATTTGGATGTCAATGGAGAAAATGGATAATGTCGTGCATATCTTCAGCAAGGCACTCGGTTCTAATCAATGGTGGAGCTCATGGATATATTAAACCCACTAGAGGACTACGGCAGGGCGACGCCTTATCCCCCATGCTCTTTAACATAGCAGGGGAGGGGCTGAGATACATGTTGAATATGGCAATTGATGAGGGATGGATTGAACCTGTTATTGATGGAAATTGTCCCCAAGCACCACTGGTACAGTTTGCCGATGACACCATTCTCTTCTGCAAAGGTACTATGGATCAGCTAAGGGTAATAAAATGCATTCTGATGTTATTTGAATTGGCTTCAGGATTGAAAATTAACTGGTCCAAGTCAGCTATATATGGTTTCTCTATTGATAATGAAGTGATGAATGACATGGCGCAACTGTTAGGGTGTAAAATTGGATCTCTGCCATCAACCTACCTAGGTCTGCCACTCTTCACAGGTAGGGCAAAAAAGAACTTATGGGATCCGGTCATTGAAAAGCTGAATCTCAGATTGAACACTTGGCAAGGGAAGATGCTCACAAAAGTGGGCAGGCTCACTCTAATTAAAGCCTGCCTATTCGGAATACCCACGTACTACCTATCATTTTTGCATTGCCCTATATCAGTGGCGAACAGAATGGAGAAAACCATGAGAAACTTCCTTTGGTCGGCTTCTTCTGAAAGGTCAAAAATGCATCTCATCAGTTGGGACGATGTTTGTCAGGCCAAAGAGGATGGAGGACTTGGAGTCAGGAAGATAAGGCATATGAACGAAGCATTGTTGGTTAAGTGGCTCTGGAAATTAAATGTACATGGTGAGGTTACTTGGAGGAAACTAGTTACAATGACACTAGACAGTGGACCTGAGACAGTGGACCATGTTCTGATCCATTGCTCATATAGTTGGAAGGTTTGGATGTTGATTCTCAGCTTATTTGGGTCTGAAATTGTTATGCCACATGGTTTGATTAGAATTGCATCAATAACAAGCTCATTGGGATTGAAGAATAAAGGAAGGCTCATGTTCAAGTGTTGTGTAGGCTTTATTCCCTGGTTCCTTTGGAAAGAAAGGAATAGGAGGATTTTTCATGGGCATGAACAACATTGGAAACATGTGGCCTATTCTACTCTACACTCTATTGTAGGTTGGCTCAAGCTTCAAAGCTATTTTCAGGGGGTTGATGTTAGTACCATTTGGAAGTCATGGACCGAGCATGCATGTCTAGGCACTTCTAATCGAACAGCAAATCAAGTTTGGCAGCCTCCTCCATACTCCACTTACAAGCTCAATTTTGATGGATCCTCACTCGGTAATCCAGGCCCCCGCTGGCATTGGGGAATAAT
The DNA here is from genome assembly GCA_022405105.1 of Aristolochia contorta. Classification (NCBI taxonomy): domain Eukaryota; kingdom Viridiplantae; phylum Streptophyta; class Magnoliopsida; order Piperales; family Aristolochiaceae; genus Aristolochia; species Aristolochia contorta. The sequence continues at coordinate 23,567,251 of CM039667.1, read as the reverse complement.
TAGAGATTCCTCGGGTGAAGTTATTCTAACTTATTCTGGGCCAATTGGAGTCAATGATTCAAATACCGCTGAAGCACTTAGTCTCTTGCAAGGTCTTAAGTGCTTTGCTAGCTTGGGATTAGGATGCAGTCTCAATGTGGAGGGGGATTCCAAGGTGGTTCTCTCTTGGGGTTCCGGCGAGTCGAAACCTCCATGGCGTTTTCGCTTCCTTTTTAATGAACTTTGTACTTACACTAGCTTTGTAATTTCGTGGTCTCATGTGTTAAGAAGTGCGAATGGTCACGCTGATTCTCTTGCTAAGCAAGGGGTGCATCAACAAACTCTTGTTGTGTCACCCTAAGCTCCTTATGTATCTGCCCGGATTGGGCTCATACTTTGTAACTATTTCAAAAAATCAATGAAGAACAACTTTCAAAAAAAACAATGACACTAGACAGTGGACCGAGAGATTGGAGGTTGGAAAACATAAGGCAAAGAAGACTTTCTTCAGGTTGGAAGAAAATCATTAAGTTGCTGCCCTTCTTTGCTCAGCATGTGTTTATTCAGCCAGGTATTGGTAATAAAACCCGTTTCTGGGTGGATAAATGGATGGGCGAGACCACCCTAGCTGAAAAATATCCAAGATTGTTCCTCCTTGCTAGAAATCAGAACTGTCACATCAGTGACATTGCCCCTAGTGGGCAGCTGCAAGAAGTGGATTGGAGCTCATTGCTTAGAAGAAATCTCAATGATGATGAGGCTATTGAGGCATCTACATTGTTGGATGAACTGAGTATGATCTACTTGAAAAGAGATCAGGAAGATGAGATGATATGGAGACCCCACCTGTTGGGGTGTTATTCAGCTAGCACGGCCTATTCCTACTTAACAAATCGTGGTAATCATCCCCATCAAGCTGCTAAAGCATGGTCACTTTCATGCCCAAGGAAACAAGTTTTTTTCGGGTTGTGTTGTTTGAAGGGAAGGCTACCTACTAGGGACACATTAATGAGAAGAGGAATTCAGCTTCAAGACGTAACCTGACCTCTATGTAATTCAGAGAATGAATCACTCAGTCATCTCCTACTACATTGCCCATATAGCTGGAAGGTCTGGACATTCTTCATGAACAAATTTGGGTTCGCTTTACCCATCCCTCGAGACCTCTGCAACATTATTGAACTTATTGGATTCCTTGGTCTTGGAGGCAATGGTAGGCTTATGTTCAGTTGCTGCTTGGGATACATCCCATGGCTGCTTGGAAAAAAAAGGAAAAACATAGTCTTAAAAAATAAAGCTATTCCTTGGATTGATCTATGTCACCGTATCTCTCACCAAATTATATATTGGCTTAAAAGGCAGAAGAGCTTTAGAAACATTGAATGTGGTGCTATTTGGAACTCTTGGGCTATACATGCCACAGAAAAACGTGGGAAGTCGCCCACAATCATTGCTTGGACACCTCCATCGATGCATGCTTACAAGTTGAACTTTGATGGATCATCATTTGGAAACCCGGGGTTGGCTGGTGTTGGAGGATTAATCAGAAATTCCTCTGGTGACTTCTTGCTCACTTACTCATGTCCGATTGGTATCGTGGATTCCACAATTGCTGAAGCAAGAAGTCTACTCCAAGGCCTCAAGTGCTTCCTCAATTTCCATTTTATTGGACCACTTTGTGTTGAAGGCGACTCACAAGTACTAATCCAATGGTGTAGTAATAATCTAAAACCTCCTTGGAGGCTACGCTACATCATTGATGAAATTAGAGAATTATCTTCTATTGTAACTAGCTGGAACCATGTACTGAGAAGTGCAAATGGTAGGGCTGATGACTTGGCAAAAAAAGGGGCCCATGAGCAACATGCTAATGTGTGGACCCCTTAATTAGATGTACTTGCTTTTCCTGTTTGTTGTACTCTTTAGCCCAATTGGGCTACAATAAATAAATCACAACTTTGAACCTGCAATAGAGTTGGTACTATGCACTAGTGAGCCTAATTAATGCAGGTTATTCATTATTTTATTGATTTTTTTTTCTTGAAAAGTATGTGAATGACAAAGAAAGAGTTTGTCCCTTGTGAAATGTATAAGCACTAAAGCATGAGAATGAAATGTGCAACAGGAAAATACTACCTTTAATGAATACACATCATACGAAGAGCCTTAATATGGCCATCTAGGAAACTCTTTGATGAGCCAAAGAATCTGCAATGGAGTTGCCACTATGCAAGTGCAGAAGAAAGACATTCAATTGCATCAAAGTTATGTAAAAATCTCCAAAGAGGTCTGATAAGAAAACCAAGAAATGATGATCAAAGCATCCTCCTTTATCATGGGAGAACATCTCTACTGGAAAAACCGAAGACCACATTAAGGGTACAATGTTTTACCTCAGTGAAGACATAATACCTGAAGGATCCATGTATAGTGGTGAAAATAGGGGCATCAAAAGCATTATGTGTTATGTTTCAAAAAACAAAAAGCATCGTGTGTTAAAAGTATTATTTTGACAATGGAGTTTTTTGCTCTTTTCCATGGTCTGAAGCAATTCTCTAGTAAGTTCTGTCTGCCCCTCCTTGTGGAGGGAGACTTAGAGACTGTCGTCTAGCGGGCCACTGTTGGCACTTTGGTCAGCAGCTCATTCAGATCTGAGACATTTACCCATCTCAAATTAATAGTCTTTAATCTATAGGGAGGCCAACAGTGCTACAGATTATCTGGGCTGTTCAGCGCATTTGCGGAGCACATTGTAATATGGTAATTTTGTTTCTTGTCGCTGCTGGCTTCTGTTCTTGCTCTGGTTGGCATCAGCCTTTCTTTCTTGATAAAATCCTGCCTGTTCATAAAAAAATTATGAAGTTGAAGTTAAATAATGTTAGAGCCCATGTTTTTATTTTTCGAGAATGTCTGAGTGATTGGAGAGAGACCTCCTACAGAGTATGATTAAAGAGAGACCTCCTACAGAGTATGATTAAAGAGAGACCTCCTACAGAGTATGATTAAAGAGAGACCTCTTGCAAAAGAGCCATGAAGAGGACATTGAAACATGGATGCCTCCAAATTTTTTTTAAATATTTTTACAAATATATTCTACTTTTTGCCTCAATCCTCCGGCACATGTATGCAGGTTTCCTCCATTTAAATATGTAGGTGTAGTAATCCTCTTTTGAATTTATCTACTTACATTATGTGGCTATTGTGGATGTTGTATCATCTGTCATAGCAGCATTCAACTGATGATATGCTGAATTGCTTATAAGTTGTGAAACTGGTGGAATGGAATCAAGACATAAAGCAACCTTATAATCATAGGCGTTCTAATACTCTACTAGCTGAGCTCCCTACCTGATCTACAAGGTCTAAGCGGGACAAACCTCAGAGCATCATGGTATAGGGTAGCTAAACTACCAACCCTCCAAGCTGAAATACAAGAAGTCCAATGGACCTCTCCACCAACTGGATCCAGTAAACTTAATGTTGATGGGTCATCCAAAGGCAACCCAGGGCCTGCTGGTTTTGGTGGAGTCTTTAGAGATCATAATGGCCAGACCATACTCTCTTTTGCTGGGCACCTTTGCACAACACAGACTCAGTAGTTGCTGAAACAGTAGCTATGCTGCAGGGTTTAAATACCTTTCAGGATAGACTGAATGGAAATCTAAAAGTAGAAGGGGATTGTTTCAATGTTATAAACTGGTGTAACAGAGCCTCCACACCTACATGGAGACTAATGGTTTACTTTAGGGAAATCTGGTCCCTTGGCCAGTCAATAAATTGCAGCTGGTTGCATGTTCCTAGAACTGCCAACTCGGCGGCGGACTCTTTAGCTAGAGGAGTTTCACTACCTCACATGGAAGTGAGAGATCCACCTTAGGATCTTGCTGTAACTGCAATTGTAAACTGGAAATTCAGCATCAATGAAATGCATACAACCTCTTCAAAAAAAAAAAAAAAAAACAAATGCAGATTTTAAGTATTTATTAGTAGCAGAATATCAAGAAAAGTTTCAAAGAAAGAACTTTTACTTCAGTAATGTATTTTCTTTTGTTGTAGGTATTCTATTCAAGAAAAGAAGCACTAGTACTCCATACTCTACCAATTTTAATATTTATTTGCATACCGTTCTTTCTAAGATTTCAAGATATTGGAGCTTGTTCTTACTGCTCGACCTTCTTTCACCTAGTCAAAGGTATGTGCTAATTCCAATTTAATTAATTTGACAAATTAGACAGTTCATTTGGTTTGTTATAAGTTTTAAATGATGTATTTTCTCATTGTTGTGTTGTACTCAAATGGATATTGACTATTCTTGTTGCTTGAATATATACTCGAAACCAGTAAAACAAATTCCCTTTTCTTCAACTTTTTCAAAGAAATAAGATTGCCAAAAAAAATACTTTCATCTAATCTTTATATACGTTAGATGTTTTTGTGCTTGCAGTATTGGTTGCTTCCGTTGTCAATTGTAAGTGTTAGGCTAGACTGGGCCTTTTTTTGGATTGTAGCTTATATTCGCATTTTTTTGAGAAAGTGATGCTTTCATTGATATAACATATTACAAACAGTGAAAAGTAGTAGTACAAGTAAAATACAATAGAATTACAGCTGAGGCCAAGGCCTCCTTCGCTTGGGGGGAGGGATAGCCCTAAACTAACTCCTCAATAGAGCTAGGGACAAGCAATTATGACAGACTTGAACTATGGGGGACGCTGTTACGCCATTCTTCTGAAACCTGAGGAATTCATTCCTCCATTCCGTGTGGCCTGTAAATTGCGGGAGGAAGAAGATGATGAGTCAGATCATAAGTCGGTCGACTCACTGGCTTTAGAACGAGTCGAGTTGCACGCAGACCCAGAAGCCGAGCCACCCGCTGAGCCAATAGTGCAACCAGCTGCGGAAGCACGAGCTAAACCAGCGGAGCTTCAAACTCGGCCGAACTCAGTGCAGGAGCGAGCTGACCCGGACAAGTCAGAACACATTAGTGGATCTATTTCATTGGGCCCCTGGCAGTCATCAAGCGAACAACGTCGTCCTCTCATTCCTTCTCTCCTTCCTCCTATAAATTCCACAACCCGCCCTAATGAAGGCTTGCAAAGTCGAAGAGTAATTCCTGCTGCTCAACAGATTTCAAGGGCGATTGTGGTTGCTGAAGTCCAGGACACCAACAGCTGCAATTTGGTAGGCAATCCGAACATGTCCAAGGCTCCTCTTGACTCCCCTGCCCCCTTAGCATCTTATTCTCCTACTGCTGATCTGATTCTCGCCCCCAAAAATTTGGCCACACCCCATACCAGTGTCCATGATAATTTTCTGGTGTCATCCCCTATTTTGGAGCATTCAAACCCTTCTCCAATACAAATTCAAAATTTTACCTCCCCTGTGATGGTGTATTCCAGGAAAATTACCCAAGCATCAACTCCTATACAAATGCTCTCTACCGAGAATTCTCCCAATTCTGTCCAAGGGCGTTGCAATATTCAATTGGAGGATGTTATTTCTTGAATTACAAAAAGAAGGAAATAAGGTAGGGATTTCTAAAGGATCTAAGGAAATTAATTTGGAAGTAATTCGAAAAGCGAAAATCATCAGAATTTTCTTGGGTGGAAAAACTCACAATGGAGGTGGAATTAGGAAATTTGACTGAGAAAGATTTTTAGGCTATTCTCCCCAAGGTTACCAAGTTAGATGCATCAAACCAAATCCAAGAGACTGAAAGGCAAGACAGAATTCAAACAAGGGGCAGGGGTAGAGGAAAGGGAGTTGCACAAGCTACAAAGACAAAGAAAAAATGATTATTGTCACATGGAGCGTTAGGGGAGTCAGAAGTGTGAAGAAAAGAGCTGTTATTCGTAATGTGATTCAGCAAAGCAGGCCCATATTATTCTTCTTCAAGAAACCAAGATGGACCTTATGCTTGAAAGCTATGTTAGGGATTTGGTTCCTTTTAATACACCAGAATGGAAGGCCAAGAATGCCATCGGTACTGCTGGTGGTATCTTATGCATATGGAATCCTCGTTTTGTCACAGTGCAGAATATATTCATTGGTGATTTTGTTGTAGCTACTAATTTAACTGATCTCTCCAATGGGAAGTCCTGGTCCCTAGGTGCTGTATATGGGCCATCCACATACTCAAACCGAAATGTTTTTTGGGAGGAGCTCACCAGTCTGTTAAGTCAATGGAATAACCCCTGGCTGGTTGGGGGGGATTTCAATGCTATATGCAGAAGGAACGAGAAGAAACCTATTGCTAGCTCTATCACTGCCACCATGAGAGGGTTTTCTGATTTCATAAGGGGCTCTGAACTTGTTGATTTACCTGCCTCGGGAAGGCTTTTACCAGAGCAAGCAGAGAAGGCCAGTTATTCTCACAAGATTAGACAGATTTTTATGTGAATCAGACTGGCTTGTATATTATCCGAGGGCTGCTTGCAAAGTTCTTGGGAAAACTGTCTCAGATCATTGGCCTGTTCTTCTAGACACATATTCAGAAATGTGGGGTGGACCATTTTTTCCCTCAAATAAAAACATGGTGGAATGATATTCTGATGAGGGAATGATGAGTGGAAAATGCCTTAGGAAACTCAAAGCTCTCAAAGGCAAAATTGTCAATTGGTCAAAAAATCAGAAAGTAATTCTAAATGCAAGGAAGGAAGAGTTATCTTCTATTATTTCTCATATTGATCAAACCGAGGAGATAAGAGAATTGCTAGATGATGAGATTGCTAGCCGAATCACTGCAGTTACTGAATTCAATAATATCCTTCGGAACGATGCTATTTGCTGGACACAAAAATCAAGGCATAAATGGCTACTAGAGGGAGATGGTAATACAAAGTTCTTTCATGCTATAGCCTTCAATCGAAGGAGAGTGAACAGAATTTGCTCTTTGGAGGTAGAGGGTGCTGTCTCTTCTGACAAAGACGTCATGATCAGAAACATTGTGGACCACTTTACAAGATTATACTCTGAGGACTCCCCTGAAAGGCCTCGCCTTCCTGGGGTATTCAGCCAATGGTTAACTCAAGCCCGTGCAGATGAGCTTGAATTGCCTTTCACCAATGAGGAAATTGATGCTGCTAGTAAGTTAATGCCAAAAAACAAAGCTCCAGGACCGGACGGTTACAATGGAGAATTTTTTCACTCATGCTGGGATATTATAAGAGACGATGTTATTCAAATGCTTCATCACTTCCATGAATACGGGCTCACACGTGCGCTGGAGTGTTATAGATTAGTCTCACATAGATAAATGAGTAGAATGATCTTAGCTTATTAGTTGGAAAGAGGTTTCCTAACTTCAGTTGTTAATTTTGGGATAGACCTTAGACCCAGCTTTACAAAAGACACTATTATAAACAGTTTTGTCTCGCACTTCTCTGGCTTGTTTTCGGAGGACTTATTTAGTTGACCTCTATTTGAGAAAAAATAGGAAGATGAATTGATATGGAGGCCTCATCCCATGGGATGCTACTCGGTCAGCTTGGCTTATTCTTGCCTAACTAACCAAGGCTAGCATCCCATGTGGCTGGCTTGATCACTTTCACGCTCGAGGAAACAAGTTTTCCTTTGGTGGTGCTACTTGAGAGAGAGGTTACCCACTAGAGACACACTAATAAGGTGGGGAATTCAAATTCATGATGCTACTTGCCCTCTGTGTCATTCAGAAGCTAAGTTAGTTAACCATCTCTTAATTCTTTGCCCCTACGGTTGAAAGATATGGACTTTTTTCTGAATAGGTTTGAGTTTATTTTTCCCATTCCTCGTGACTTGTACAATATTATTGTTCTTGCTAGCTCCATTGGTCTTGAAAGCAAAGGAAGACTTATGTTTGCTCGTTGCTTGGGAAATATGCAATGGCTGATTTGAAAAGAAAGAAATAATAAAATCTTTCTAATGAAGCCACTTCTTGGACTGATTTATGTAGCCGTATTACTCATGAGATTATCTGCTGGTTAAAGGTGCAAAAGGATTTAAGAAATATTGAATGTGGTACAATGTGGAGTTCTTGGAATAAACATACCTGAGAGGACGAGGGGAAGGGGGCAAAATCATTGCTTGGCTCTACTTACACATTTCTATAAATTAAATTTTGATGGTTCATATTTGGGAATCTTGGATTGGTAAGTATAGGAGGCTTAATCAGGAATCCCATGGGGGATATCTTGCTGACATATTCAGGACCAATTGGTGTTATGGATTCCACGGGTGATCACTCTCTATTTATTTTGTGATGGCCTACTGAATTGATTATTCTTGTAGTATATGTTAATGATATTGTTCTCGCAGTCATCATATGGCAGACGTGGAAGAGGTTAACCGTTTCTGAATAATTATTTTCAGGTAAAAATCTTGGTCTCGTACGGTACTTGGGCATTGATGTTGCCCGAAGTATGGGGGGATCAATGGTTCTGTCACTGAGAAAGTATGTTATGGACATGATTTATGAGTATTGACTGTTAGGAGCCAAACCAGCGACAGGTTCCTACAAACCTAGCAGCAGCAAAGGAACTCTCTTTAGGAGTAAAACATACAGACAACACTTCAATCAGTAGTAAAAGCCATTATCAAGGGATAATGTCAATAGAACACAGAAAAAGACAAACTTTATGGTTCGCCCAAAATCTAAGGACCTCTCCAGAACTTTTGATTCAACTTCTGATTGGTAGAGAAGAGAAATCAAACTCAGATGCCCTAGATTAGTCTTCACGCTCTGATACCAAATGATGTTTTGAGGAAGAGGAATGAAAGATGAAGGGAAGAAGAAAAAGAGATGAAGAGAGTGCACGAGTGGAGGGAAAAGGTCAGAGAGTCTGAACTGACTCACGACCTATTCTTATTGATATAAGTTGCGGTAAAGAGTTACAAGTATGCCACTGCCTATTCTGGAATAAAAAAAAAGCATTGACATGTGTGCTGAATCCGAAGTAAATAAACAACTTTAAAATAATAATGACTAACTCTGTAGAGAAAATTACTAAAATACACCTGACTTGTAATAAGTTAGTCTCAAGTTTGTCTAGATTAGTCTTGATTGTTGTTACTCTTTTCTATAGTGGCACACGTGTTAGTGCCTTAATTTATGTTTATTTTTATTTTGTAAGCCCCAATGTAACATACTTTTGGTTTCATCAGCTTATATTAATGCAATCAGGGCGTGAGTCAATTACGGACTTCATGACCCCTTCTCTCTGTTGCCTCTTCGCATTTTTCTCTTCTCATTTCTTCTTCCTCTCCCCCCACTCAACTTCACAAAATCAATAAAATCTTATACTATCTTCAGGAAAGACCGATGGGGTCTGATTAAAGATTGTGAAAAAGTCCTGCTTTCTATGGTTGATACACTTGTCTCTGAAGTTTCCATCTCGTCATCCGTAACTTGAAAGACAAATGATAGAAGAACTACACCAGTTTGATATTGTCTTTTTATAATCCTGCCACAGGTTGACCTCTTTGACAGGTTTTATGGGCATGTTTTGTGCTTCTGTCTAAACCCTATGGTATATCATATTCGATGCTTGTATTGCAGGAATGCTGTTGCATGCAGCTGGGATTTTTCTTGCAGTTATTGTCCCTGCTCTCCTTGCAGTATTGAGAATACTTTTTTCTGGTTATGGAATGAATTGGTAGGATAAGTTCTTTCATATATTGAGTACATTTTACTCCAATAAGACTTTTTTTGCAAAGAAGCTTTGTTCTGGTTAATTACAGATTTATTGATGTGCATCAATTTTCTTATTTGTTTATCACATGCAATGGTTTAATCTTCTGGCTTGTACTTCTATTTTGTAGGTTTTCGCATCCATACTTGGCATTTTTGATGTATGTGCCTGGCGCACTAGTAGGATTATTGATTCCAAGAGTTCTATTGAATTCTTCTAAGTCTTCTAGGAAAGAGGTAACTCCTTTCTGTATTTCAGAAAAGAGATGAATGTTTTCTTTTCCTAATTGATTACTGTTACGAGTCTGGAGCTGACGTGAACAACTCTGTTAATGACTTTTGATTGTGAAGTTAAAAATGTACAAATTTCAAATGTTAAGGGAGAGGGAAACTGAGGAAGGCTCGCCGGACCTCCGGCAGCCATCGCCGGATCTCCGCCGACCTCCGCCGGATCTCCAACGGCCACTGCCGACAAAATCATGGCTGGAAACAGAGACCCTCCACTGTCGGGAGACATCAAAGCATCCTTTTCTGCAGTTGAAGGAGAAACCAGATACTACATAGATACAATATTGTGGAAAAATGGCTTCGCAGTAAAGATCGCAAACAAGATGAGCAGCAGGATATCGTTCATGCACATCCTCCCAGAAGAAATGGAAGAACTAGTGGAGTGTGCGAAAAATCATGGTGAACAGCTCACCGGGGAAGCTTAGTATACTCTGTAATGGTAAGTTTCATATAGGCACATACCCGGAAGGGGAGATTTTGGTGTGTCGGCTCCCTAAAAAGAGGGGCCAAACTAGTGTTGGTTCAATCGAAAAGCTGAATAATTTCAAGAAGAACTCTGGCTGGAGCTGGCTTTTAGACAAGCTCACTAAAATGCTGAGGAAGATAAGGCCAAATTTAGTCACCCGAGGGGGGGAAATCAGCTGGCCGGAAAGCTCCAGACACGCTGGCAATCAACTCTTTAAACAGGGAACAAATATCCCGGCTCAACAGAAGACCTCCACATCAGAACCTCCAGCTCTCACTATTGAATGCTGCAACGGAGGGCCGGCCCTGAAGATTGAGCCGAGTTATACATCTTTGCAGATTAAAAAACTTGAAAATCTCTTGTGGGTCTAACAAATAAATTTCTGGAGGAGAGAAGATTTGTAGGAGACGTTCTGCAGCTCCTGGATGCTTGCAAATGCGCCTGAGCTGCACAAAATGGGTAATAAACAATGGTTAATCACACTAGAATCCATGGAGGAAGTGAAAAGAATTTTCACTTTGAGAGAGAAGCTCGTAGGGGATACGTTCGAAAATATTTTCGAGTGGAATCCTTTACTGGGGACCTCAGAGAATGAGAAGTGGGTCGCCATTAAAGGCATCTCAGCACATCTGTGGTGCAAAAATTTCTTCCAGACAATTGTGGGACTAGCTGGAGTAATCATCTTGGAAACGACAAGATGCATGTTGCATGAGAAGAATTTGCGAAAGGAATTCTGGGCTGAAACAGCTAATACAACAGTTTTTCCCCAAAACAGGCTTCCAACCAAAGCTGTGATAAATCAGAATCCATTTGAGGCATGCTATGGGTATAAACCTTCCCTAAGTGATAAGCTTGACAAAAGAGCTGCACCTGACATCTTTGTTTGTTATAGCACAACCTCAAAGGCATACAAAGTCTTCAGCCACAATCTGAGAAAATAATCCTAAGTAGAGATGCCCAATTCATGAAAAACGAGCAATGGGACTGGAAGAATCCGAAGAATATTACTCAAAATCCAAGTGACCTGAAATTTGATCTACCTATCAAAAACTTTGAAGATGAGACAGGTGATCCACAACAATGAAATGGGTTGATCATACTCCAGTTAGAGGTACCATATTACTTTCTGAAATTTATCACAGATGCAGTATTTCTTGTGCCAGAACTTGCATGGTATATGCTAAAAGTGATAAAAAATGTGTGAATGCAATGGAGGAGGAGCTGCTCATGATAGAGAAAAATCACACATGGGAACTAGTGGATAGATCTCAAAACAGAAAAATAATTGTGGTAAATGGGTATTTAGAACAATTTTAAATGCCAATGGTTTCATAAACAAACACAAGGCACGACTTGTGGTAAAAGGGTATGCTCACATATTTGGTGTTGATTATTCAGATACGTTTCCCTCTGTAGCCAGACTTGAAATGGTTTTGTTGTTGCTGGCCATCTCCTCGCAAAAAAGACTGGAAACTGCTCCAGCTTGATATTAAATCAGTACATATGCTGGTACTGGTAGCTGATGTTGTCTTTCCAAGAAGTGCCGACTCTATGATGAGAACAGAATATTCATTCACTTTGCAAATTTTGTGGACAAGAGGAAGAATCGATTAATCATATTTTACTTCATTGTGCCTTCGGTAGGAAGTTATGGGACGCTATTCTTTCCAAATTCTAAGTATCTTACATTATGCCTAGAACCTATGCAGAGCTTTTTCAATCGAGTGCAACTTGCCCCTTCCCTAAGGTTGGAAATATTTTGTGGAAAACCTCCATTACTGCAATACCATGGACCATTTGGATAGAAAGAAACGAAAGAACATTCAACAACAAGTCATGTACCTTTGTAAGCCTAACTGTTAAAGCATTGCAAACTATTTTCCTATGGGCCTCCACTACCAAGGGTATGCCACCTCTCCCCAATGCTGTAATAAGGAAATTTTGGGATAAGATTATCTATTTCAAGCAATACAAACCACCAGTCATGGTGGGATGGTCTCCTCCAATTGGATGGATAACATTAAATTTTGATGGCTCCTCCAAAGGCAATCCGGGGCGAACAGGATATGGAGGAATTTTGAGGAAACAAGATGGACATGTCCTATAGGCTTACTCCGGTCCAAATGGTATATCCACCTCAAATTAAGCTGAAGCAACCGGACTACTTCAAGGTATCAGATTAGCAGGAACACTAGAAAAATCTCCAATCATAATAGAAGGAGACTCCACCCTAACCATTGGCTGGGCTACAAGCTCCATCAACATTCCTTGGAAACTCAAGCACATCTTTGATGAAATTTCAGAAATAACCAAGGGCTGGAACATCAATTGGAAAGTCATACCTCGCTCAGCAAATTCTCTTGCTGACTAGCTAGCAAAAGAAGGCACAAGCAGACATACATTGGCCCACGGCAGCACTCTCCCTCTCACTGAGTTTCTTCTTAGTTTTCTTTACTATGTAAACTTGATTTGCATCAAGCTCTTCCATTATAATGTACTCTTACACAGACCTCTTCTCTTCTCTTAAAAGATTGTAACATTCATGTAAATTGTATGATCTTTGAAAAGAAATGAAAGTCCATTATCACTGATTCAAAAAAAAATGTATTTGATCCTCTGAATTCCATGTCCCCCAACATCACAAAGAGAATCGTTTTATTGAAAGAGGAAAGAGCAGAGTTAGCGGATGTGGAGAGGACCATGGTGTTTTCCCTTGTTGAAGCCGGTGTTGTCTCGTCTGTTGCTGTTGTTGTTTGAAGGCAGCATATGCTCTAGTTGTAGCATATGAAAAGGTGTAAATCATGTTGTTAAGAGATTTAGTCCCATGTTGAAAGGAAGTGAGAAAAATCATGGGTATAAAGGAAGGAGCCCACATCTCCATTGTAATGAGGCCTTTTGGGGTAAAACCCATTAGCAAAATCGTGCGGACTTGGGCCAAAAGCGGACACTATCATTACAATGTGGAGATGTGGGTCCGTAGAGCCCAACTAGAATTTTGACACATGCAATTGCCAGCCCGTTTTATGGCTTCTTTGAATCTTTCTATGATTTCCAGAAATTGCCTCACTGTCCACATAAATTTTATTATTTGCTGGCATCATAGTCTTTTTGTTATAAACAAGCTGCAATAATGGATCAACTCTTAGGCTAGCTGGTGCTATATTTTGAATCTAGGAAATCAAGAGTTATTTGTTGCTTGAGTGCTGGTCTGTTATTTCCTTGGTGTAGAGGCATGGTGTTGATTAAGCTTGCAGAACTGGAAAGACCACGGATGGTCTAGGAGAGATGTTTAATTGATGAACTATTGGGTAACATTACTTCACAGTCGTTTGGATGTTTTCATGTTTTTTTCGTCTGTGACATGCAAGAGTTTCTTTTTGAGATTCTACACTTATATGAAAGAGTGAGTGTGTAGAACAAATTATTCGGTAGCTATTGGTTTTCATTGTGGTACCCTTTCATGGGAGAAGGGGCTGGGTAGTGCCTGTGTTATGTGGCTGATAGAGAGCCTTTTAGGATGATGCCTGCATTACTGGGATTCAGTGTTTATTGAAGCCTATTAGTGAGAATGTGGAGTAAATATTTTTTTTGTGTAGCAGTAAGAGGAAATAATACTGGAGAGTTTTATGAAGACCCAAGTTTGTTCAAGCATATTACAATGTGTGCAAGCTTCTTACGTGTGCAAGCCTTCATCTATGATCTGTCATTGCTTTGGCTTGAGGGAGAGTGTTGCAAGACTCAAGAGGCATAGGGTATCTTGTAATATTTTACTTATTAATCAAAGGTCAAAGTTTTTTTTCTTGTATTTCTTGTTTTTGCCTTAAAACTCTTGTAATTTAACCTATTTAAAGGCATTTAAGTAATGGAAAATTTACCCTAGTTTTCTCTACAAGAAGAATCTTTTACCCTGTCACGGCGTGAAAATGGGAGCAATTTAAGACCTTTATAATTCCAGAATACACTACCTATCTTTGGTGGACCTGAATTTCCTCTGGAGGGCCTATCTACATTCAAATTTAACCTACAAACTTGTGGAGTTCACTGCATAACAAACTGTGGCCGAATATTTTGAAGAGTTTTGACCTCCCTCTGGAAGGATGCAACAAAGAGATACAAATGTGAAACTGAAGAACAGCTACAGAAATAATCTGTATTCGTGTAGTTAAAGCAACATTTGCACTAGTTGTATGATGGTGGAAAATTACCAACCCTAAATACAGTATTTCCAATACCCCCCTCAAGATGGAGCGTATATTTTAAAAAGCCTTAGCCTGATACCAGAAAATCACAAACTATTTCTTTACCAAGGGCTTGGTAAAGATGTCTTCTAACTGATGTATACTGCAACTCCATTTTTTAGGGACAAGGCTGAAAGGGACCGACAGGATGGGAAACCCCCAACAATGAGGGTATATTCCAGAAGGACAGAGTGCTGTCACATGTGAAGGCTAGGCATGGAAGGTGTGAGGTTGTAGAGGGCCAATAGAGATGCCCCGTCGTGGGATGCAACTAGGTGTGAGAAATAAAACCAGAAGGGAAGGTTAATGGGAGGCCATTGGTTGGGAATTATTCTTGTATGCAACAGTAGGAGCAATTGTTGCTCTGAGAGGTCTTCCTCTTTGGCAGCAGAGAAGACGAGACTACACTTGCTGTGTTGACCTGTTTCTTTCCTGAGAGAAGCCTCCATATCAAGAGCTCTATCTTCCACCCTATAAAGCCTCGAGTGCTGGGAATGGGAAACCCACTCTGGCCTGAAAGCTGATGGGTTTTTCCACCACCCCATCCCTGGTGGCGGGGCGGAAATATATCCGTCCCTGGTGTTCTTGAGGGAGTCAGGTTCCCCTGTGAAACTTATTTGGTGCTACCCCTATCAATGACTTGTCTAGGCATATTCTATCACGACTTCTTTTGAGTTGTTGAAAGAAGATTTTTTAGTCTTTTTCATTTTTTCTATCAGTTTGTGGTGATCCTGCTCCATCATAACTATTTTCTGTTCGCTCTTAAGGTATCTCCTCTTGTCATGCTTTGAGTATGTATTGTTTGACTTTGTTTATGGGTAATAAAGGGTATGACTTTTGACTGTTTTTGTGCTTTCAAATGATTCAGGATCTTGCAGATGAAGCATACTTTTGGGGATCTTTTGGATTTTATGCTTGCTTAACTTTGGTGGGTAAATTTTATGTTTTTCTTTGAGAGACAAAGTTCTATTTATTAGATCAAATTGGTCAAAGAGTACATGAATTATGAAAATTCTGTAACAACATTTTCTTTTTTGAAAGTTGAGATTTTATTTATTGATTGTGGCCCTTTAATATTACAACAAGTTGTTGTAGAGAAGCTCCAGTGTTTGCTAATGAATCAGCCTGACCATTAGCGGACATTTTTACATGACTCCAATACAATTTTTTTTTCCTTTTTTTTGAAATGATGAAGTCTTTTATTATTACTTGAAAATTCTTACATCAGGTTACATAGTATTTATAGAATACAACAATAGCCGGACTATTACAAGCTATTGTAAGGGTAGTGTTGTCCCTTAAACTATAGTTGTTCTCATTAAAACAAGTTTAATGCCTTATAATTCTTAATTTTAATGGCTTATATTTCCCCTCTCCTGAAGAGGCAGCATTTCCTCATCCATAGCTAACTTCCACTTAGATTTAGCGAGAGCATCAGATATACGAGAGTAACCAAGAAACATACACTTAACTGCCCGGGATTTGGGTTTATCCTGCAAATGACCTAGATTATGCACGATACACATACAACAAAACACGTGAGGTGGAAGAGGAAACAAGCTGACTTGATTATCCAACACTATAATAACTACTTTCCCTTGAAGAACAGAAGAAGACATACGATCAATCAAATAGCAAGCAGTAAGAAGAACATCACCCCAAAAATGTTTTAGAATACTGTGATGGAGCAGTGTTCTAGGAATCTCTAATAGATGAAGGTTTTTTCTTTCAGCCACACCGTTCTGCTGTGGTGTGTAAACACAAGTAGTTTGATGAATAATTTCCAATCGAACACATATATCAGAGAAACTTTTATTCACAAATTCCAGCCCATTATCAGAACGAAAGACATGAATTGAAGGAGATACTGCAATATAAGTCTGAAATACATTAAAAACTTCAGATTTCTGCCGAAGGAGATAAACCCAAGTGACTCTGCTGAAATTATCAATAAAAGTAAGAAAAAACCTATAACCTGAAGTACTGAAATCTGATATGGCCCCCAAACATCGGAATGGACTAATTCAAATAAACGACTACTCTGACTAGTACAGACATGGGTCGACCCAAGTAGCAGAAAACATGGGTCGACAAAGCACGAGAAATACAGACAACATCGTGAAACGACCTACTGATTCTGAATGGCAGAGGAAACGCAACAGGGGACTGTGCTTCCGTTGTGAAGAAAAATGGGCTCTAGGCCACCTTTGCAAGCGAAAGGAATTGAGTGTAATGCTGGAGTGCGATGAAGAAGGGGACGTTCCAGTATACGCCACTATGATGAACTTGAAGAGCAATATGGCAGCCTATCTATAGTTGAACAAGGAAGGTTTCACAACAGCTTTGTACAAAGAAGGTCGAGACTTTATGAAAGAGTACATCTTAAATATGTTTGAAGAGTTCTACAGTCGAGAGCTTTATGCACATAGTATGGGCTCCACTTTCATAGCTTTGATTCCAAATAAAGAAGGTGCAAATGAAGCTTCTCATTTCAGACCGATAAGCCTTATCTCTAGTAACTATAAGTTAATTGCAAAAGTTTTAGCTAATAGATTCAAGGAAGCTTTGGTAGAGGTGATAAGCGGCAACAAATCAGCCTTCATCAAAGGTCGCCAAATCTTGGATTCAGTTTTAATGGTGTAAGAATTGATCCATCTTTACCAACAGAAAGGGTTAACATGCTGAAATTAGATTTAAAGACAACGTTTGACAAAGTCAGTTGGCATTTCCTAAACAGTGTAATGGAAAGAATGAAGTTCCCAACAAAGTGGAGTAATTGGATATATAGTTGCATATCATCGGCTGGATTCTCCATACTAATTAATGGGACTGCCAAAGTCTATATTCAAAGTCAAAGAGGGTTAAGGATAGGTGACCCACTTTCCCCTTTACTTTTTCTGCTTGTTGGCCAAGCTCTGTACACTCTCCTGTACAAAAACCAAGAGAATGATTTGATTTCAGGCTTTAAATCAAAAGAACAAATTCAGATCCCACTTCTTCAATTTGCAGATAATACAATTATCCTTATTGAGGGTACACATGACTAGATCATTCCGATTAGAGCTCTATTGAAAATATTTCAACTGATCTCAGGGCAAAATATTAACTCGGACAAATCAGGTTTCCTCCCCATAAATATTGTGGAGCTAGACCAGAAGGTGATAAAGGTAGTGTTGGGGTGCAAGTTGATTAAACTACCTTCCCCCTATCTTGGTCTACCACTTCACATCGGCAAGACCTC
Organism: Aristolochia contorta; assembly: GCA_022405105.1. Lineage (NCBI taxonomy): Eukaryota > Viridiplantae > Streptophyta > Magnoliopsida > Piperales > Aristolochiaceae > Aristolochia > Aristolochia contorta. The sequence continues at coordinate 23,549,375 of CM039667.1, read as the reverse complement.
CAAATTATTATGGCATCCCATCATAGAGCGATGCCAAAGTAGACTAGACTCATGGAAAGGACAACTCCTCTCCCAATCTGGAAGAGTGACATTAATCAAATCTACCTTGGCTGGAATTCCAAATTATTTTCTATCACTCCTTGCATGCCCCAAGTTGGTAGCCAAAAGATTAGAAGCTTTACAGAGAAAATTTCTGTGGGCTGGTACATGAGAAATTCAAATATCCTCTAATGAAATGGGAAAAAATCTGCACACCGAAGGAGATGGGCCGCCTTGGCATTAGAAAAGTTAATCAAATGAATTCGGCAATGTTAGCAAAGTGGTTATGGAGATATGCCACAGAAAAGAATGCCTGGTAAGAAAAGCTATTGAAGTAAAATATGGTGCTAATCCCTTTGACTGGCTTCCGAAAGATTCCACATCTAATACTTCACCTTGGGGCAAAGCTATCCTCAATAAAAACTCTGTTTTTGATAAATATCGGAGATTTCATATTAGAAGTGGTGAAAGAATTTGCTTTTGGGAAGACTGTTGGTTGGACACTCGCTCCCTTAAAGAGGCATATCCAGGTTTATATTCAATAGCAAGAAGCAAGTATGCTAGGATCAGCCACACTTAAAGGATAATGACAACGAGTGGAATCTAAAAATACGAAGAAGGATATCCAAGACACTGACCTTGGAGCTCACCTCTTTAGTTGAGCTTTTATTTGAGCTTTTGAGGCCCGCACGGTTTTGCTAATGGGTTTTACACCAAAAGGCTTCATTACTATGAAGATATGGGTCATTTCTTTTATACCCATGATTCTTCCCACTTCATTTCATGTGGGACTAATTCTCTTAACACAAGTCATTGAAATAAATGAAATAACAATTTATCAAAAAACAATTAGCGGAGAGGATGAGCGGATGAGGGACGCGCTAAAGCGATTCCTGGCCAACTGCGATTTCCGGCGAAGACTCGCCGGTAAGTCGCAGAAGAGAAAAGGAACGACGAAGACCCCAAACGAAGGTACTGTCGAAGCGCAACAACTGAAGTCCGAAATGGCTGCCGTACGGAAGTTAGTGAAGAAACCTCCCATGAGGATGAAATAAGAATAGGAGAAACCCCGGGTAGCCCTATTGGCCCAGAAGAAGCTACGGAGAAGGCCCCTGGAAGAACTGAAATTCTGCCCCCCATTGAGGGCCTAGAAGAAGAAAAGGAAAGTGAAATCGTCGCCGGAAACCAAGAAGACGACGAAAACAGGAGGGAAGGAAATGAAACAGAAGTTTCGGAAAGACCACCATACCAGGCTCCTCAACTGGTACAGTGAGAAGAATGTGGAGAGGCACTGCAGATAGACAACCCCGGCCCAAATATGCGAAGGGGCAACGGGAGATTCCAACTCCAAGAAAACAGAATTTGAGGGAGTAGAACCTGTAACCCAGGAAAGAACCCCAAACCCCAGTGGCCAGAGAAACATACCCGCTCGGGAAGAGGCAAGTAGAGAAGTGATGCAAAATCGAGACTTGCAGCCGGAAGATAGCGATTGGCATTGGGTAACTCGAAGAAGGAGAAGAGCGATCACTTCCCAGAAGTCTACCGTAATCAGGCGACTGGAGCCTGCAGATCGATGATTGGATCGACAGCACTGGGAAAGACTCGAAATTGAGCCTAAAACTTTGTACCCAGTCGGGAGAGAAAAGATCGTACATACGAGTCCCAGCAACGATAATGGCGGAGAGCTGTGATTTCCTTCGAACACACCTCAAAGTATCCAAGCCACGCAGAGACATCAGAACCTTCACGCTGAAAGAAGATACCATATCTCTGTCAATCTTGGTGCATCCGAAACCTGTATTCAAGATAATACATAAAAGGGGGAGCCTCACCTTGGCAAGAATACAAATCCCGGAGACCTCCAAGTGTGACCCGAAATTCTCGATATGGAAGCTGAGCTGGGAAGCCATAGAAAAGCTAGGCTTCGCCCCAGCAGCACCAAACGAACAAGAGGATCCAGAACCCCCAACGACGCAGGAAGTGGTTTTACCCCCAAATCTGCGGCGAGAGGAAGAATTGAATCCCGACCTAGAAACAATCTGGGCACAAGGCGAGAAAATCTAAAAAATACGTTGCTGTTAACTGGAGTCCTTCCGTCGGAGGCAGAAATAGTCAGAGAAAGAGTCAAGGCGATCTTGAACACCAACCAGGAAGCGAACACCTCTATAACCGAAGAAAGCTCGCGGCTTTTATGGACGAAATCGGGAGAGGAAGCTCGGATCGTTTAGGAACGATGGAATGAAATAAGGCCGAGAGGGGAAATAGAAATCCGAAGCTGGAAAAATTTGGACCATGCAAGAGGAAGGTTTTGGCTACGGCTATACGGAATTCCATTGCAGCTTTGGGACGACAGGGCGTTAAAGAAAATATTCAAAAGCTTCGGGCGTCTTATAGATTTGGATGAGGCGACCAAAACGAGACGCTCCCCCCAGGTGGCAAGAGGTCTGATACAGCTAGATAATAGCTGGCCACCAGGGGGCACCTGCCGAATATGGATAAAGGACCTCCCTATAACCATTATAGGTGTCTCGGAGTTTACTGATAACCTGCCGGAGCCGGAGAAGGAGCGGGTGAGTCACAAGTAGGACCCAGAACGAGTCATCTCGGCTCGGACCGAGTCAACTCGGTCAAACCCGGTAATCCCTAACATTTTATTGCTTGAACGGTGGGGACAAGGATGGGAGGGCCCACCTCAGTTTAACGACAGATCGGAAGCTCCTAGACATACCGAAAGAGAAAGGGAGAGGGAGGTAAGCGCTGGTTTAAATTCGAGCTTTAATTTTCTCAATAACCAGACGCAAAGTCCCATCCATTGGGACTCTGCGCGACGCGAAGACGAAGAAGAAGGGAGGGAGCAGACAAGGCAGACACAGGTTGCCCCTATCCCACTGCAAAATCAATTCGAACTCCTTACTCATCAGTCCGAAGCTCGGACCGATGAAGAAGAGGTGACGGTTCAACCACTTCAATTAAATGTCGCAGCGCCCTCGACTCTACTTAACCAGTTCAGCGGAAGGGAAGAACACAACCAAGGGCTTCAGCATCCCCCCTCAGACAGGCGAAGGCCACTATCCCGTCATCTGCCACTCCCCCCCCACCTCTGCAGTATCCCCACTCCCCCTCCCCACCTCAATCCCTGAGAGAGCTTTTCGAGGACCCGAATGATGAGGAAGTCGAAGAGAACTTCAAATGGCAACAGGCACAAGTCCCACCTGCAATCAGGCCGTTGGGGAGGAACTTTCACCGACTCACGCAGAACTATCAACGCGACAGAGCGAGGATTCGTATCCACGACCCCAACGAGCTGGCCTCACTAACTGCAGCCTCTGATCCAGCAGTGAGATCCTGGATTGAAAGCATGGGAACCAATGCGGGGCGTCGCTCGGACGAGGACTGGGGACTCATCCTCCGGGTGGCCCAAATAATGGAAGAATTCAGGCTAGCCAGGGTCGCAGCCTCCACTGGAAACACTCAAAGTAATACGGCGAGGGGAAGAGGAGGGAGCTCTCGCCGTGGAGTCCGTAGAACATATGGACGTTTCTAAATGAAGCTAATTTCCTGGAATGTAAGGGGGTTAGGCGGTCCCCAGAAAAAAGCCAATGTGAAAAATGTTTTGGTCGGAAATGGTCTAAATATTGTAATTCTACTAGAGACTAAGTTAGCCAATGTAAGCAGTAATGTTATCAATGAAATTTCACCCTTCTCTAATCCGTAGTGGAAAGCAATTGAGTCCTTTGGTACATTAGGGGGCATCTTAATCATATGGGACCCAATTTACATTGAACTTGAGGACTCTGAAATGGGAGCTTACTGTTTAGGAATAAGACTCAAAGACAAAGTCCAAAAATGCTCGTGGAACCTAGGAGGAATTTATGGGCCGAGCTCTTACCACGGCTGGGAACATTTCTGGGAGGAACTAGGAGATGTGATGAGCAGATGGACTGGTCCGTGGTTACTGGCCGGGGATTTTAACGCTATTCGATTTCAAATTGAGAAAAACCCCTCTCTCAGTCGATTACAGCTACTATGAGGAAATTCAATGAACTCATTGATGAATTCAGCTTAGTGGAAATTCCAACATCTGGGAAGAGGTTTACATGGAGCAATAACCAAGCCCAACCAACCTTATCAAAATTGGACAGATTCTTAGCATCACCTGAATGGCTCGGATTATACAGAGAAGCCATGGCCAGAGTAATAGGCAAAGTGGTGTTTGACCATTGACCTAACCTTTTGGATACGAACATGTGCCGATGGGGGAGAAAACCATTCAGAATTGAGAATGCATGGATACTAGATGAGTCCTTCAAGAAAAATCTTGCCCCATGGTGGATAGGCATCCAATGCCAGGAGCTTCGGGCACAGCTATTGTCCCAAGTAAACTTGAATGTATGAAAAACAAAATTATTCAATGGGCTAGACAAAAGAAAGCATCTGAAGAGGCACAAAAAAGGCTTCTTAATCTTCAAATTGATGCTTTAGACCATGCTGAGGAGGACAGATTCCTATTATCTGAGGAAAGGCAGGACAGGAGAACTTCCTCCAACCTCCTAAGTCAATTAATTTATAAGGAAAATGTATTTTGGAAGCAAAGGGCAAGATACCGATGGCTCAAAGAAGGAGACTCCAATTCGGCCTTCTTCCATTCGGTGGCCTCCCATAGAAGGAGAATTAATAGAATAAGCTCAATGAAGATCAATGGAGAGTTAATTGAAAATAAAGAAGAAATCATTGAGAACATCCTACAATACTTCACTGAGCTTTATAAGGAGGAGGGATGTAAACTGTTTATCGAAGGCCTAGATTTTAACAGACTTACCGAACAGCAGAGCTCTGATTTGGAACACCCTTTCTCCCATGAAGAAATTGAGCAGGCGGTACTATCCATGCCTAAAGACAAAGCCCCTGGACCGGATGGCTTCAACGGGGAATTTTTTAGAAATTCGTGGGAATTCATTGCTGAAGATTTTAAAAAACTGTTTGAAGATTTCCATGGGAATGGCATTACCCACCAGTCGATTGGAGCCTCAATTATTGCTCTAATCCCAAAAAAAGGAGTTGAACATGTCCAGGACTATAGGCCCATAAGCTTAGTCTCTGGAGTTTACAAAATCATAGCAAGGGTTTTAGCAAAGAGGTTGAAGCATGTACTAAACCAGGTAATCAGTAAAGAACAGAGTGCCTTTATCCAATCGAGGCAAATTCTGGACTCCGCGATGTTTGTCCATGAAGCGGTGGACTTTTTTTTTTTTTTTTTTTTGAAGGAGACGATTTTATTTCGATAATAGCAAATGCTTGTTACACTTCAGTAAATTCTACTTCTACGGTGGGTCCTTTACTTCTGTGTGGGAAGTGTGACTCCGTCTCTAGCTAGGAGTCTGCCCGAGTTTGCAGCTCGAGGATATGTACCCATGTACATGTAATGTGTTGTCCAATGGACCAAATTTCTCTGAAGTAGACCAGCAGTCTCCACGGAGGCTGAGATGTTTTATTACACCACCGAATTACGTTGAGGCAGTCTCCTTCCACTATCAGGTTCCCATTTAACCTTTCTTGGTAAATCCTCAGCCCTTGTAACATTGCAACAGTTTCAGCTTCTACCGAGTCTGTATTTGGGAGGGGCCCGGCATAGGTTAGGATCGTATGGCCATTGTGGTCACGAAAAACTCCACCATAACCAGCTGGGCCAGGGTTGCCTTTGGATGACCCGTCCACATTGAGCTTTAAGTGGCCCAATGGTGGAGGGAGCCAAATCGCAGTACGAGGCACAGCATGTGGAGATGGAAGGTTAGCTATGCTGGCCCAAGACGCTCTAAGGTTAGTGCCGTTCAGGTCTTGAAATTCCTTAAGCGTGCTGAGCCAGTATAGGAATTCCTAAGGACGAGTTCCTTTAGTTGATTAATTTCTGTTTCTCTGGATCTGAGAAGTTTTCAAACCTAAACATGTTCCAGAAATAGAGCCAAATTTGCTTAGTGAAGGAGCATTGCACAAGAAGGTGGTTGCAGGATTCGGAGGCCTGATTGCATAGTGGGCACACTATTGTGGGGAGGCTCATCCCTCTTCTGATCAGGCCTTCTCGTGTGAGGAGTTTCTGATGTAGTGCAATCCACAAAGAATTTTGCTTTCGGGGGGCAGGAGAGTCTCCAAGCCCATCGAGCTATGTGATTGTTTCTTTGTTCCACTCTTTCCATTGCCATGTAAGCGGTCTTGACCGTGAATTCCCCATCCGGACTATGCTGCCATATTAATCTATCCTCACTCTGGGTATCAAAGAAATATTTAGGGAGGAGATAGTCAAGTTGGGATAGCTCGATAGCTTCGTTGTCCCTCAACTCTCTCCTAAAATGGTTGCTCCAATCAAAACAATTGCCATTTCTACGCTGTAGGAGTGAACTGAGGTTACAATCTGGGTTTGAGGCAACAGTATAAAGGCTAGGGAAGGATTGTCGAAGGGGGTTGCCCTGTAGCCAAGTATCGTTCCAGAATTCTATTCTGTCCCCTTTTCCAGGGAGGAACCTTACCATCTTTCTGAAAGTTGCCCACTGTTTATGAATGTGTTTCCAGATTGGGGAGAGCGCATAACTCGGATGCCATCCCATAATCCACTCTGAGGGGGAGATAGCTAATTTTGTCCTTAGGAGGGTAGCCCACAGAGGTGGATTAGGTTGGTTTAATTTCCAACACCATTTTAGTAGTAGGGCTTGATTAAATGATTTTATCCTCCTTATGCCGAATCAAGAATCTGCCTTGACTGGATAAATGCGCTCTGTTCTTTACTAATTACGTGTCCAATGACTCTCTTTAAACGCGTGGCTAGAACCCTGGAAATGATCTTGTAGACTCCAGTAACCAGACTAATTGGCCTATAGTCTTTCACCTGGTCTGTGCCTTCTTTTTTGGGGATGAGTGCAATAATAGAGGCACCGATTGATTGATGGGAGATGCCATTATTGAAGAAGTCTTCAAACAATTTGATGAAGTCGTTCTCCATAAAACTCGCCATTATAACCATCTGGTCCCGGAGCTTTATCATTGGGCATAGATATGACAGCTCGTCTGATTTCATCAATGGAGAAAGGCTCTTCAATGCACTCTCTTTGCTCCAAGCTCAACGTTGTGAAATTTAAACCTTCAATACATGGTTTACAGCCTTCATCTTTGTAAAACTCTATGAAGTAGGCTATGATGTTTTCAAGAATACTTTCTTTGTCTGAAATGATTTCCCCGTTAATTTTCATTGAGCTTATTCTGTTTATTCTTCTTCTGTGCGATGCAACCGAGTGGAAAAAAGCCGAGTTACAATCTCCTTCCTTGAGCCATCTGTATCTCGCACGTTGTTTCCAAAAAATGCTTTCCCGATATATGATCTGACCCAGGAGTTTGGATGCTGCTGTCCTGTCCTGATGTTCCTCTGAGGATAAGATTCTATCTTCTTCACTGATATCTATTCCATCAATTTGTAGATTCAGGAGCCTTTTCTGTGCTTCTTCGCTTGCTTTTTTTTGCCTTGCCCATTGTATGATCCGGCCTTTTAGGAGTTTTAATATGCTGGGAATTATAGACGTACCTTGGCTCCTTTGACAGTGTAGTGCATTCCACCAAGGTGCCAACATATCTGTAAAGGACTAGTCGTTCAGCCAAGTATTTTCAATTTTGAAAGGTTTTTTTCCCCATCTGCACATATTGGTGTCTAGGAGAATTGGCCAGTGATCAGAGACGACTTTTCCAATTACCCTAGCCATAGAGTCCCTGTACATCTCGAGCCAGTCTTGTGTGGCCAGGAATCTGTCCAGTTTGGACAGAATTGGGTGCTCCTGTTTGTTACTCCACGTGAACCTCTTCCCAGTGGTGGGGATCTCCTCCAAGCAATATTCATCTATTAACTCATTAAACTTCCTCATTGTGGTGGTAATAGTCTGGGATGGTGGCTTTTTCTCATTTCTGTACCTTATGGCATTGAAGTCCCCAGCAAACAGCCATGGACCACTCCATCTATTTATCAAGTCCCCAATTTCCTCCCAAAACTGATTACGCCCGGAATGAGAGCATGGGCCATAAATTCCGCCCAGGTTCCATGAACATTTCTGTATTTTGTCTCTAATTCGTATGCCAAGGCAGTATGCCCCTGGTTCAGAGTCCACTAGTTCGATGGTGTTAGCATCCCATATGATTAAGATACCTCCAGCTGTGCCAATTGCTTCAACAATTTTCCATTCAGAATTAGCAAAAGGGGAAATTTCATAGATGATTTCATTGGGTACAAAAGTTAATTTTGTTTCAAGGAGAATTACAATGTTAGGTCCATTTCCTCTCAAAATACTCTTGATAGTGGCTTTTTTTTGGGGTCCGCCTAACCCTCTCACATTCCAAGACAGAATTTTCATTTAGTAACGGCCATTGTTCCTGCGAACTCCACGGCGTCCATTTGCACCTCTGCCCCTCGGGCTGATTGTTAGCCACTGTTACAGCAATTCTTGCCAGGCGGAACTCTTCCATGATTTGGGCGACTCTGACAATCAGTCCCCAATCTTCATCAGAACGGCGTCCTGCGTTAGTCCCCATGCTTTCAATCCACGAGTGGAAGGCCGGGTCAGAGGCTGCAGTGAGAGGGGCAAGCTCCTCAGGATCATGGATGTGCACTCTTGCTCGGCTTCTTAGGTAGTTCTGAGGGGCTCTGCGAAAGTTTCTACCCAGAGGCTGGGTCGGGACTCGGACTGATTGGTATTCGGAGTTTTCCTCTATCTCCTCTCCTGCGGGGTCGTCTGTTTGCTCTCTTGGTGACTGCGGTGGGGAGGGGGACAGAGGGTACAATTGCTGGATGGGAGGGTGGGGGAAACGATTCAGTGGCCTGCGTCTGTCGGACGAGGCAGTGTCCTCCCTCCCTCTCTCAGTCACATATGGAGGTGGGATGCGAGAGCTTCCAGGGTATTGGGACGAGGCCGGGTGATGATTTCGGCGGTGATACGTCCGCATTGGTGGAGCCATCTCTTGCTGCCGAAGGAGAAAGGTGCTGTGGTTCTCCCGTCTTGAGAGTTCTACTCCCCGGTGGTGTTGATTAAGTAGATTGGGAGGGGTTACCGTAATTAATGAGGGTTGCCGTAGAGGGGCCTCTTCTTCCTCCGTCTCCGACGTTGCCCGCTGGGTAGAAAGGGGTTCGAATCGATTTTGCAGGGATATCTGCTGCCGTGTCTGCGTCGCTGCCACCTCTCCCTCCGCGTGCCTCTCAGCTTGACTCGTCTGTCTCGCAGAGTCCTGATAGAGGGGGCTTTGCGTGTGAGGTCTTGAAAAATTAAAGCTTGAGGGCTCGGGTGGGCTTACCTCCTGTCCCCTATTTCCGTACCGATTTCCTTCCCGTTCGGAATCGATGGCCACTCCTGCATCATCTTCGAGTTCTTGTGATGGTGGGCCCGCTTCATTTAATCTCCATTGTCCGAATGATATGACGGGAAGTGGGTTGGCGATGTTCTGAGTTGGCTGGGTGGCAAGTGAGTTGGGCAGATTCGGGGCGCGCTTGGGTGTGAGTGGACTCGGTCTGCTGAGCTCCGTTACCACTTCCGTCTCCGATGATCCTTCGCTGAGCTCCGGGATACCAAATATATTAGCTGTGAAGTCGCCGATTTGTAGTTGGCAAACACCGCCCGAGGGCCATTTATTGTCGCAGTAAATCAATCCGCGCGCCATCTGTAGGGTTGACCTTGCTTTTGTCGCTTCGTCGAATTTAATCAGGGTCCCGTATTGGTTGAAAATTTTCATCAGCCCTTCTTCTTGCCAAAACTCCGGAGGTATTCCGTATACACGAACCCATAGTTTCGCTCATTCCAGCTTTGAGCTTCGCCATTCTCTAATCTCCACTTCCGTCCTTAGGTGAAGCTCGCTCCATTTCTCCTTTAATTTGCTTATCTCTTCTTCAGATCGCAGCCACAGTATACTGCATTTTCGGTCTAAGGCAGATATTTTTGGCTCGACGTTCATCCTTAGAGCGTCCTTAATTTTTCCTTTTACCATTTCAATTTCCGTCGGGAAAAGGTTGAGGAGTACCATCGCCTTTTTCATCTCCTCTTCTCCTTTTTGCCATATGTCTTCCGTGGTTTGCAGAGCCGTATTACCCGTTCTCGTTGCTCTGTTCAGCTCCATTGTTGGTTCGGGTATGGCCTCTCTGCGTGATAAGGGGTTCTCGTCGTAACTTATCCTCATAGCCTCAATCTCTTCCCAAACTCTCGTCCAAATGGAGAACCTTGCTGCGTTTGCAGAAATCGCCGGTATGTGTATCCTCGCCATAGTCTGCTCATCTTTCTTCTGTACGATTTTGAAGACTGGTTTTGGGTGTACTGCAACTAGGAAGGAGATGCTTTGGTCCCTTAGCGTGAACGTGTGGATGTCTCTCAGTGTCACGTTTGCATTAGGGCAAAGTGTGGCTTGCATAAAGGCACCGCCTGCTGTCCATATTGACGCGGGGATGCGGATGAACGAACGTCTGTCTCCTGTCCTGGTGCTGATTCGGAGACTGCGCTTTGGGGATTGTCCGCTGAGGTCCATCCATTTGCCCAGACATATGCTCCAGTCTCCGTCTTCAAATGATTCTATATCTTTCGGGTGATGGTCTCCTCCTTCTGGTGACGAGGTGCCAGTCGTTCTCCTCCGAAGCCGGTTCCAGATTTGCAGTTCGCGTTCCCATTTCCGGCAGGTTTCCTATGTTCTCATTTTGAGAAGGTGGTGGGACTTCAGGCTCGGGACCACTGCCGTTGTCCGTGGTGTTAATGGGCTGAGAGTTTTCCATTCTGTTCTCTTCGTCTAGTGTTCTCAAACCTTCCATGCCGTTGCCGGCGTCTTGTCGCTGGGGAGTATCGTCCCCGCAGACGGTGTCCTTACCTATTTCTCCTTCATTTCCAAAACATACCTCTTCGATTCGTGGAACTTCAGCTTCGGGTATGTTTTCTTCTTCGATTGCAGCTTGAGCCCTGATTTCCGACCCTTGCGGTGCGCCTTCTGCTTCTCCATTCCGAGGAGTCATTGTCTGGCCTCTTTTCCTACTCGATTTGCCGGCTAGTCTTCGCCGGAAATCGCAGCTCGCCGGAAGTCGCAGAATCGCGTCCTTCATTGCTCATCCTGCGCTGCCTCAACTTTCATTTCGTTAATTTTAACAAAAAAAAAAAAAAAAAAAAAAAAAAAAAATCGTCCTTGAAGTGGTGGACTTGTTCACCAAAAACAAGAAACCAGTGCTCTTGTTGAAACTCGACCTTGAAAAGGCATTCGATAGGGTCAATTGGAGGTACCTCGACCTCGTCCTAAAAGCCACTGGATTCGGTATTAAATGGAGGTAATGGATTTTCTCATGCGTATCATCGGCTAGGTTCTCAATTTAAATCAATGGTGGTTTATTTGGATACTTTAAGAGCTCACGGGGAATTAGGCAAGGTGACCCCCTCTCTCCTCTGTTGTTTTAACATTGTTGGAGAGGGGATGACCGCTTTCTTCAGGCAGCTAGCCAATCCATTTCAGGGCCACACCCTTCCCATTGTGCAGTTTGCTGACGATATGATGTTATTTTGTGAAGGATCGTTCCAACAGATAAATAACCTCAAAGGTGGCCTTGCATTAATGGAAATGTCCACGGGACAGAAAATAAACTGGAGGAAGTGCTCCCTAACAGGGATAAATGTAGCACCAGAACTTATTGAGGAGGCTGCAAACGCACTTGGTTGCAGCATTGGCAAATTCCCCTTTACCCACCTAAGGCTGCCGTTCATACAAGGGAGGTTGCATAAGAAAATTTGGGATCCCACAATATAAAAGCTGAGGAGCAGACTCACATCGTGGAAAGGCAGGCACCTTTCCAACGCAGGAAGGCTAGTGTTACTCCAGTCTTGCCTACTCGGCATTCCCTCCTACATGCTATCCTTCACCCCTTGTCCGAGCGGCATAGCAAAGGAGATAGAAAAATTATGAAACAATTCCTATGGAAAGGTACCAGCAGTGAATTTAAAATTCACCAGGTTAACTGGGATGATGTTTGCAAATCAAAAGATAAGGGAGGCCTAGGCGTACGCAAAATCTTGCCCTACAACAAATCCCTCCTTATGAAATGGTGCTGGAGAATTAACCAGGATAACCCTCCACTCTGGGCATCCCTATTCAGAACAAAGATGTCCATCTCAGAATCGGATTGGAATTTTGGATGGCATCCGAGCCATTCCCTATCCCCAATATGGAAACGGATCCATAGACATTGGGAGACTTTTAGAAAAATGATCAGATTTCTCCCAGAGAAAGGGGACAAGATCGGCTTCTGGAATGATGAATGGCTGGATGAGAAACCCCTTTCCCAAGTATGGCCAAGATTATATAGGGTGGCATTAAATCCGGAAATCAAAATCAGCCCAATGCTACAAAGCAGAAATGGGAGAAGTTTCAACTGGGGCAGTCAATTCAGAAGGGAATTACGGGATGAGGAAGCGATAGATTTATCTCAGTTGGATCACCTCTTATCAAAGTATTTTTTTGAGACCCAAAGAGGAGATAAAATAATCTGGAAAACCAGCCATAATGGGGAATTCACAGTTAAGGCCACCTTTGTGGCCTTGGAAAATGCAGAACAAAGGGCAAATCACCATGCAAGATGGGCATGGAAGCTGCCATGTCCCCCAAAAACTAAGTTTTTCATTTGGATAGCACTTCACGAAAAAATATTAACCAGGGAAAACATGGCAAGAAGAGGGATGAATCTCCCTCCCTTGGCGGAATACTGTGCAACTCCCCATTAGAAACATGTGATCATGTGCTAGTGCAATGCCCTTATGCCCAGCAAATATGGACCCATTTCTGGTCCATGTTTCGGTTCTGTTAGATTTAGTGAAGGGAGATAGAAGATGAGAGAAAAGTGAAAAGATAGGAAGAAGAGAAAGAGAGAAGGAGAGAAAGAGGTTGTAGGGGTTGTAAGGTCTTCTATGACCTACAACCCTAAAACATGAATTAATAGAATCCGAAAATACAAAATTACAATTATGCCATTCATGGCTTGAGGAGCAAGTAAACTAAACAATAAACAAACAATAACTAATTAAAGTTTAGTAAAATTACTAAACTACCCTTAACTCTTAACACTCCCCCTCAAGCTGGAGCGTAGATATCATGAAGGCCCAGCTTGGAGAGAAGGTACTCAAATTCTTTTTTTCGAAGACCTTTAGTAAGCCGATCAACCAGTTGATCTTCAGTGTTAACTTATAGTGTGCACAAATCCCAAGGCGGCAGCAGCATAAAGAGGGTTTTATGAACCCAGCAGCAACAAAATAACACCTTCGCGGAGCAGCACCAAGCGTGTAGCACACTTAAACAGCAGTATTAGCGATCACCCTTTCCGCAACAGTGCAACAATGATGCTAGCAGTACGAGTCGAACGACTCAGCAGTATGAGTCCAACGACTCAGCAGTATCAGAAAACCCTTTTTAAGGGCTGTAGGTTGTGCATCTAGCTCTTACACATGAATTTACACCATTTGTCTTCCGACAATGGCAGAAGAAAGAAATATTGAACCTTTAGCTTCTGACCACATAATAGATAATGTTAGCAGTAGCAGTACCAGTAGCAGCACGAACTAGAGCGTAGAAACACCAGAAAACCCATTTGGGACGATTCCCGAGGCAGCGTAGTAACACGAGTTTTGAATACCTGGAAGCTCTGAAACACGTTCAGAACTACCTGTGACTAGAAGTGGCATATTTTCGGAGCACAAAGACTTTTGTTGTCCGGTACGAATCCCGAGGCAGTGTAAAAATTCAATTTTTTTACCAGGCGCGGTAGTAGCAGTTGCAGATATAGGTTCCTACGAACCCAACAGTAGCAAAGGATCACCCTTTAGGAGTAAACCCATACGCACAACACTTCAATCAGCAGTAGAAGCAATTATCAAGAGAGAATGGTAGAAGAACACAGAAAAGAGACAAACTTTAATGATGTCCCAGAATCTAAGACCTTTCTAAAACTTGTAACTTGTACAACGAGGTTCGAGGAAGAAGATCCGATGACCTCTGTAAGTGACGACGAGTTGTCACATACAGACCCGCTCTGATACCATGTTAGATTTAGTGAAGGGAGATAGAAGATGAGAGAAAAGTGAAAAGATAGGAAGGAGAGAGAGAGAAGGAGAGAAAGAGGTTGTAAGGTCTTCTATGACCTACAACCCTAAAACATGTATTAATAGAATCCGAAAATACAAAATTACAATTATGCCATTCATGGCTTGAGGAGCAAGTAAACTAAACAATAACTAATTAAAGTTTAGTAAAATTACTAAACTACCCCTAACTGTTAACAGGTTCAATAGCCCAATCCCTACATTTCAAATCCTTCTAGACATCATTGATTAGTGGGGGCCTGTATTTCCTTCATCCCTTGGGGTTTGTGGGAGGAAAGGAATAATAGGATCTTCGCTGAAAAATCAGTGGAAGTAAACCAACTGAAAGAAATCATCTTCAAAAGAATCCTATACTGGCTGAGCACCCTACCTGAAATGCAAGATCTCAATGGGCTTAATCTCAGAGCCTCTTGGGGCAATGTGGCAAAAATCCCATCCCCACAGGTTCATAAACCTGAAGCATTATGGACTCCCCCACCAAACGGAGTTATAAAACTAAACATGGATGGCTCATCCATGGGAAATCCAGAACCGGCCAGGTTTGGGGGAATTTTCAGAAACCATAACGGACAGACCATCCTATCCTTTGCTGGTCCCCTACCTCACACTGATTCGGTGGTAGCTGAAACGATAGCCATTCTACAAGGTTTAAAAGTTTTCCAAGAACGTTTGGAAGGAGTTTTAGAAGTAGAAGGAGACTGCCTAAATGCCATAAATTGGTGCAAAAAAATGTCTCAACCCCCATGGAGGCTTGAGGTGTATTATAGAGAAATTTGGGCCATAGGCCAAACGATATCATGTTCTTGGGATCACATCCCCAGATCGGCTAACTCTGAAGCTGATTCCCTAGCTAGGGAAGGAGTCACATTACCTCACCTAGAAGTGAGAGATCCACCTTAGGATCGGCTGTCATGGACATTGTGTAATATCTAAGAGTTGCAATATTGAAATTCAAAGTAACTTCTTCAAAAAAAAAAAAAAACAATTTATCAAAAAAAAAGTGAAGTGATTTCTATGGTTTCTTCTTCTTGACAGTTTCCTTATACTCTGAGGAGATTTAGGCACTTTTTGAGGATCTTTAGGTGTCCTAATGCCATCCTTCGAGTGGGAAATGTGCTGCAGACTTGTTAATTCAATTTGGTGTGATGGGGTGGGCTTAGTTCAGGGTGGTTCTTGCCCTTTTGATCCATGCTGAGTTTTCCTCCTTTTGTTAATTTATTATCTTTTGTTTGACCTCTTTATTATAACTTTATTAGCTGATTTTAAGTTTCTCTTATGGTGGTCCTCTCTCTTTCCTGTTTAAATTAATTTTTTTAACCATTTTCAATTTCAATATGAATTTCTTAGTCTTTAAAAATGTTTTTGGAAGTTTCTAATGGCTTCTATTTATACATGTTCTTACGTAGCAGGCATATGTAACGGCAGGCTTGAGCGGGGCTTTCTTGACGTTTTTCGTGTCAGCTTTTATGCTTCCAGCTTGGATTACATTCTATGCTCTTGTGAAGTTATTTGGCCGTGTTTCTCTGAAGTACTTTTGCCTTAACCTTATTGAATATTACTTCTGTTTTTGTTCAAGCACACTTGAAATTTGGTTCCTTTTTGCATTATATGAGTTGAAAAATTATGACTAGGAGAAGAAATATGCAGAAAATACTTCTGTTCCATTGCATCTGTAGAGAAATTAGGGTGTAAGGAAGAGAGAGGGAAGGAGGGAGAAAGAGAAGGCCCAAGATGAAAGACTCAGTTTCCTATAGCTGTGATCCATCCCTAACAGCCCTTTTATTAACCTGGGATGGAATAATCGATGTTATGTCACAGCTATTTGAAAGGGAATAAGAAAAGATGCAAAATTAATACAAAATTACAGTTCTGTATTTTGTATCCATCAATGATACAACGTGTACCATCCATGGTACATTTTAGTAGTGTCTTGCAATTCTATATACTATTTGTGGTACTTTTGAAGCAATTTTGGTAGACGTCTTTCTAGAAATATTACGTGTCTAGTACCATCCTTGGGACACTTTAGAGATAGCACTTTGTTTTTCAACAATCCCCCTAAAACTACTAGATCCAGCTTGGAGCAAAGAAGATTGTTAAGAGAAAAAATCCCACAATGATAAAGATTAAGCAATGATATCGGAAGATTAGGTTAGGCAATAGTCCTCCTAAGTGACTAATCATTTTGGGATGGAACCGGGCTCAATCTTAATGTGGTATCAGAGCCACATTGTGTGAGTAAGTTGACTCAGCTATCTCCCTTTTTTTGTTTGTAGGCTAGACCCAATTTTTTTGTAGGCTCCAGAATGTGAGACCCAATTTGTTTGTGGGCTCCAAAATGTGAAACCTAATTTGTTTGTGGGCTTCATAAGATGAACCCCAGTTTGTTCACGTCTTATGTCTGTTAGGTGTAAGCCTGGCCTGGACGTGAGGAGTTGTGTTAAGAGAAAAAGTCCCACATTGACAAAGTGGTTGGGCACAAATGACACTAAATATTCTGCCAGTGTGCAAGTGCACCAGTCGCACTAAGTAATATACTGGACGAGTCCAGATCGATCCCACGGGGACTATTACTACTTACAAACTACTGAATTCCCTATAACTATATTAACTACTGTCATTAAAGAGAACTGTCACAAGTATCCTAATGTAAAAACTACAAAAAGCTACAACAGTTTCTAAAGTGATACACACTCGCGCTAGAGGCTAAGCAAATTAGGAGTTGGGTGAAGTGATTTCATGTAATTAAGGGTAGGAATCATACAATTTAACTAAGTGTGCAATCATACGCAGTGGTGGTATCCTTTCGTATCACCTCTCAGTCTCAACGAAACGATAAGATGAACATGTGGAGGTCGTCAATCTCCTCATGTTAATATCTCCCCAACGGCCACTCACACTAAATTAAAGATTGATTGCATAAGATTAACTTAAATAGTTGAAATTACATGAATCTAAACCCGAAATCGAATCCAGCTCCCTTGGTCTCCCTTGTTCTCTGGGGGGACTACTAAGAATCTTTGGAATCCGGTGATTGAAAAATTGAATCGGCGGTTGAGTACATGGCAAGGGAAACTCCTCACCAAGGCAGGCAGACTTACTCTTATAAAAGCTTGTCTGTTTGGCATCCCATCCTATTTCTTGTCATTCCTTCATTGTCCAGTTTCTGTAGCAAATGCCATGGAACAACTCATGAGGAATTTCCTATGGTCCGGGTCTTCTGAGAAGTCAAAAATGCATTTAGTCAAGTGGGAAGATGTCTGCAAATCTAAAACTGATGGGGGATTGGGAATCAGAAAAATCAAGCATATGAATGATGCTTTTATGATCAAGTGGCTCTAGAAACTAAATGTTGGTGGGGAATCTACATGGAGAACTCTTGTTACTAGAGGAGAGGGTGCACATAGGAATTGGTGGCTTAATAATTGGAGGCCGTATAGGCTGTCCCCAATTTGGAGAAGAATTATTAAGCTACTCCCTATTCTGGACCAGAATGTAGTTATTCAACTTGGAAAAGGGAACAAAACTCTTTTCTGGACAGATAAATGGGCTTCTGCGACCACTCTTGCTGATAAATTTCCGAGCTTGTATAGAGTGATAAGAATTCAGAATTGCCTAATCTCCGATATTATTCCAAGTGGGCAGCCAAACAATATTAATTGGTTGCCATTTTTCCGAAGAGATTTAAATGATATGGAGGCTCTTGAGTTTGTTGAACTTCAAGAGGATTTGAGCAAAATTTTCCTCAGAAGGAACCAAGATGATGAACTTATATGGACTCCACACCCCAAAGGTTCATACCTGGTTAGATCTGGTTATGGCCTCCTCTCAGAAGATGGGAACCTTCACCACGATGCTGCTGCTGCATGGTCCTTGTCTTGCCCAAGAAAACAAGCCTTCTTCAACTGGTGTTGCTTACATGATAAACTGCCCACACGCGACCTCCTAGTGAGAAGGGGTATGCAACTTCAGTCTTGTATGTGTCCTCTATGTAATGTTGAGCCAGAATCGATTGAACATCTCCTTATTCATTGCATCTTTAGTTGGAAGATCTGGTCTTCTCTGTTCAATAAGTTTGGTATTGCGCTTGCTGTCCCACATGATTTAATTGGTATCTCAAGACTTGTTGGTTCACTTGGCCTTAGCTCTAAAGGCAAGTTATTGTTCAGATCATGCTTGGGTTTTATCCCATGGTTAATATGGAAGGAGAGAAATAGAAGAATTTTCACAAACAAAAGTAAGAAATGGACAGAAATTTGTACCCAAGCTTCTCATCAGATTGTTGGGTGGCTGAAAACAAAATCTCTCTTTAAGAATACTGATGGGGCGGTGCTTTGGTGCCATTGGGATGATTATGCTTGGGAAAGACATGGTGCTGCAACCAGAACTCAAATATGGGAGTCTCCTCCTCTTCACTCATACAAGCTGAACTCCGATGGATCTTCTTTGGGCAATCCTGGCCCTGGTGGTGTTGGGGAATTAATTCGTAATCATCTTGGGGACATCTTACTCACCTATGCTGGACCAATTGGTATTACTGATTCCACAACGGCTGAAGCTATGAGCCTACTACAAGGATTAAAATGCTTCTTAAATTCTCATTTCATTGGACCTCTACACGTCTAGGGTGATTCCCAAGTAATTATTCAATGGTGCAAATCTGACTTTAAATCACCTTGGAGACTTCAGTCTATCCTAAATGAAATCTTTGATCTAGCTACGGTTGTAATCAGTTGGAACCATGTACTTAGGTCTGCTAATGGGAGAGCCGATTTCTTAGCTAAGCAAGGGGTTTCTCCGCAGCACTTGGCTGTCTGGACCCCTTAATGTCATTGTACTCTTAGTACCCGTTGGGTGGTAAATTATTTCTATTGGAATGAAATGAAAGACTTACCATTTTTCAAAAAAAATAAAAAAAAAACCGAAATCGAATTACATCACTTACCCCCAAATGAAACGTAGCTACACAGTTTGGATGAGGGAAAAATCCCTATCCATTAACATTGAATACATGGTAGATAAGATACACACAAATAAATTAAGATAAAAGATAGAGCAAGGGCAAAAAACTTCCCTTTTTGTTCTTGGACTCCTTCCTCCTTGAAGCTCCCAGTGTATCTCTGCTTTGCTCCTAATGCTAGCTCTACCTCCACGTTCTAAGGCTTGGAGGTGCGATGCCTAAAGTGCGTTTATAACACTTATTTATAGGGGAGTCTGAAAGATTCCCCTTTTTTTAGTGCTCTACGTGATGCGTTGCTACGCGGCGTAGGTCTCCTCCAATGGCCCTGAGTGTGGCGCCATGCGACTCCGTGGCGTCGTGCTTTGCGGTCCTTCGTGTCGTCAGTGCTCCAGCGCTGAGTTTGGACGCCGAGTCGTTGCACATGCGAGGTCGAGCGCTCCGACGCTGATTTTGGACGCCGAGGCACTGTGTAACGAGGTCCATTCTGACCCCCTTTACATGTAGCCCAATGGGGCATAATGGCACAAATCAGAGGACAAGGGTAGTATGGGATACCCTTGTAGAGCCAAGGAGAGAAGGTGCAAATCGAGCTCCTAGGGTAGTATGGGATACCCTAGCGGAGCCAAAGAGAGATGACGCAGTTCAAGCTCCTTAGGTGGTATGGGACGCCCTAGAGGAGCCAAGGGGAGATGGCCACAAGGCCAATAGACAGGACTATTTGGCGCAAGGACGCCTGAAGACCCGCCATCCCGCGCGCGCAGAGGCAGAAATGCGCGCGCGCATGTGCGGAGGTTCGCAGGGCTGTGGCATAATGCCCCCGGACGAAATTGTATCTGGGGTTGCACACGCGCACGGTGCGGCACACACTTATGCGCCAAGACGCAGGAGGCGCCAGACGCGCAACATAACATAAGCTGAAGGCGCCCATCTGTGCAGCGCCAAGATGGGCCAACCTGACTAAGTCAGGAGATGGGGTTTCGACCCCGACCTATTCGGTGGGCCCCAATGGGACCCACATTGTGCCTAATATAGGCATGTTATATACCGTTGGAAAGCTAACTTAAAAAGCTACACGGCGGTATATAAGTTGACCTTCGTCATGAAGGGAATTTCGGAGTTCTCCTAATTCAAAGAGGACTCACGCGCAAGGCAAGGCCAGGGAAGGAAAGTCCTATTCCGGAAGGAGATAAACGAGATCTTTGGGGACTCTAGGATGGGGTGGACTCTCAGAAGAATCAGGGCAACGTCTCCAGCAGATAAGGAAGGACCAGCTGGCTGGCACACTCATTAATCCGGATAAGGAAGGTAGATCACGAAGGATTCTAGCGGGAGATAGGATCCCTGAGATCTAGGAAGATCTTCCAGGATTGATTCAAATCAGGGAGGAAGTTGCACGAGATATGCAACTTTCCTAACTGTCTCACACGTCCCATAGTCCCACATGGAGACGTGCATAGGGTTTTTTGTACTTGAGTTACATATAAATACCCAAGGGAGGGCAAGCTTGTAACACAGAATTCGACACAGAATTCCATACAGAGTTCCATCCTGAACTCCTAGTCTTAAGTCTTTTGTTTACAAGTTGTAAGCTGCCGCTGAGTCGGAGCTGCCAGAGGGGTTGAGCTAGGAAGCTCCATTGTGTATTCAGGTACTTGAGGAAATTTTCCCCAATACATATTTGTGCATAGTTTTATGATCACTTCGTGTTCGCGTTCTCCCATTCTTCTCTTTACTTCGCTTGTATTTCATCCACGATTCCTCTTCCTCTCCTCTTACCTTCGAATTCAGACTTGGGTCTGCTAGCTCGCCTGACCGAACGATCCGAAGGGATTTGGCTGATCTCGGTTACCCCTTGCCTTGAGAGCTTGAAAGGGGCAAGAGCCGGGAGCCATCACGGTATTAAGTTGGCATTGAATCCAACCCCGTGACACACTGCACATGCGAGGTCGAGCGCTTCGGCGCTAAGTTTAGACATCGAGGAGCTGGATGAGCACTCCAGCGTTGGATCCTGTCGCTGAGGCGTTCCACAGCCATTTTTCCATGCTCGCGGCCCTTGTTCACGTGACGCCGCAGCTTCGATCCTGGCGCCATGTGGCGTCAGCCAATTTGCTTCTGCATTTGTCATTCTGATGCCGTGGCTTCTGCTCTGGCGCCTTGTGGCGTTATTTGCATTGCTGCTCCTCAACTTAGCGCCATGGCATCCCATTTGACGCCATGTGGTGCCGGCATCTATATTGCTCCAAAATGGGGTGTTTTTAGGCCCAAAACGTGCAAGTTGCCTCTTTCTCCTTCCAATTTGTGTTTTATGAATATGGAGCCTTTAAAATTGAAAGTTAAGACCTGAGGCCTTTAAAAATTGAAAGTTAAGACCTGTGGCCTTTAAAATCTAGCCGTTTGACCAATTGGAAGAAGAGGGAGGCAGCCCCTGTGTACCTTACAAAACTTGGAGAGGATGCACTGAAAGAGGCATCTGAAAATAAGATAGTGCAAGAGAGGATGTATTGAAAGCAACATGTCACTTTAGACTCCTCTACATAGTTTGTGTAGTAGTTGTTTAAATATATATTTTTCATGAACACAGCTATTACCTGTTCTTGCTTCTTTACATGCTTCTTCAGTTACAATTATTAACGCAAAGCTTCCAGGTCAGCAGCTGGATATGTCATACCTATGATACCTTGTCTTTTATATTCAGTGTACTTTGGTGGGGTTTTTGTCCAATTCCTGATCGAGAGGATGGGTATGATGGGCTCTCTTTCGCAGACATATGGTTAGTTCAATATTCTCGAAATTATGTGTGATTTATATGCATGAATGCTTTTGATGCCATAATCTTTCTTTAGCTCTTTAAACGTTTTAGAAGTAGGGGGTATTTCGGCAATTTCACATCTCTTGTATTATGGGAGTTGGCTACAACATAGTGATAGTACCTTTGTATGGTTTATATCACCAAGGATCTCTTTTTCTATTATGTTTACTGAACTGTAATTAGTTATTATTTGTTTATTGCGTTTAAGTAGCTTACTTGCTCCTAGTAATTTTACTAAACTGTAATTAGTTATTATTTGTTTATTGCGTTTAAGTAGCCTACTTGCTCCTCAAGCCATGAATGGCATTATTGTTATTTTGTATCTTCAGCTTGGACACCCTTTACTGGAGAAACTGTGCCATTTTTTTTCCTTCCATCCAAGAACTACAAAATTGCAATGTACTTCGTGTCAGTTAGGCAAACATTGCAGATCTGTTTATTTGCCTAGTACTAGTCAGAGTAGTCGTTTATTTGATTTAGTTCATTCTGATGTTTGGGGGCTATATCGGACTCCCAGTAGTTCTGGTCATAGGTGTTTTCTTACTTTTATTGATGATTACAGCAGGGTCACTTGGGTGTATCTTCTTCGGGAGAAATCTGAAGTTGTTCATTTATTTCAGAATTTTATTCTGGAAATAAAGACTCAATATAATGCTTCAATTTGTGTCTTTCGTACTGATAATGGGTTGGAATTTGTGAATTAAATTTTTTTGAGATATGTGCTCGGTTGGGAATTATTCATCAAACTTCTTGTGTTTACTCCCCACTGCAGAACGGTGTGGCTGAAAGAAAAAACCGTGTTCTATTAGAGATTGCTAGAACAACGCTCCTTCATCACAGTGTTCCTAAACAGTTTTGGGGTGATGCTGTTCTTACTGCTTGTTTTTGATTAATCGTATGCCTTCTTCTGTTTTTTTAGGGGAAAATACCTATTACAGTGTTGGATAATCAAGTCACCTTGTTTTCTCTTACACCTCATGTGTTTGATTGTATGTGTTTTGTGCATAATCTAGGCCATCTGCAAGACAAACTCAATCCCCGGGCAGTTAAGTGTGTGTTTCTTGGGTATTCTCGTTTTCAGAAAGGGTACCGGTGCTATGACAATTGGTCGTAAGATGTATATTTCTGCAGATGTCACCTTCTTTGAGGACTTATCTTTTTTTGATTGCTCATCTTCTGCTCGTCCTTTTCCATCTCTTGAGTCTTCTTCTTCACTTCCATTGCCTTGTCTAGTTTGCAATGATCTGCATGTTTCTCCTCCAGTGTCGAGTCCACCAGTGTCCCCAGCTGATCATCCCTTGCAGGTATACTCCAGGCGCCAGAAGCAACCTACTGAAGACCAGGATCCTCCAGTCGAATCCTTTTCTTCCGAATCTGCAAGACTTCCAATTGATGTTAGTCATCTTCCTATTGCTCTTTGGAAGGGTAAACATTCTTGTACTGAACACCCTATTTCTCAATTTGTTTCATTGTCTTCTCTCTCCTTCTTATCATAAGTTTGCATTGTCTTTATCTCTGGTTTCCATTACATCTCGTATATCTGATGCTCTTGCTAAACCTGAGTGGAAGTTAGCTATGGATGAGGAAATGTAGGCTATTCAAGAGAGGGGAACATGAACTCGGGTTGATCCACCTCTGTGTGCTTCTGTGGTTGGTTGTAGATGGGTGTACACATTAAAATATAAGTCGGATGGGACACTGGACAGATACAAGGCTTTACTAGTTGCTAAAGGGTACACTCAAACATTTGGGGTGGACTTCTTTGATACCTTCTCCCCAGTTGCTAGACTTAGTACTATGCGTATTTTAATTTCGGTTGCTACCAATAAATCCTGGCCATTGTTTCAGCTTGACATTAAAAACGCCTTTCTTTATGGTGATCTACAAGAGGAAGTTTATATGCAGCAACAACTTGGTTATGTTCAACAGGGGGAGAAGTCTAAGGTCTGTCGTCTCCATAAGTCTATTTATGGGTTAAAGTGAAAATAACATTATTGCAGGAAACCAAGCTTCGCGTGATTGATCTAACTATTGCAGAAAAAGGGACTTGGTTTTAGAGAAAACCAAATTGCATAGAATCATCGGCCAATGGCTTCTCAAGGGGTATTTTGTTTTTTTGGGACAAAAGAGAGTATGAACTATTAAATTCAGAAGAAGGAGAATTCTATTGGCTGCTAAATTTTGCTTAAGACAAAATGGGACATCAGGGGCTGCTTTATTTGTATATGGACTACGGATAATTCACAAAGACCACACTTAGCCAGAATTGTTAAATTTAGTGACGGAAGATAGAAGATGAGAGAAAAGTGAAGAGAGGACGAACGGAAAGGGGAAAGGAGGAGGGGAGAGAGTCGTAAGGTTATAATGACCTACAACCCTAAAACTTGTATTAATAGAATCCGAAAATACAAAATTACTATGATGCCATTAATGGCTTGAAGAGCAAGTAAACTAAACAATAAACAAATGATAACTAAATAACTAACTGAAGTTTAGTAAAATTATTAAACTACGCCTAACTCTTAACACTCCCCCTTAAGCTGGAGTGTAGATATCATGAAGGCCCGGCTTGGAGAGAAGATACTCAAATTCCTTTATTCGAAGACTTTTAGTGAGCAAATAAGCTAGTTGGTCCTTAAGAGTTAACATATGGAGTGACTACCGAGCCTAGTAGAAACGCAAATCAAATAATGTGATAATCCACCTTTATATGCTTCGATCTCTTAGGAAACATATTCATAACATAATTTATCTGCAATAGAACCACTGATCCCCCCTTACTTCGAGCAACTTCAATGCCCAAGAAGTACCGAAAGAGACCAAGACCTTTCATTTCGCTTGGTCACCTCCTCCTTTGGAACTCTTATAAATTAAATTTTGATGCATCCTCTTTTGGCAATCCGGGTCTAGCGGGTGTAGGGGGACCCATAAGGAACTCCTATGGTGATATCATGCTTACATATTCTGGGCCTATTGGTATCACTGAATCCACAATCACCGAAGCCACGAGTCTCCTTCATGGGAAGAAGTATTTCCTTAACTTCCACTTCATTGGACCACTACATGTTGAAGGGGATTCCCAAGTGCTAATTCAATGGTGCAAGAAGGACTTAAAGCCTCCTTGGAGGCTTCGACATATTATTGATGAGATAAGGGACTTGGCTCATTTTGTTACTAGTTGGACTCATGTATTAAGGAGTGCCAATGGTAGGGCCGATGAATTGGCTAAGCATGGGGCCCATGAACAACATTTTGTTGTTCGGACCACCTAGCTATCCATGTTCGGACCACCTAGCTACCCATTGGGCAACAATCAATAAAATCACAACTTTCAAAAAAAAAAAAAAAAAAGAGGAAGATTTCCCAAAAGGGACGCACTATTAAGGAGAGGAATTCCGATTCAGGATGCTACATGCCCTTTATGTAACTCTGAGAGTGAATCTCTTAATCACCTTTTATTGCACTGCACATATAGTTGGAAGGTATGGACATTTTTCATAGATAAATTCGGACTAAACTTCCTCATTCCTCAAGATCATAGCAGCATTATTGCTCTTATTGGATCTCTTGGCCTTGGAGGCAAAGGAATATTGATGATTAGTTGTTGTTTGAGCTACATTCCCTGGTTGTTGTGGAAAGAAAGAAACAACATAATTTTTCAGAACAAAAGTACTTCCTAGCCTGACTTATGCCAACGCATTATTCACCAGATTGTATGTTGGTTGAAAGTGCAGAAACATTTCAAGAACATAGAGGGAGGTGCAATCTGGAATTCTTGGTATCCATATGCTTTTGAAAAGGGAGAGAAGGTTCCCAAAATTATTGTTTGGGTCCCTCCACTGAGGTATGCTTATAAGCTGAATTTTGATGGGTCGTCATTTGGAAACCCGGGGCTGGTAGGTGGGTGGACTGATCCATAACTCTTCAGGGGACATATTGCTCACTGATTCCACAATTGCTGAAACGAAACGTTTGCTTCACGGTCTCAAATACTTCCTCAAGTTCCATTTTGTTGGGCCATTACATGTTGAGGGTGACTCAAATGTTCTAATCCAATGGTGCAAGAAGGACCTCAAGCCTCCTTGGAGGCTTCTTCCCATCATTGATGAAATTAGAGACTTTGCATCTATTGTCACTAGTTGGAGTCATGTACTACGTAGTGCAAATGGTAAAGCGGATGAATTAGCTAAAAAAGGGGCTCATGAGCAACATGCTATTGTACGGACCCCTTACTAGCTGTAATCCTATTATGTACTTCTTTTGCCTTATTGGGCTATAATGAATAAAATCACAACTTTCAAAAAAAAAAAAATATTTGAGGGCAAAAATATAAAAGGTCTTAGTGTTTTTCGGTTCTTCTTGGGCTTTGAAGTTGCCCGAAGTAAGGGGGGATCAATGGTTCTATTGCAGAGAAAGTATGTTATCAATATTTTTCCTAAGAGATCGAAGTATATATAGGTGGATTGTCACTTTATTTGAGATGCATTCCTACAATGCAAGGTAGTCACTCTATATGTTAACTCTGAGGACCAACAGGCTGATCTGCTCTCTAATAGTCTTGGAGGAAAGGAATTTGAGTATCTTCTCTCCAAGTTGGGCCTTCATGATATCTACGCTCCAGCTTGAAGGGGAGTGTTAAGAGTTAGGGGTAGTTTAGTAATTTTACTCAACTTCAATTAGTTATTATTTGTTTATTATTTAGTTTACTTGCTCCTCAAGCCATGAATGACATCATTGTAATTTTGTACTTTCGGATTCTATTTGTTAGAGTTTAGTCCCATATGGATAAACGAGTTGAAAATATCCTGGATTATTAGTTGGAAAGAGGCTTCCTAACTTCGAATAGTCATTTTGGGATAGACCTCGGCCCAACTTTACATTATTAATACATGTTTTAGGGTTGTAGGTCATTATGACCGTACGACCTTTGCCTTTCCTTCACTGGTCCCCTTTCTTTGTATCTCTTCACTTTTCTCTGATCTTCTATCTCCTTCACTAAATCTAACACTGGTCCCTAAGAGGGATTGTATGCTTAAGAGCAAAATTGCATAATACCCCCACACATGAAATTCTACAAGTCACTTTTTGGTAAGTTTAAAATTGAGCTTTCACCTTGTAAGACCTGTTGCATTGACTACCATGCTCTGTATCTTCATTGTTAGGATATTAGATGTTTCCATTGAACTTGTTTCACATTGTCTCCATTGCTATTTGTTGCTATTAATTTACGATTATTCTAAAAACCTGAAAGTAGAATTTAGTTCTAACAATGATATCTTTTCCAGGATATCTTGTCCCTGACATACTTGTGGCAGCAATAATTGGAGTAGTGACAGGCTGGTGTGTGGGACCAGTGCTACCTATTGTTGGTCATTGGTTAGCTAGGTCTAGAGTAGTCCTGTTCTTGCTACAACTTAGTGTACTTGCAATGGCGGTAGCATCTCAGTTTTTTCCATACAGTGAAGCGGCTCCTAAACGAGTCGTTCTTCAGCATACTTTCTTCACTACAGGTATTTTCTTTCCCTAGCATCTAAATATAATTCGTCTTAATTATTGTTTTTGTTGTGTGAGATAATATGCACACTAGTCTTGTAAATACTCATAATACTGCCCCAAATTACTTGCGTATTATAGTTCTCCTATGGAAAGGCTTAAATTTTTGAATTTACTGGAGCTACGTGTGTGATGATGGATTGATGCAGGTTGAAGCTCTTGATTTATCAAAGTTCAGCATCCAATTTTTCCTTCTTTGAATTACTTTATCTGAAAATCATGCAGAGAGGAGAGAACAAATTACATGAAGTATGTGGAAACATTTGGCCGGATACAAGGTGTAAATAATGAAAATCACTTGCTCAGCTTGTGAAAGAAGAGCAGAACATACCAATCATGAAAAAAGTTGAAAACAATAGGAGCAAGTTGGGTGGCAAGAACCATAATTTCAGCAAATAAACAATGCTAGATATGAAGTTGTGCAGTTGAGCAACCTGAGATGTAATTAAGTAGTGATTCAGTGTTTTCCATGTAAATGAGCAAGCACCATAGCTCTTTCATAAATGCTGTTAGCTCATCCTCATGCATGAGGATACTTTATCTTTTAAAATTTTCGCCCTTGCACAGGAAGTTTATGTTTGATTAGGGAATTCGTTATGTTGTAGGACTCTTAATATTTTGTAATGAATTTATAAAATGTGAACAAGTGGAAGAAAATAGTGTAACTAGGAATGGCTACTGGCCTACATTGCTTAGTGTGGTAATCGACTTCTCTTCTTCCTCAACAAGAATGTCCTGGCTCCTTCTCAATTCATTTAATAAGTTAAAATTCCAGTTACCTGCTCTGCTACTATGTAGATTTCCATAAGCACACAATCCAGGAATAAAATACAAGAAAAAATACAACACAGTGATACAGAGGAAGAAAGAAAAGAGGGTTCCCCAAGTCCCACATAGTGTTGCTCCCCCCCTCTTTCTATTTCATTTGAAAAACACTTCACATGCTTACCCATATTTACAAGATTCTAAGTAGCACCCTAGATAATTACATTGCATAAAATCACAAACTGGAGAGCAGGAAAGATAATGCGGTTGCTTGATCATGTTTTAAGCAGAGTATAGGCAATGGCACACAAGGTGAGTTAATTCTAATGGTTGAATTCGCTTTTGAAAAAAATTGATCTTATCCAAGATGATCTCATGGAACTAATTTTTGATAATCATGCAGCCATTTAGACACGCAGTATTCCATGAAAGGACAAAACATAAGTCTATTGTCACTTCATTACAGATGCAATTCTGCACAAGAAAATATTTTTCTTGAACAGTGAATTTGTTCTTCTGCACAAGAAAATTACCACGCATTTTTTAACTGTTGATCAAGTTGCTCTTTTTTTTCCAAACCTCTTTTCAACCAAGTCTTTACTTGAGATTGAAGCAGGGTCGTACTGATATATACTCCCTTGTTGAGTATTAAAGATCAGGCATCATATTGTACTTTGTCCTAAAGAGTTATTGATTAGGATATAGCCATTTAGATCATTGTTTTAGGAGTTTATTGATATCATTTTTGTAATTTTTATTTGGTTCTCTAGAAGTTTATGGTTGATTACTTGTAAAGGGGTATTTCTGTCTTTACTATGTAAACTCCCTTAAGTTACTAGATGAAAGAGGTTAGGGTATTCCTCTCATTCTTTTGTCTATTTTCTCTGTTTTCCCCCTTTTTCCATCCTTTTATTAGATTACTATGTACAGGAGGTTGGTTTGCCAGCTTATATATGCTGTGATTATTTTTTTCAGACATTCTAACACCTGTTCTTGAACAATATGGTTTTACTTTAACATAACAAAAGGAAGGTTGGAGATTGACTTTCTCCACTATCCCGAAGAGCCTCTTGCTTTCATGTCTTGAAGCTCAACTCCTTTCTCTGATCTCTTTTCTCTCTTTTCTCGCACCCAACTGTGAAAAACAGATGTTTTTAAGAAGAAGAAGAGAGGAGAGAAGTGAGGAAGAGAAAAGAGAGAAGTGGTCGTTGAGTAATATCTACTCAAGACCCTAAGGTTTTTATTAGAATGCAAGTATACGAAATTACATCATATGCCGCTGTGTGGCGTATTAAATAAAAAAAGACAGCAACCAATGACACTCACACATGTGCCATAAGTAGAAAACTAAAAAACTAGAATAGGACTCACTTAACACAGTAAAAGTTACCAAAATACCTATAGCTTCCAACTCTCCCCCTCAAGCTGGAGCATAGATATTATGACCAGCTTGGAGAGAAGAAACTCAAACACCTTTCTTCCAAGACCTTTAGTGAACAGATTGGCCAACTAGTCCTTAATACTAACATATGGAATAATTGTTGTACCCTTCAGAATAGCTTCTCAAATAAAGTGACAATCAACTTCTTTGTGTTTCGCCCTCTCATGAAACATTGGACTATTTGCTATAAAGATAGCAGCCTGATTATCATATTTTGGCACCTTGGGTTTATCGTCGCTTGAACCAATCAGTTAACACAGATTTCACATAGAGAAGTTCACTAACAGTGTGTGCCATGGACCTGTTCTCAGCTAAAGCACAGGAGCGAGCCACTACATTCTATTTTTTACTCTTCCGACGAATAAGATTTTCTCCCACAAAAACATAATACCCATTAGTAGACTTCCTATCATTCGTAGACCCAACATAGTCTACATCAGAATATCCCACAATATCAAGATGGCCATAACGATTAAAATGAAGTCCCCTACCAGGCACACTTTTCAGATACTTTGGAATCCTGTGGGCTGCCTCAAGATGCACCTGGACTGACTAACCACACTTACAACAAACGAAATATTAGGACGAGTGACAGCTGCATGAATAAGTTGTCCTAGTAACCTCCAGAATTGTGTTACATCTACCAAAAGTGGGTTCTTAACATCATATAACTCTAATGCATTATCAACCCATGTAAGTGCTGGTTTGGCTCCTTGTTAAGAGTTAGGGGTAGTTTAGTAATTTTATTAAATTTTAGTTAGTTATTATTTGTTTATTGTTTATTTTACTTGCTCCTCAAGCCATGAATGGCATCATTGTAATTTTTTATTTTTGGGTTCTATTAATACTTGCTTAAGGGTTGTAGGTCATGAAGACCTTGCAACCTCTTTCTCTCCTTCTCTCTTCCCCTTCTTCCTATCTCTTCACTTTTCCCTCATCTTTTATCTTCATTCACTAAATTTAACGTGGTATCAGAGCGGGTTTGTATACGACGACTCGCCCCTTATAGATGTCATGGGATATTTTTCCTCGAAGCTCGTTGTACAAATTAGAAGTTCTGAAAGGTCTTGGATTCTGGGCGATCCTAAAAGTTTGTCATTTTTGTGTTCTTTTGCCATTATCCCTTGATAATGGCTTCTACTGCTGATTGAAGCGTTGTGCATATGGGTTTACTCTTAAAGAGAATTCCTTTGTTGCTGCTGGTAAAAAATTGAATTTATACTGCCTCAGGATTCGTGCAAAACCAAAAAACCTATCTCAGAGCTGCGAAAAATCTACCAATTCTAGTCATAGGTAGTTCTAAACGTGTTTCAGAGTTTCCAGGTACGTAAAAATTGTGTTTTTACACTACCTCGTGAAGTGTGCCTAAGGCTTTTTCCGAATTAGAAAGGGTTTTCTAGTGTTTCTGATATCTAGCTCGTACTGCTACTCGTGCTACTGCTACTAACCTTATCTGTTGTGTGGTCGGAAGCTAAAGATTTAATATTTCTCTTTCTTCTGCCATTGTGGGAAGACTAAAGGTCTAAATTCATATGTAAGTGCTAGATGGACAACCAACTGCCCTTAGAAAGGGTTTTCTACTGTTGCTGAGTCGTTGGACTCGTACTGTTGGCATCACTGCCGCACTGCTGCGTGGAAAGACTCAGTTTTTATTGCCTTGGTAATTGTGTTGGACTGTTCTGCTGCTCACTAAAGGTCTTCGAAGAAAGGAATTTGAGTATTTTCTCTCCAAGCTGGACCTTCATGATATCTACGCTCCAGCTTAAGGGGGAGTGTTAAGGGGTAGTTTAATAATTTTATTAAACTTTAGTTAGTTATTATTTGTTTATTGTTTATTTTACTTGCTCCTCAAGCCATTAATGGCATTATTGTCATTTTGTATTTTCGGATTCTATTAATACATGTTTTAGGGTTGTAGGTCATGAAGACCTTACAACCTCTTTCTCTCTTTCTCTCTTTCTCTCTTCCCCTTCTTCCTATCTCTTTTCTTTTCTCTCATATTCTATCTTCCTTCTCTAAATCTAACACTCCTAAAAGTCCATACTCATGAATCATATCCATAAAATACTTTCTCTGCGAGAAGATTATTGATCCCCCTTTACTTTGGCAACCTCAATGCCCAAGTAACGTAAACAACCAAGATCTTTCACTTGCAAATAATGATTCAAATACTCTTTAACTTCATTTATGTTTTTCAAATCTTCACCCATGAGAATGATAATAATGACTTCTCTTAAAACCAAAGGTACTAACCACCTTACTGAACTTATCAAACCAAGCTCGAGGACTCTATTATAACCTATAAATGGATTTATGCAGACGACAAACCTTTGATTCCTCTCCCATCTTGCTTAACCCGGCAGTTGCTGCATATACATTTTCTTTTGTAGATCATCATAGAGAAAAACATTTTTGATATCTAGCTGAAAAAGAGGCCATGATTTATGTCTTGCAAGAGGAGAAAAAGTGTCAAAGAAGTCCACTCAAATGTTTGAGTGTCCTTGGCCACTAGCCGAGCCTTTTATCTGTCCATTGTACCATCTGATCTTTATTTCACTTTATAGACCCATCTGCAGCCAACCACTAATGCACATTGAGGTGGATCAACCAATGTCGATGCTTCCCTTTCTTGAAGAGCTTGCATTTCCTTATCCATAGCTAATTTCCACTCAGGGTTAGCAAGAACATCAGATATACGAGTAGGGATAGAAACAAGAGACAAATTTAATACAAACTGTTTATAGTAAGGAGAAAAAGAGGACAACGAAACAAACTGAAAAATAGGGTGTTGTGTACCGGGACGCTTACCCTTCCAAAGAACAATAGGAAGGTGACTATCATCTTTCTAGATGCCTGTAGGGTCAGAGTATGATGGTTCGATCGGAGGTGGTTGTTATGTAGTTGTCTGCTTGGGGTGCCGTAAGTACATGGAGTTAGTTATCCCTAATTTCTAAACTAGTGGCCCACTTAAGGGTATAATTATAATATTGTAATGATATATCTTATATTAATTGAATTTCTTGAGGCTGGCTGTGCTCTCTATATTCCTTCAGTCATCACGTTCTCATCTGTTTCTCTCTTTCTTTTACAATTTCTCACAGTTTACTTAAGCCGTCCCTTTTGGAAGTGACTGTTCACTAGAGTGTGAAGTTTGAAGTATTGACTTTTATATCATCTTTTGACTCTTCATTCATTTGATTCTTATATGTTTATCTGTCTCCGTTCTAAATATATCTCTGATTACAATACAGGTGAAAATGCTCTCCAAGGCTCCAATTATGATGTGTCTGTGGTAGATCCCAATTCCCTGGCATTTCTTTTTGAGTACTCACCAGATGCTGCTAAGGAGCTTCAGATTAATTCAGTGTCTTTAAAGACTGCTTCTTATTCTGATCCAAGTTCATGGATAGTACGTACTGATCAACTTCAATTCATATTATTTTGTTATTTTTATTGCTTCTGATTTATCAACATCTCTCATGAGGACTAGCAGAACATAATGCATCCTAAATCTCTATGCAGTTTTCACACTGACTTATCCATTTTTCATCTAGAAAGTATCATGTCTGTATTCATATTATTTTGTTATTTTTATCTCTCTTTAGATAAATAATTCAATGCTTTTCCCTCAATTTACTCTTGATACTGTCATGCAAAACTGGTAGATTGTTGCTGTTGAATATTTGTTTTCATTATATTAAACTTTAAGAATATTTTCATTTATTTAATTTAA
The DNA here is from genome assembly GCA_022405105.1 of Aristolochia contorta. NCBI lineage: Eukaryota > Viridiplantae > Streptophyta > Magnoliopsida > Piperales > Aristolochiaceae > Aristolochia > Aristolochia contorta. Next base: position 23,515,943 of record CM039667.1, on the reverse strand, counting down.
GTGCTTTTATTGACTCTTTAATAGAGACATCCAAGTAGATAGTAGTCATGATCGAATTCTTGTACATGATTAAAGCAAGTGAGGGCAGATGTTACTGATATAAAACAATTAATAATTTATTAAGAAAATGGAAATAAAAATAAAGGAAAAGTAAAAAAAAATTTTACACTCTTTGTTCCATAGCTTGATGGGCTCATTCAGCTCTCACTTATAGTTCAGTAATTTACTATATGTTTAATTTGGAAAACAGTGAGAAATTCATAATAAAAAAGAAATTAGAATATATAGTTGATTAATGAGGATGTCTAGAAAAGAAAGAGAAAGGTAAAGACCAGGAAAAAGTGTGTGGGGATCAGATGGAGGAAATGAATCCTCACAACTAAATTCAACTGACTCCAAGTACTGGCTAGTTGGTCTGCCATGTAATTCATTATGTTCTGAGATATATATCTGGTGTATAACTTGGTCCGCAGCATATGACCTAGATTTATGTAAGGCTCCATTATCTGTGTATATGACATGGTGAACAAAAATACCTAATGCTTTAGTGAGTTGCATGTTTTCCATCAATGTTTGCTCTTAAATCCATTTTTTGTGAAGATTTTCTAAAAATTTACAAATTATCAATTTTTCATTTTTTTAATTTTGTTGTCAAAGATCATGCCATATCAGTTTCTCAGATAGTTGTCAATGGGATGTTGGAATGAAGTAATGATTATTTACTGTTTGTACTACAAGTCCACTGTTTAACGAAGGTTAATGACTGATGGAAGTTTGGTCAATTTGCTTCTCTATGTGATGTTCAACCTTCATAGTTAAATACATGTTACTAGAAGGCCTACACTATATTTTTCTTAGGTCTCTATTGCTGATTTATTGACTTAAAGGCAGAGTTCAGGTATTGTTAATTCTTCCATTTGTTTGTAATGCTTTACGTAAATCCATAAAGGCTATGGTTCGAGTATGACCACTCAAATGGACCACTTTTTTCACTTTTCTAGAACCTCTCTCCTCTCTTCTCTCTTTTCTTCCTTTTTCATTTTCAACATAATCACTTCTATCTCCTTGATTAACTAATAAATTGTTAGCATATCTTTACTGGTTTGTGGTTCTTTGCAGGCTCTATTTCCAGTGCCTTTTTTGTTTACAGGAAGCTTGAAGTTTCCCACAGTGGGCGAGGATATCTTAGAGCATTATAGATCTTTTCCTCACTTGTACTCTTATATGCCTTCCACAATTTCTACATCAGGCTTTCGCAAAATCTACCTAAATCTGAATTTAGGGTGCGTATTTACAATAAGCATAGGTTCCAAGGTGCAACATGGATATGCTAATGATCATGCCATTCATTTGGTACCTATTCATCCTAGCATGTTTTGTATGCATTGGTTCCAAGATGAAAAACAGGATATGCTGATGATCATTGTCATAAAAGAATGCACAATGTCGCATGGATATGAGCATACATTAGGTACCTATTCATCCTAGCATGCCGTGTTGCTGATATTTCAAGTTTGTGTTTCAGGTCCTTAGAGGAAGTATGGGTTGCAGTTATTAACATCACGGGGCCACTGTCAAATTGGTCTTTTGCTGGAAATAAGCTTCCAGGTGATTGAAAGGGAACATATGTGCTACAGTCTGTTTCATCTCAGGCTATTACATAACTAACCCTTGTTCATATACTTTTCAGCTCCTGAAGTGGCAAAGGTGCACCATCTTCATACATCTGTAGACTTAGTGGAAGGAGCTATGACAACTGGACGTTCTGGTTAGAAGTGAGTGTTAAGTCTTAGCAGTCGAGTCGTTGACAATGTGTGGGCGGGGGGAAGAGGAGGGGGAGGGGTGGGCGTGTGTTTATGTTTGTTTGTGTTTTCTTGTGTTTGTGATGTGTGTGTGTGTGTTTGTGTGTGTGTGTGTGTGTGTTTGTGTGTGTGTGTGCCTGTGTTTTTGTTTGTTTGTGTGTTCTTGTGTTTGTGATTTGTTTGTGTCTGTTTGTGTGCTCTAGCATGTATTTGTGTTTCCGCGGGTCTGTGTGCAAGGGTGTGATTGTTTTGTGTTGTTGTCTTCGAGAAGATGTATGCATAATCTCTTAGATTATCACTTTACTTTCTGCTAAATGTTTCAGGCTAATAGCTCAGAATCTTTGCGGGTTGACGTTGCCGTCCTGGACCAATATCTTGTCGATGCTTCAAAGAAATTGATAGGCCTTTTCCCTAGCTGGGTCGATGTCACTGCTTATTCCAGTTTCTTTTCCAGCTATTTATTTTGAACATGGCACATGCCTTTAGGAACTTAATGTTCTGCTTCATGCCTGCTAGGTCACCCATACCATAACCATATTTTGTTCGAACTGGCAGACTTTCAGTTTTTAAGATTTTTCTCATTTATGGTTCCATCATAGCAGTTACGTATAAGAATGGAGATCCACAGAACCAATAACAGGTACTTGCTCATAATTACTAGTAACATCATTATCTCATAATGAAATTATTAGAGGTTTTTCTTTTATTTCTCTTGCTGCTAACATCATCATACTTTGGGTTGATAGTCACAACTTTTTAGTTGAAAATTTCATATTATTGAGATAGATTTGGCTGCCTAGTTATTACAGAAGAAAAGGTGATCGAGATTTGGCGCCTAGTTATTACAGAAGAAAAGGTAATCGAGATTTGGCTGCCTAGTTATTAGTGAAGAAAAGGCGATCGCTAGTACTTTTCTGTAAGTCTTCAACATACATGGTGCAGCTACGAAAAGGAGTTATTTGTTGCTTCGTTCTTGTCCGATTACCTTTTTCTGAATCATGATCGGGTAATAATTGATAATAAAAGAAAAAAATAATTAGTAAAATATTTTGTAGATAAGCCTAATGATGAAGTCGTAATTTACCTGCGTCTTTTAACAACTTTCAAACTTGAAAATATGAAAAAAGGAAGAGGTAGGAGACTACCTGGCTGTGCTTTGCATTGGCTCTTCTTTGATACTCCACGGGGCTCTCGTGATCAGTGCAATACCAAAAACAATCATATAAGAAAACTATGAGCAAAATTAAAGTTGGAACTAAATTAAACTACAAAAATATCATTTGGAAGATTGTAATTGTAACCAAACATGTGAGAGTATACATTCAATTTCATTTTCAAAGATATAAGGAGTGCATCATACAAGTTCACTTTTCAAGCATCCTTACAAAATATCTTTAGAACTTATACAGTGACTTGTGCTCACCATCGGATGTATCAGACCACAGCTGGCTATCCTAGGTGATTCAAAATCGATGCCTCTCTAGGTACGGTTCTGTTTCACTCACTCTCTCATCACCTTCGATGCTTGCTTTAATACATAACGTTCTGATCAGAGAAGGGAAACAGTAGCTAAGAGGTAAAACAAATATCTTCTTTTCAATCTCTTTCCCCACATCATTCTTTTTTCCTTTCATGATTGCATAAACCATGAAGGCCCTTGCTTTTGTAATTTCAATGTAGTGCTTTAAGGGATTGAGTCAGGAACACAGAAAATACTGCCACAATGTTGCTTCTTTGCTTAGATCCTCTTAGGAAACCATTTATTCATTTTCTACTATTTTCCAGGTGGTTCCATTGGGACATAGGAAATGGGATACTTCTTCGGGTTCCACAGTGTTCTCTAATGTATAGGATTCTTCGTCTTCAACAATTTGTAGTCTGCAGAATTTGTTTATCACTCCCCTTGGAAAGTTATTTTGTTTACCTCTAATGGTGACTAAAGTTTGTGGAGGTAGACATAGATTTGCATAGAATTCTCTCACTAGTCGGACCCAACTACCTGAAGGTTGACAGCAGCAGACTTCCCATTGCTTTCCCATTGCTTTCCCATTGACTTTCTCTGATTTGCCTGCCATTCAAAATCTGCTTTCCTCTTTCTGGTACAAGAGTCTTCTAGGTATCTCTTGTATAGTTCTTGTACGACTTCTCATTGGCAAATCCCCCCTTATTCTTGAGGACTGCCTTCTTTCCATCTGCCTTCTCAATTATCTTTATGCTCTAAAATAATACACAAAAGAGAAGATGGGCACTGACCCGAACAATAGAACTTGCAGGGTTAGTGATGACCTAGGCTGAACTGAATCTTGACCAAAGATCACCTTTAATCGCTGGAAAATTACATGAAAAAGATGATGGAGGGCCATCGCAAACTTGATTCTAGGTTTTTAAATAAAAAAGAGCAGAAATTTTGGCTTGATTTCGCTTTGAATCTTAGCTTTTTGAGTTTCAGGAAAGTAGGGTTTTGAATGCGTGCTCCCACTCTCGTGACGCCTTCGGCTTTGTTTGACACTTTGTGGCGTCGAAGGAGTTGGGGTTTTTATTTATATTTTTTCTCAATGGTGGCCAATGCCACGGCATCATGTCATGTCGCACAACGCTAAGTACTTAGTTCATTTCAGCTCTGCCCCGGGGTTACCTTTTCGATGGTCTGTGGAGTCGGAACTCATACCATGGCGACAAGTGGACGTTGTGCGGCGCTAGTAGGGCTGTTGTACCGTCGGCCTTCTTGAGAGGCACTCTTCTCCAAAAATGAGTTCTTGATTGTTGCTTATTTTCAACATGCTAGATTCAACGTGTTCTTCCAAAACAATTACTAAACTCAGCATCAATTAAGGAATCTTCAACATTCACCAAGTAGACAATTAAGCTTCTTCAATTTTCGAAGTAAGCACCAAGTAGATGTTAAGAGACTTAGTCCCACATTAAATAGAAGTAGATTAATGAAGGGGCAACAAGAATGAACCCACATATCCATTGTAATAAGTTATGGGGGTAAACACCCATTAGCAAAACTGTGCAGGTTTGTGCCGAAAGCAGACAATATCATTACAATGTTGAGATGAGGGTCTGTAGGGGCGATCAAGAATTTTGACATGGTATCAGAGCCACTTTCCGTGCGTGGGCCAGAACCTCATTATCTGTTTGTGGGCTAGACCCAATCATTTTGTGGGCTTGACCCAATTTGTTGTGCGCTCCAGAATGTTAGACCTAATTCGTTTGTCGCCTTTAGAGATGAGGTCATGTTTGTTCACGTCTCAGGCATGTTTTGAAAGCGTGGCCTGGATGTGAGGGCGAGTGTTAAGAGACCTTGCCCCACACCGAATAGAAGTGGATGGATCTTTCCACAAAGGATGAAAACGTGTGTTTTCTCTAGTCTCTGTTTTTCCTTCTGATAAGTGCATATTTTCGCAAATTTTGATCACTTCAACTTAATTATTTTGGTTACATTTTGGGAATTATTTGAGTTTATTTGCAAAGATTTATCAATTTTGAGTTTTGAATGGGTAAATTCTATTTTTAATTGATAAAGGTGTGGAATTAGTTGTTTTTCATGGATTTACCTATCTTTCGTATTTTGATCATAACATCTTAGTATGTGATCAGATTCTAAAGATTGAAGATGTATTAGAAAGCTAACAAAGAAACCTACAACATTTCTCTTTTACATTTTCTCAGAATCGGGACGAGTTGTGGTCGAAATTGAGCTCAAAGTTCCTGTTTGTTCAAGTGAAAGACCAAAGAAGAAAGTGCAGCCCAATAATCACCAAGTTAAAATAACTACCAGGACGAATTAATCCCAGAAAGACAGCCCCAATCAAGTTGATACAAGGGCATAAAATCGAATGACAAAAATGCCCCCTACCTTAAATCGTATTTTCACTCAACTACCCTTATTCAATTCAACCAGAGAACGAGGAAAAAGAAATGATCAGTTGCAGAATAGTTCTTTATGAATTATTTTCGGAGCTAAGAATTGATTTAATTTTGTGGCAGCAACGACATGTCATCACCTTCTCATCCCTCACTATGCAAAGAAATTAAATGCTTATGGATCAGGAAACTTAGCACACACATGTACATGCACGCATCGTCCACATAGCCTGCCTTAAGAGGCCTCTGCAAATGGAGAAAGGGAGGGGAAACTCTGGACCTCCAACCACACACACAACACCTACAAAGGGACACAACCCAAACTTTTAACGTACGAAACTTCTCGCACAAAAAATTCTCAAAAACAGAGTCAAAAACTCGATCCTTCGAAACGAAATACTCTCCTGAATCAGGAAAACTACTCCGACCCAAACAACATCAACAATGACTCCATCACACCAGTAAGTGAGAATCCTGTCACAAAACCCAGCATTGCGCACATCATTCGCTCAAATGAGAAACCATCGCTTACAAACCAACCCTCCTATACAGAATATAAAAATTTTCCACTACTCGCACTCATTCCACAGAGGAAGAAAAAATTTTCCTCTGCGGGAAAACCTTCACCGACTTTCGAAGAACAATATACTTCAATGGGAAACCCAATATTTCAATGGGAAACAATCGACATCAAACTTGGTTCTTTGGTGATGAGTACATGGACTGAAACCAAGAGAGCCAGACGCTACCCAGCATGAAAAAGGGTGCAGTGGAAAAGAAGAAGGGTACACCTCCTAACCTTGGGATTTTACTTTAACTTTGCTATTAGTTTGGATTTACTGGTTGAAGTGCCCAAGTAAGATTATACAAGCTAAAAAATGAATTGAGACCACAAATAGAGATAGAGAGAAAGTTTACTAGCTTTAGGTTACGTACTAGGCTAAGCAGAGAGGCGAGGGCAATCATGAAAGTCCCGAGTTCCACACAAACAGCCGCTAATATCTATTGTGGCATGCCTCTCCAGGGACGACAAAGAGGGTATAGGGCCGAATTCCGAGTCATCAGAGGGCCGCTCCTGTGGCTCAACTAGAGTCATCTCACACTGGAACCCCCCGCTACCCTTGGAAATTAAGGGAGACATCTTCCCCATCCCCTTCCATTGCTCTCCTCCTACCAGAGACTCCTTCCACCCTTTCTTAGAGACCCAGCCATCTCCCAACATCCCCCTCCTCACTTCCCATGGTTTCAAACCAAACTCCATCTGCCCTAGCGATCTCTGTGGCCATGCAGATCTCAGATCAAGAACTGCTCCCCTTGAAGATGGCAACCCCTCCGATAGGCACGAACACCCTTCGCATATTGCAGGACACCACATGCATGAAGCAGATTGCCTTGCAAGTTGCAAATACAGCAGATAATCAACTCATGTGTATCTTGAACAATTTCAACAGTTACTATTTCGAGGGAGCATACTGAGAAGGGTCTCGCTCAGGTCCAACGCTCTCTCGTTGGCATTTTTGTCATTCCAATCCCAGTCTCACTGGGAACTTTTGTAACTTTCCAACAAAATCTTCTTAGGAAGCCGGGTTTACTCGAGCCAACAGTCACCATCTATGTGATGAGCCGTGATTACCACTCGATTGTATTATTTTCCACAGACGACTGCGAGGAATTATTTATCCATGCCCCGATTCATCTCAGAGAGTCCTACTTGCATCTGTTTAGATGGCCACGTCACTTTCATGTGTATAACTACCTCTTGACAATGGCATCTCCCTGAGTACGGCTACTTCACCTCCCGTTTAATCTATTCCATGATGAAGCATTACGCAAAACAGTAAGACCTCTTGGTAATTACATTTGCATGCACCTAGACACGGCTCTGAATCCATGCAGCCGCATGTACGCAAAAGTCAAGGTTTTGGTTAACTTGGAGGACGAGGATAAGAAGGGAACCACCATCGACATTGGTAGGACTAAAATTAACTAGTAAAATTATGCCCATGTGCAAGTGCACGCATTGTACGAAGTTGCACTATGTAGTCTGGTTTGCATTTTCATGCCTCTATGCCCACGAAGACTAACTACGTACTAGCCAATGAATTCTCTACAGCTATTTCTAACAACCAAAAAAATGAGGATTGTCACAATATCCTAATGTAAAAACTACAAAAGAATTAAAGATAGATAACACCTAATAAACTAAAATAGCTGAAATTACATGAATCCAAATCCGAAATCACATTACATCATTCACCCCAAAAAGAAGTTTAGTTGCACATAACTTGGAATCGGAAAGAATCCCAATCCATTGACATTAAATACATTATAGATAGGAAGAACGGAGATAAAACAGAGGCAAAAGACTTCCCTTTTGCCCTAGACCTTCTCATTCTTCCTCCTTCAACGTCCAAAGTAGCTCTGCTTCACTCCCAATGCAAACTCCACCTCAGCAACATGGAGGCATGATACCCAAAGTGAGGTTATACCGCATATTTATAGGGGAGACAGGAAGATGCAACTTTTTAACGGTGCCATAAGTGACGTGGTGCCACGGGGCGTGGAGCTCCTCCGATGGCGCGAGGTCTTGGTGCCGACCGTGGTGCTGAGTGTGGCACCTCGCGATTATACGACTTCGTGTCACGTTTTCCTCTGCATAGCCAACGCTCCGGCACTGACTTCTGTTGCCACGGCGCTGCAAGTGCGAGGATCAGCAGTCCAGCGTTGTCTTCTGTAACTGCGCTGCTGAACGTGCGACTGCCAAAGCTTTGGCTTTGGATCGTGGTGCTGTGTCTATACAAGTTTTGCTACATCCACCACTCCTGCGCTAAGTCTAGCGCCGAGGTGTTGAACACAGTTGTTTTACCACTGTTCGAAGCCTCGTTAATCCTGTGTCGTAGCTTTGAACGTGGCGCCATGAGAAATGATCCTTAGACCTTTTGGACTTCAATATGTTGTATTTGGGCTAGGGACATGGGTAGGTAAAAAAGGTTAATCATTAAGGTTTAAACCATTCAGCTTGGTAGACTTAATCAGATTTGTTAATTGAGATACCCTTTTTCTCCTCCATTTGCTTTCAGTTATCTTGGGGACTCTCAATCCCAATCTGTTTTGTTCAAGCAGTTTAAATGAGGTTTCATATAAGAAGAAAATTTCAAATAAAAATAAGCTAGATGGGTGAGTTGAAAGTCGGTTTTCTTTGAAAAAATTTAGATAAGCATAAGCGCAAAGTTTTGGTTGAACTAGGGAAATTACATGGGATAGCTTAAGAAAGGCCCATAGGGTCAAAATATCACCTAAGTCATTTACTTGGAGTCAATACTCTATTTTGTTTCTCCTTCAGTTTCTTTTGAAACCAGTTCTAGTCTTCTTAGAGTAAACTCTAAGTGCATAACCACAAATAAAGCCACAAACCCAGCATCAATGAGTTACTTAATTCATAATTAGTGCGTGGCTTGATAAGAAAAAAATTTTTAAGGCTTGTTGTACTTTCATACCAACTATAACACAATGCCCATCAACGAGAATTTTTAATTTTTAGTAATGTAAGAGAAAGCGTTACAAGTTATTTCATCATTTCACATTGACATAAAACTTGATCATGCAAGATAGCACAGTCACTTACGGCTTAAGGTTGGCAACTACATACCCCAAATTAAATGAAACATTGTCCTCAACGTTAAAATTAAAAATTTAAAAACTGAGGGTGGTGAGGGCTCCCTGGGTATGTTTGCTGGCGGCTCTTCTTTGCTACTCCATGGGGTTCTCAGATAGTAACTTGCAATGCAAAACCAATAGGGTCATTACAACATTCATTAAAATGATAAAGATAAGGAGATACTGACGAAAATTGCATTTGGAGAAGGAAATATTGTAACCCATTGGATGAACGAAAAAGCTTTTTATAACACACAATCAAGTGCATTAAACTAACAAGTCACTGTCAATTGAATAGAACAATGCAATGTTCATACAATGACTTGTATACAGAGAAGTAGGACTTGACTTAATAGTTTGCTCCTTTCGAGCTGAACTTTATTCTATCTCCAAAAGTACTATTTAAACTTAAAATCAAACAAGCAACCTAGGACTCTAAATTTAAAGCAAGAAAAACATCTAGGACGATTGAGACTAACTCTAGTGCCTATGGTTGATTCATAAAATCGGCGGATGAATTCACCTAGATGCTCTAGATTCAAGCACCTCCCTTTCTCAAAAATTGGTTTGTCAAACTGAATTGCCCTCCATGCCTACTCCAATTTAAAGGGATATCTCTTAAGATCGTCCTTATACTCTATCCCTTCCCCGAAATTTGCATTGTTTTCAATTTCATCCTAAGAAATCTACACAACCTATCTACTTGAGACTCTAAATGTTTATGATACTGGTCTCTCCTTTGCCTTCGTAAAGGGGTAGTGGTGTTGGGTTTATGCATGATGGATTTGATAAGAGATGATCCTGTAAAATTGGTTGCATTTTGGAAAAGAGCATTTATTTGCTCAATAGTTCTCTCTTGTTCCTCTCTAAATACATTTTGACCTTCTAGTAACCATAAGAGAATTTTCTCGCTGGATTCACCATTGAGCTCTTGGGGTGGATCGTGAGGGGCCTGAAATGAGATAGCATTGAAAAGTTGTCTATGTTGATCAGGCATCATAATTCTCATACATGGAATGATTAAAATATCCATCAATTAAACATAATTAATAAATCGAAGACACAAGAACCAAACCAATTTCAGCATACACATTTTTTTCTACTAACAAAACTTGCTACACTAACATGCAAACTAGCAAAACTAAACAAGCAACTATGTTAGTAAAATTAAATTAACTTCTCTATGCCAGATTACAGCTATAGAGACCAAGTTTAAGAGTAGTACTAGTCTCCAGAAAAGACACCAAAAACTTGGTTGGGATAAAATGACACTTATACAATTATGCCCATGCGCAACTGCGCACATCGTACTGAGTAATATACTGGACGAGTCCAGATCGATCCCACGAGGATGAACTACGTACTAGCCAATGAGTTCCCTTCAACTATATCTATCAACCAAAATTAAAGAGAATTTTTATAGTTTCATAATGTAAACACTACAAAAAAATACTAACTATCTAATTACAATAATCCTAGGTGATACACGCCCACGCTAGAGGCAAAATAGATTAGGAGTAAGGGGAGTGGGTTTTATGCAATTAAGGGTAGGATTCAAGCAAATTTAGTTAAGTGTGCAATTCACTGCTCGTTAGTGCGTCTGGAATTCCATATGTGTAACCCTCTTTCAAGGCACTACCACCATCTCCTGCTTAACCTGATTTTCTTTCGAGGCCATGTGTATCCGTAAGCTCTCGTAGTCTACCAACGCACCGCTCACCTGCCCTTGCTGGTCTTGCAGCGATTTGGGGATCACACTCAGTGGTGGTATCCATTCATATTACCATTCAGTCTCAACGAAACGATAAGATGAACATATAGAGGTCGTCAATCTCTAGATGTTAATAGCTCCCAAACGGCCTCTCACACTAAATTAAATATAGATTGCACTTAATAAACTAAAATAGCTGAAATAACATGAATGCAAACCCGAAATCACATTATATCAATCACCCCCAAAAGAATTTTAGCTGCACATACTTTGGAATTTGGAAGAATCCCTATCCATTGACATTAAATACATTATAGATAGGAGGAAAGAAGATAAAAAAGTGGCAAAAGACTTACCTTCTGCCCTTCAGCTTCTCCTTCTTCCTCCTTCAACGCTCAAAGTAGCTCTGCTTCACTCCCAATGCTAACTCCGCATCAGCGGCCCGAAGGCGCGATACCCAAAGTGAGATTATAGTGCATATTTATAGGGGAGATTGAAAGATTCCCTTTTTTTACGGTCCCCTAAGTGACATGGAGCCACGCGGCGTGGAGCACCTCCGATGGAGCTAGGTCTTGGCACAGATTGTGGTGTCGAGCGTAGCCCCTCGCGATTAAATGGCGACGCATTACATTTTTATCTGCATAGCCAACCCTTTGATGCTGGCTTCTGTCACCACGACAGTGCAAGTGAGAGGATCAGCGCTCCAGCATTCTCTTCTGTCGCTGTGGGCCTGGACGTGTGAGGTCCAGCGCTCCGGAGTTGGATCCTGACGCCGAGGCACTGTACCCAGAAAAGTTCTGCAGCGTCTAGTGCTCCTGCGCCGAGTCTAGCGCAGAGGCGTTGAATACTTAGTCGTTTTTCCACTGCTCACTGCCCTTGTTCACGTTGTGCCGTAGCTTAAAACGTGGCGCCATGAGGCGCGAGCTTCTACCTCCCATATATAGTTGAAGGCAGGCTAAAAATCTGTTCCCTTTGTAGAAGGACATAATACAACTGAACGACGTGCCGGTTGAGCCAGCTCCTCCAAGAGATCATGATGGTGCAGACCCGGGCAGTGAATGGACCCTAGTCCACAATAACCAGGCTGCATGATCAGGAAAGACCATAGCTCGGACGCACACCAGACATAGCCAAAGAGAATCTTGTTCGTAGAGAAAGATTTTGGATCACTCATTGGAACACTCTGTTGATTCAAAAGAGGTAAGCAGGATTCAGACACATAAAGGTCAACAAAAAACCAAGAGGATAGTGATAGAACTGATCACCAAGGGTTTGGATGCCCTCAAATAACAAAAGAATGCACACAAACTCCCTCGTATCTTGAAGGAAGCAACTGCCTGCCAAACCTTGTCGCCAGGTAAGAACGCTGTGACTCCCCAAATGTTTATATTATGTCTGTAATCCAAGCATGGGATATCCGAGGGGCACACAACCTCTCGGCTAAACACACCGTTTCACCAATTTTACAAACACACACATTAGAGGTTATTTCACTCGGAAATGAAACCATTTAACCCCGATTCATCTCCGACTTTCAAATTTCTAGAAACTATATACTAGATTTAGATCGGACCACTCCCCACTAATCATTTTTAGACAATTAGAGAAATATAAAAATTCTAAACCTTTTAGATAGCAAGCCATGTGGAGGGAGGGAGAAGGGTACGAAGGCATAGTTAGTGCCGCATGGAACAATATGAAACATCCTAACGTATCTGCACCTCCCCTTAGTACCTGCCTACCAGATTCAGAAAAAACAAAATAGCAAAAGATTTAACTCAGTGGAACCGAAACACTTTCTGTAACATTCACAGAAACATTAGATCCACGACACTAGAATTGGCAGGAGTCCAAAAGAATATTCAGAATCAGCCACAAAATCAGTCCTTCCTACTCCAGGAAAAATACCTTCACCTTATGTTAATGACATTCGCGAGGAAAAAGAACTTCCATACATTCCAACGAGCTAGACAATACATCTTTAAAGATGGTGATGAAAAAACCAGATTTTTCCACTACTTTGTCAAGCTAGAGCCCAGATAAACAAAATCAAGAAAATTGATTCCTCCATAGGCATCCAGCTAGATTCGGATGAGGAGATAACAGGGGACGCACATCTGTTCTTCACAAAACTCTTCTCAAAGGAAGCAAAAAAAAGGCACACCACCTTTTAAACCAGTGAACAAACTATCCAAAGCAGATGGGATTGCCCACACAGCCTAAATTCGTATGAGAGAAATTTGATCAGCTCTCTTCTCCATGGAATCATACAAAGCACCTAGACCAGATGGCCTCCATCCCATATTTTTTAAGCACCACTGGATATTGATCAAAGATAATCGCCTCAAAAACATTGAGACTATCTTCAATTCAGGGAGAATGGAAAAAGGACTAAACAAAACATTCTTAGTTCTTCTTCCCAAAAAAGACCAGCCAAAAACCTTTGGAGACTATGGGCCTCACAGTCTATCTAATGTAACCTACAGAATTCTGACTTAGTTTATGGCCTCGAGACTTACCAAAATAATCCCGAAAATTGTATCCACCACTCAGGCTACCTTTGTAAATGGTAGACAGATTTCAAATCACATCATTCTGGCTCAGGAGATACTCAAGACCTCCCATTTAAACACAAAGAAATTTTCTTTCTTTAGAGCGAATATTGACCTTAGAAAAGCCTTGGATACAATATTGGAACTTTATCAGTCACACTCTAGCACCCTTTGAATTCCCCACCCAATGGAAGAAATTAATTTATTCCTGCGGAAGTACCACATCTTATCAAAATGTAATAAACAGTACACCATCTGAGCCCATTACCCAAAAATGGGGGATCAGGCAGGGAGATCCTATTTCTCCCAACATTTTCATTCTTGCCACGGAGCTTTTCTCAGCAAAATTTCTAGAATGTTCCCTGCAAATTAAGATAAAAACATGGAGACCCATAGAAAATATGCCACCAATATGTAAGCTGCATTATGCACATGACACACTCCTGAATGGAAAGGCTGATATCCAAACATCCACTAAAATCATGAATATTCTAAATGAATAAGTTGATTTTTCTGGACAGTGTATAAACCCTCTTAAGTCATTGCTTTTTTTCTCAACCACGGTACCACCACACACCCAGGAACAAATTAAGGCATGTTAGCCCTCGGAATTGTAATGCCTCAATAAAAACTAACTAGAAACACGTATGACCTGCTCGTAAAGTCCATTTAAAAAACGTTGACTGGCAGGAAGAAAAAAACACTCTTTAGCCGGTGGCATAATCCTTGTTAAAACAGTCCTATCTATTATCCCCTTACTCATGGGAACCTCTTTCCAGCTACCCTAGAGCGTCACTAAGAAATTAGAGCAGATGTTTAGGGAATTTCTGTGGTATGATAAGGGTATCAAAAAGTTACACTTAGTAAAATGGCAAAACCTTTGTGAATCACATAGAGAGGGTGAATTTGGTGTGAGAATCTTGAGAAGCATCGTATCAACTTTTCGAGTAAAATTTCTATGGCATATAATTTCAAACTTGGACTCTTTGTGGGCCACTTTTATGAAACTTAAATATGGGGAAGCACCTCACTTAGTAAGAGGGAAAAACAAACAAGGTTTTTCTCTGGGATGGAAACAAACTTCAAAACATATAAATACCTTCATGGCAAATATAAAACACCAAATTTCAAAAAAATGTAATACAACTCTATGGTACAACAACTGGGTATGGGACCTTGACAAACCCCTAATAAAAATGTTCAGAATCATGGAAGGCCAGCAATATCCCAAGTCAAAGGTGGATGCTATCATCCATGGAGATAATATATGGAATTAATACGAGTTAGGGAACTGTGGCCCCCAAACGTAGCTGATAAAATACTGGAAACTCCAAGTGAAAATACGAGTCAGGATTGTTAGTTTGGTCTGCCGCCATTGATGCTAACTTTACAGTCAAGTCGGCCTAGCATGTTTTGAAAAGGAATCTAAAGGAAATAAAACAGATACTGTACAGCGGGCCAAAGGATCCCCTTTGGCCACATATTTGGAAAATAAAGATGCTGCCAAAAAAAAAATAAAATTTGTGGTTGCTTCTCAAAGACAGGGTACCCACAGCAGACCACCTAAATAGTAGAGCCTTCCAGGGGAACCAATTGTATGTCATGTGTGCCAGTAAAGCTGAATCTCCTGGCCACCTCCTCATGGAGTGTAGATTTGCAATAATGGTTTGGGTACTAGTCAATGACACAACTGTTGAAACACCTAATGAACCCACGATTAGATCTTTCTTAAGTAAAAATCTAACCTCAGTACGAGGACTTATGTTTATATCGCCAGAAGACTTTGGGGGCTTTGGTGTTCTAGAAACAAAAAAATAATTGAGAACAAATATATTACTCACCAATGTGCAAACATAATCCTGGATTTAGCACAGCAGATATCAAAAGTAAAGAGGTACCTGAGAAAATAAAAGGAAAAGACAAAAGATTAAACGTTTTTTGGTCACCCCCCATAGGCCCAAACCTTAAGGCAAACTTCGATGTACAACAAGCTAGCTTGCTTCTAATGATTTCTTCCACTCTTAAAGCATATTCCAGATTTCGTGCTTCAAGTCTTTCTTCGGAGTGATATGGTCAAGATAAATCTCACTTTCTCTTCTCTCCAAAGAAAGTTTCGTGCTTCAAGTCTCTGCTCAAACAATTAAAAAACCCCTAAAATAGGTAATTTTCTGATGGTTTTGCTTTTCCTTCTTCAAAACAGCAGTTACCCAATTAATCAACCACTCCTCTGCTTTAATCTCCAAGGTAGTGGCCAAAAAACTGCCCTCTATTTGTCCGCTACATGATCTCCAATTGTCTGTCTCGATTTCGTCTTGGACTAGTGTATAGAGAAATGTAGTAGGTATCACATCTCCCAATGCTTAATTAAGTTCACCAAGTCCAATTTGTTGTAGGATTAGTTTAGGTTAGTTTTACATTTAGTTAGTTTAAATTCTCATTCTTTAGATTGCCTTGGGTAAATATAGTTAAACTGACACAATTATTGTGTTCAATTATAGGGCGGTGCTACAAGGCGTCAAACGCGAAGTCACAACGCTACGTAGAAAAGAAGCAGTGCACGTGATGCCTCATGGCGCTACATTTGAAGCTACGGTGCCGCATGAACGAGGGCAACGTGCAGTGGAAAAACGACAAAGTCTCCAATGCCTCAGCGTTCGACTCATTGCAGGAGTGTTGGACATAACAAAACTTTTCTGGGCATCTCACCTCGGCATAAGGATCCAAGCTGGAGTGCTGATCCTAGCTCGTCCAGCACTGTGGTAACAGAAGCCAATGCCAGAGTGCTGATGCTTGCACATAGAGTGTGGGGTCGACAGAAGCCTGCGCCGGAGCACTGGTGATGCGGAGAACAGCGTAACGCAACACCGTACAATGCAAGGAACCAAGTCCAATTTGTCTACCAAGTCTAATCTGTTGTAGGATTAGTTTAGGTTAGTTTTTCAATTAGTTAGTTTTGATTCTCATTCTTTAGATTGCCTTGGCTAGATATAGTTAAACAGACACAATTATAATGTTCAATTCACACTTCATTGTGGGATCAACCTGGACTCTCCAGTGTATTACTTGATTCGATGCGTGGACATGCGCACTCGATACTTAACTTACTTAGATACGGTTTAGACACATCAATCACGCCTCCTTGCCTTGGAGGCTGTGCAAGCTGAGCAGTAAGTGCAAAGCATGCATGGAGCTCGAAGCAAGGGAGTAGGAAAAGATTGGGGGTAGAATGGAAGTTTTATATTCCTCTTTTTATTCTATATCTCTTTATCTTGTAGTATTTTACATTGAGATGCATATTATTCTAATTGATTGGGATTCTACAGCATGTGTAGCTAGTTTTCCCCTTTGAGTGTGTCATTGTAATGTGAATTAATGAAATAATTTGTGTAATGTCATTCTTTTTTAGGGAAAACATGTATAAATATTAGTGTGATTAATGTGGGTCTTTCGATGTTATTTGATTGACGACCAATTAGCATCTATTTGATTTTCCAATTGAACACGGATTGGGAGTTTGGAATAGACACATTAATTTGCATGTAATTTCCTAACCGAGTAGGGTCGGTATGAGGAATGTGCGAGTTGACTTCAAGAAAAGTGCTTGATGCACGCGGTCATGGGCTCCAAGGGAAAAAGACTCTCTTATTAGCATCTAGAGATAAAGAAAAAATAGAGCTAACCTAGTGGGTATAGTTGTAGCGTCCTCAACAGGGACTGCACGTACTGAATTCTCTGATCCGCAAATTGTCCTTAGAATTACCCAATAGATTAGATTTTCATGAACAATTCAATAATTTCACGAATCACACCCCTCTATATTGTCAGTCCCTATCGCATATCAGCCTGTTTTGTACAACATTCTATAGCATTCGTAGCATTTGTAGTGCTTCGTGCTTTTCCTTGCATTTGCGCATTTGTTTTTGAAATTTGTGTTTGTTAATAACGAGTGTTAAGATTGGTACATAATTCTAAAGTCCCTGTAGAGACGGACCCCATTCACCAGAATTTGTTACGTGTGGCGATATGTGTGTAGCATACGGGCGAATGATTAGTAGAAATTATGCTGCATTTTTAGGCTAACTTATGATATAATTGAGTTGAAATTTCACTGATTTTTAGTGTTGATTATGTAGGAAAGTGCTTCATATTCACTGATCACCAACTGGATGCAGAAAGAGGCAATTCAGACGTTTTCGGCCTAAAAACACCCCTTTTTGGAGCAATACAGAGGGTGGTGCCACAAGGCGTCAAATGGGAAGTCACAGCGCTACATAGAAAAGGAGCAGTGCACGTGATGCCTCACAGCGCTATATTTGAAGCTACGGTGCCTCGTGAACGAGGGCTGAGAGCAGTGGAAAAACGACAAAGTCTCCAACACCTCGGTGTTCGATTCAGCACAGGAGCGCTGGACATAGCAAAACTTTTCTGGCACAACTCATCGGCATAAGGATCCAATACCGGAGCGCTGATCCTATCTCGTCCAGCACTGTGGTGACAGAAGCCAATGCTAGAGCGCTGATGCTTGCACACAGAGTGCCAGGTCGACATAAGCCTGCGCCGGAGCACCGGTGATGCGGAGAACATCGTAACGCAACACCATACATTGCAAGGAACCACACTCGGCACCAAGACTTAGCCGCCATAGAGGATTTCTACGCCGCGTTGCGCCACATCTCTTAGGGCACTTTAAAAAAGGGAAATCTTCTAGTGTGACCTAAACTACACTTTGGGTATCGAGCCTCCACTCCACTGAGCTGGAGTTAGCATTAGGAGTGAAACAGAGCTACTTTAGGTTTTGAAGGAGGAAGAAGGAGGATTTCAAGGGAAAAAAGGAAGTCTTTTGCCTCTGTTTTATCTTCGTTGTTCCTATGTATCATGTATTTAATGTCAATGGATAGGGATTCTTCCCGATTCCAAATTATGTGTAGCTAATCTTCATCTTGAGGTGAGTAACGTAATGTGAGTTCGGGTTTGGATTCATGTACTTTCAGCTATTTTAGTTTATTTAGTTCAATCTATCTTCAATCTTATCGTTCATTGAGACTAAAGATAATACGAAAGAATATCACCACTCTACATGTGATCCCCAAATCGCACCTAGACTAGCAAGGGCAGGTGAGGGGTGCGCCGGTGCACTTCGAAAGAAGTGTACGGACATGCGTCATCACTTTAGGCTGAGCATCTTTCATGAGTAATTGATTTAGACTTGTGATCTCGGAAGACAATCAGGCTTGGTGGTGCGCAAAAAAATGCAGACCCGGAAGAAGCTGCGGCGCCAGCCCTCTTACTTCAACATTATAAATTCGTGCAAGCTGACGCCTCATAGCCCCAGAAACAGATCTAGGGCATGGAGGGGTTTGAAAGCGGGTGCAAAGAAGGAGATTTTTGAACCTCCTATCCATTTCCAGATGAAATCTTGCTGATTTTGCAGTCATTCTCTCGGATTTCGGTTCAAGAATACCTCAGAACATCCCTGCGCCAAGGTTTCAGCCATTCGGAGGAGCTTTAGAGGTAAGTGGTTCACTTTTAGCTTCCACTTGATTTCATTTGACTTCGCAAATGCCTAGAGTGAAGAAGTTAGCTGTAAAGAGAGGTGGACCAAGAAATATAGCCACTCTGGATCACAGCAGGTATATATCATTGGAAGCACAGAAGAAGGCTTAAAAAATTGAGAAGTTACCCTTAATTTTGGAGAAGGGATTAGACCCAGGAGGACATTAGGATTTTACCCTGGCCATTATTGCCAGAGGTAGGGAGAGATTCTGCACGCAACCTGAGTGTGAAGTCAAAGAGATGGATCACAAATTCTATGTGAACATGGTAGGAGCACAGCTCGAGTGTTGTGATCAATGAATACACTGGCACCCAAGGTGTTAATTGCCAGATGAGCAGAATCATGAGAGACACTTCAGTGGAGCAGCTGTTACAGACACTGTGAGACCACCGGGCAGAGTGAATTAGATCAGCAGATATTTACACTTCGTAAGATCAGGGCACTTCAGTGGAGCAGCTGTTACAGACGCTGTGAGACCACCGGGCAGAGCGGATTAGATCAGCAGATGTTTACACTTCGTAAGATCAGGGTTCTCTGTGAGAGCCAAGGTATGGCTATATTTCATCAGCACACGTTTGCTACCATGGAAGAACACTACAGAGGTGACAATCGAGCAAGCTTACTTACTGTATGCCATTGTCACTGGAGCCGATCTTATCATATATCGAGAGATCACAAACTGCACAAAGTCGGCGCAAGTGGGGTTACACTTTCCATCATTAGTTACAACACTGAACAGAGGAGCAGAAGTGCCCTACCCGGTTTGAGGGCCAATTACAGCTGAACAAAAGCCATATGTTCAGCGCCTCATTGGTCGTGTGCCTCACTAGGATGCACTGAAACGAGCACAGCAGAAGCCATACCCACCACAGCAGCAGCCACAGCCACCACAGCAGCAGCCACAGCCACCACAGCAGCCACAGCCACCACAGCAGCAGCCACAGCCACCACAGCAGAAACCACAGAAGAGAGGTTGGCAACTACCTCACTATCGCAAATCCAACAAATTGAGAGGTTGCAGCACCTATAGTTCGCACCCTCACTGAGGTCTTGTGACAGATTACTACATTATTACCTGAGGTGCATGAATGGAATGCTCCACATATAGAGACAGACACAGATGATAAGGAGGAACACGACGATGAGATTGAGCTTAGTGATTGAGACGTCGAGAGTGGATTACGTTTTGATTGAATGTACTATCTAGGTAATTATGGGCATAAGGTGCATTTGTACAGCCATGTACTCTCTATATTTTGTCATATGTATGAATCATTACTCTCCTTGGTGGATGACTTCTCCAAGTCTTTTACTCTAACCAAGGATGAAATGCTTTCTTCTACCAGTGCACTGAATCTGAAAATCTTATCTCCAAATACCTTTTGAGTTCTTAATTCAACATTCTAACTGTCTTTTCTTTTCAATAAATTGAAGTTACTAAACTGTTCATTGCACATGTTGCAAGCATCGCTTAGAACAACACCCTAGATCATAATAGAAATCCATATGCTAGGCACACCCAGGGAGTCCCTTAACAACCTTCTGTTTTAAATTTATAAATTTGAATATTGAGGACAATGTTCCATTTAAGTTTGGGGGTAGGGAATTGCATGCCTCAAGCAGTACATGACTCTATTCTATCTTGCGTAATCAAATTCTATGTCAATGTGAAATGATGAAATAGCTTGTAACGCTTTTTCTTACGTTACGAAAAATTTAGAATTCTCTTTGATGGGAATTGTGTTATAGTTGGTAAGAGAGAGTATAGAAAGCTTTAGAAATATTTTTCTTATCCACACACTAATTATGACTATAACATTCTCATTGATGCTGGTTATATGGCTTGATTTGGGGTTATGCAGTTAGATTTGACTCTAAAAAGACTAGAACTAGTTTCAAAAAAACTCCAAGGAAATGACTTAGGAGATCTTTTGACCGTTTGGACCTTTCTTAAGCTATCCCATAAAATTTCCTTAGTTCAATCAAAACTCTGAGCTTATGCTTAACCAAAATGTTTCAAAAACACCCGACTTTAGACTCACCAAACGATCTTGTTTTTATTCGAAACTTTCTTGTTATATGAAACCCCATTCAAACTGCATGACCAAAACAGATTGGGATTGAGAGTCCCCAACATCTACAAGTGAAAGCAAATGGGGGAGAGAAAAAAAACTGCTCTAGCCAAGCTACACTAATTTAAACATTCAGTCTCACATCTAAGAGATGGCTGAACCACTGTACAGAATTCTAAATTGAAAATGAGTGAGATGAAAAGTGACCAATTGGCCAAAGTTTAATTTTGTGAGAGAAGCTTTAAATCATGGTGGTATCTCAGTTAATCAATCTGGTTAAGTCCAGCATGCTGAATGGTGTAAACATTGATGATTAACCTTTTTTACCTACCCATGTCCCCAGCCCCATTACAACCTAATGAAGTCCTAAAGATCTGAGGATCACTTCTCTACAGTTAGTGGAGAGCGAAGTTTGAAATTAGCATATGGGAATTTAGGAATAAAATTCAAAGTGCATAGAATGTGGATTGACGAAAAGAGCACCTAATGGGAGACATTATAGTAGTGATTAAGTAGTGCGGAAAGATAGAAAATTTCTCTTAGGCAAGAAAACACTCTTAAAGAAGACTGAAAGAGGAATGCACCATCAATCGGAATCTAAAATTTTTCTTTTGTAAATTAGTGTTGCATGATCTGCAGATCACATTATGATTGGCAAGATCGAAAGTTTGAATCTCTGTATTCAAGCCTTTGCTCGAGGATGAGCAAATGTTTAAGTTTGGGGATATTTCGGTAGTGGAAATTAAGCTTCGTTTTTAGGCCAACTTTTGAAATAACTGTGTTGCAATTTAACTAACTTTTGGTATTGATTTTGTGGAAAATTGCCTCATTTTCACCAAACAAAAACTAGATGGAGAAAGAGGCAATACAAACATTTTTGGCGAAAAACACCACTTTTTAGAGCAATACAAAGGGCAGCGCCACATGGCGTTAGATGGAAAGTCAAGGCGCTACATGGAAGAGGAGCAGTGCACATGATGCCTCATGGCACCACATTCAAAGCTACGGTGCCGTATGAATGATGGCTGGGAGTAGTGGTAAAATGACTGTGTCCAAATGCCTCGGCGCTAGACAGCGCAGGAGCGCCGGATGCACCAGAACATTTCTGGGCACACCGCCTCGGCGTCAAGATCTAACACGAAGAAGGAGGAGCTCAAGGGCAAAAGGGAAATCTTTTGCCTCTATTTTATCATCATTCTTCCTATCTATTGAGTATTTATTATCAGTGGATAGGGATTCTTCCCGATTCCAGATTATGTGTAGCTAAGCATCATTTGGGGGTGAGTGACATAATGTGATTTTGGGTTTCGATTCATTTAACGTTAGCTATTTTAGTTTATATAGTGTAAACCATCTTTAATTTAGTGTGAGTGGCCATTGGGGAGCTTTAAAATTAAGAGATTGACGACCTATACATGTTCTTTGTATCGTTTCATTGAGACGGAAAGGCAATACAAAAGGATTCCCCCACTCTGCGTATGATCCCTAAATCACAAAAAGACCAGCAAGGTCAGGTGAGAGGTGCGCTAGTGGGCACTTTAGGCTGAGCATCTTTCATGGGCCCTTGATTTAGACCTGTGACTACGAAATTCAATCAGGTTAAAGAGGGGGCATGGTGGTAGCACCTCGAAAAAGGGTGGCACAAAGGGAATTCCTGACCCACTAACGATTTGTGAATTGCACACTTAGTTAATTTGCATGGATCCCACCATTAACCGCATGAAATAGCTTCTGCCCACTCCTAATCTACTTAGATTCTATCATGGGCATGTATCACTTAAAAACTACTTTAATTAGATAGTTAGTATTCTTTTGTAGTTTTGACATTAGGATATTGTTACAATTCTCTTTAATTTTGGAAGTTAGATATAGCTTTACCGAATTCATTGACTAGTACATAGAATAGTCCTTGTGGGTGCGGTCTGGACTCATCCAGTATATTACTTGGTACGAGGAATGTACTTGCGCACAAGCATAATTTTTTAAGTGTGGTTTAAGCCAAACCAGCGAGCTTTTAGAAGATCGGTTTGCGCCCAACAACCTCAAAAGAGTATATCCTTGGAAATTGCACGAAGATAATAAATACACTATAGTTCAATGCCCACAATGGGAAAATCAGAAAGATAATATGGATTTGAACATCAGACACAAATATGAAATCCATTCTTGCGTCTTAAAAGTACATAAGTAGGTTTTGTACCAAATGCACAAGCGCACACATCGTAACATGTAATACATTGGAGAGTCCAGGTCAATTCCACCAAGAAGTGTAATTCAACACTATAATTGTGTCTGTTTAACTCTATCTAGCCACAACAATCTTAATAGAATTACACTAAACAACATTCAAAGCTAACCTGAACTAATCCTAACTACGAGTTGGACTTGGGGAACCTAATTGAGCAATAGGAGAGCTAACCTGCTACTTTGCCCTATATATTAGCCAAATTTCTTCACTTGGGTATTTTATCGTACACTTAGGGGATCAGAGAATTCAGTACGCGTAGACCTTTTTCGAGTCCACTACGATCATACCCCCTTTGGATTACCTCCCTCTTCTTTCGAACTCAAGAGTCTGATTAGAGGATCCATCACCCCCAGCCCCAGGGACCATGGGTGTCAAGATGCTTCTTTATAATGACCACTCGCACATCCCTTACGGTTCTCCAAGTTGCACCAGGCTGATTCGGGAATCACACTTTGATTAATGCCTGTTTATCCCAGTTTACCCTTTCAGTCTCAACGGGGACACCAAAAGAGATGTGAATTTATCACCACATAATTAAACACGCAAAAGCCCCACATTAATCACCCAAAGGCTTCATAATGTCTAATCCTAAGTCCACAAAACTACATCACCGTTAAACGGGCGTCACTGATGAGTGTAAAATATGCTTTGTTTTTATCCCATGAATTGCTAGAAGTTGAGACTATTTTTACTTACTTTTGGTGTTTATTTGTAGGTTCAAGTGTGAAAACGATGAAAACCCCAAGTAGAAGAAGAAGGAGCTCAGTTATACTCCCCTATAAAAGGTGACAGGGATCCACTTCGCGGATCACCCCTCCATGCCTTTGAAGCTGTTCAATCTTTTGAGTCAGGGCATAACACTTTAGAGAAGCAAAAGAAGGTATAAGGAGTAGATTGGAAGTAGAAGGGAATCTTCTTCTCCCACTTTTAACTATTTATTTCTGTATTTGTCTGTTATTTTAGCTTGTTATGCTTTGTATGGATTTGGATTGGGATTTATCCCAAATTCTCTTGATGTTTAGCTAAGTACCCTAAGGGGGATTGTGGTGTAATGTAATATTTTGAAGTCATTCACGTAATTTTGGATTATTAGAGTGTCATTTGTCATTAATTTAGTGTGTTTATCTTGGGATGCATTGTGTGTTAAGAGATTGACGACCTCTTAACGTAAATCCGATGTCCTCTTTGATACCAAGAGGGTATACTGGGATAGACACCCATTAATCAGTGTGTGATTCCAAATCGACTGTAATGCTCAATGGCCGGTAAGGGATCCACTGGTAGACTTCGATAGAAGTGTCCTGGCACATGTTGTCATGGTGGTTGTGGTGATGGACTCTCGAATTAGCATCCTTGACCTCAAGAGACAATAGGACTAAGGAGGGGGTAAGTTCGTAGCGCCTCAAGAGCGAGCTACACGTACTGGATTCCCCGATCCGCTAATGTGCTAGGTATTTCTGAATCAATCAAAATTGCATGAATCCCCCAATCATTACACGAATTCACTCCCCCTACTCCACCCTTCAGGCATCCATTGCGTGTGTGTATCATTCTAAGAAAACTTCTTATTTTGTATGATTTTGAATGATTTTGTCTGTTGTTGTAGTTAATGCAATTAGGTACTTGTGGCATTTCTTGCTGATTTTGGTAGTTAGATAGAGTTGTTGAGAACATCAGTATTAGTACATAGTACAAGTCCCTGTGGAGACGAACCGGTCTTACCGGATTATTACTTGAGGTAGCATGTGTGCATGCGTATGGGTGATTTATATACAATCGGTTTGCACCCAATCAAGTTTTGGTGCCTTTGCCAGGGACTTGTCTTAACTACTATTAATACAAGCTCAATAGATGTAATCTAGTTTAGAGTAGGTGTTATATTTTGCTTAACATAGTTGCATGCTTAGTGCAGCTTAACTTAACTAGATTTGTATGTTAGTTGTAGCAATATTTCTCAGTTGAGATAAGTTAGCATTTGTGCATGTTTGTGTGTTTTTGTGTTTGTGTGAGTTGTGACTATTTAGTTAAGCTTTTATTTGTTTGTAGAAGTAGTAATTTGAGCTAGTTTCTACTCTCTTCTTTCTGTATGCAAAAGGATAAAGAGCTTGCCTTGTTACCCTACGATCCTCAGAATGAGAGGACTGCAAGGGATAATTTAAGGCGACTTCGATTATCAAGATGAGAGAAAGATCTGGCTGAAGAAGAGCTGAGATGTCTGTGGGAGTTTGCAGTACTTCAAGCTGGAGATACCCATTAGAGTATAAGGAGATCAGTGTTTTAGGGAACGACTTTGAGATCAAGCCAGCAATAATTCAGATGATCCAAACTACAGTCCAAATCAGTGGACTATGAAATTAATCCAAATGCACATCTCGCCGATTTTCTGGAGATCTGTGACACATTCAAGCATAATGGTGTATACGAAGATGCGAAGAGGTTGAGGCTATTTGCATTATCATTAAGGGATAAGGCTATAAACTGACAGAATTATCTACCCTAAGGATCAATCACTATGTGGGCAGATCTTTAGCAAAAATTCCTTCCCAAGTATTTTCCTCCATCCCAGATATCGTAGATTTAAATCAACATATTCACGCAATTGGATGAGGAATCACTTTATGAGGCTTGTGATTGGTTTTAAAGATCAGCTAAGGAATTGCCCTCGTCATTCTATTCCTAAATGATCATAAGTGCATACCTTCTACAATGGGCATCAAGACCAAACAAGGACAATTATTGATGTAAATGGAGGAGCACTGGTGAACAAGTCGATTGATGAGGCGAACGATCTTTTAGAGAACACATCTGCCAATAGCTACCAATGGAAGACTAAATGACCATGGAGTATACCTGAGTAAGGCCAAAGCTTTAGAAAGACAGTTAGAGTCTAAGAAGTAGAAGAATCTATGGCGATTATACCTCAAGTGGAGGCCTTGAAGAAAAATATAGCTGCCATGGAAATTAAACCAGCACTATTGAGAGTGTTCAATATGCACCGAATAGGCAAGGACAGAACAACCCATACTCCAATACCTACAATCCAGGCTGGAGAAACCATCTAAAACTTTAAGGGAGTGAATAGGCTCCAAATCAAGGTGATTGTAAAAATTTTGGGCAACAAGGAAAACTTCAAAATCAGTCATGAGCTGAAAAGTAGAGTTCCACACACGAGTTGTTACTTAAAATCGTTCACAGCCATGATGCTTCCGTAAGGAACATCGAAATCCAGATGGGTCATTTAGCAAAAGCCATAAATGAAAGAATGAATGGATTCCTCCCAAGTGTCTAGGTAAGCTCTAGACCAAATAGTGAAGGAAGAAGTGAATGAAGAGTTCACTGAAGAAGAACAGTACGAAGATGATCGATTCCATATATGTAGACCAAAGCCTGATTCCCCCTTCTCATTAAATGAATGAAGCAAATCACTCTTAGTTATCTCCCTTTGAGAAGGCTGATATTGAAGAGAATGATTACTGTGAAGAGGAGAGTAAGGAGGAAGAGTTGGACCAATAATTCCAATCAGCAAAGATATGAAAATTAGAAGAAACTTTTCCTAAACATTTTAGTCTAGAATAACCAAACCAAACTCCTTCTGTTTTGGTTCCCAAGAATGATGAATATCCAAATTGGTCGAGTGAGGAGGAATTAGGTGAGAAGAAGGTTTGGCCACCACCTTTTATTGAAGAAGGGTTTTGAGAGATGGAGGAATTTAAGCCTTAAGAGCCACCCGAAGTTTTGGGAAACTTCACTTTGATATTCCCGATCTTGAGCAGTTAGAAGATAGATTCGGCCATGCCAGATTCAAGGAGTCAAAAGAGCATGATTTTGACAATTCTGGGGTGCTAGTAATTAGAGAAAGAAGTGCTCTCCCAAGGTGAAAGATCTTGGGAGCTTTGGAATACCTTGTGCCATAGGGACCCACACAATCAATGATGCCTTATGTGACTTAGGGGCTATTGTTAACATCATGCCCTTTGATCTATTTAAGTGTTTGGGTCTTACTGAACATGCACCCACGGACGTAAAGATTATGCTAGCTGATGGTTCAATCAGCCACCCAATGGGAATTCTGGAGAATATTATGGTCAGGGTGAATGAGCTTCTCTTTCCGGCTGATTTCTTGGTAATTGACATTTAAGAGGGGACACAGATGCCTCACATTCTTGGTAAGCCCTTCTTTTTAATTACATGAACTATCATTGATGTAGAGGAGGGGAATATAACCATGAGATCAGCTAGTCGCCAAGAGATCACCTTCTATATGACACAAGCCATGAACAGATCCAAGAAGGGAAGTCAAAAGGTGAATCACCCTTAAGATTTGGAAAGGAAGGTCTTCAAAAGTAGACATCCATCAAAAGGTTTAGATCCTTGTATTGTGAAGGGCAATTCGCCCTATTAGTAAAAGAGGTGTGAAACCACTAATGGAGGAGTTGGAAAGAGTCGCGCAGATCCATACTTAGTTGAGCATGGGAAGCTTAGGGAGAAGGAGCTTAGAGAACTTAGAAGGATGGTGGAAGATAGATTAGGTATTCCACAAAAACTATAAATGAAAAAGAAAGAACCTTCACCCTCTAAGCACCGTCTCAATTCAGCAGAAAAGGTCAATGGGAAAAGTCTGAGTAAAAGAGGACAAGTTGTGAGTTGCAATATCCCTTTCAACTCTATTTTAGATCCTGGTTGAGTCAATTATGAAATGTTTTACCAAAGAGTTAAAATATCGGTCCTTCTTGGGATGTAACCCACGCATTGTAAATAGAATTTTGGAAAATAGTAGAGTTAAGCTTTTCATAAGTTTGGTTAGGTTAAATTTTTTTGATGCATGCATTGAATTCTGTTCTTAACTTGTATGAAGCATGTTTGAGTAGAATTTTGATAGTTAGCATGAATTGAGCAATTGCATGTTTTCATCATGTATGTTTGAATTTCAATTTTGAGCAATTTTTATGGGGATCTAAGTGATGTGGCATCATGCGGTGTGGAGCTCCACCGATGGCGCTAGGTCTTGGCACCAAGTGAGCCTCCTTGTGATTATACGACATCAAATTACGTTGTTCTCCGCATAGCCAACGCTCTGCAGCTAGCTTCTATCACTGTGGTGCTGCAAGTGAGAGGATCAGTGCTCTGCCAATTGGTAGACAAATTTAGAATTTCATTTCGGAAACTTAAACTTTGGCCAATTGGTAGACAAATTTAGGATTTCATTTCGGAAACTTAAACTTTGGCCAATTGGTAGACAAATTTTCAGTTCATTCCATATTTTCAATCCGGAACACTGTACAGTGGTTCAGTCATCACTTAGATGTGAGACCAAATATTTCTAGTCTTCTTAAAGTAAAATCTAAGTTCATAACCACCAAACAAGCCACAAACCTAGCATCAATGAGATTGTTGAACTCATGATTAGTGCGTGGTTTGATAAGAAAAAAATTTCTAAGGCTCTCTCATACCAACTATAACACAATGCCATCAAAGAGAATTCTTAATTTTTAGTAAAGTAAGATAAAGCGGTACAAGCTATTTTATCATTTCGCATTGACATAAAACTTGATCATGCAAGATTGAATAGAGGCAATGGCTTAAGGCATGCAATTCCATACCACGAAACTTAAATGAAACATAGTCCTCAATGTTAAAATTAAAAATTTATAACAGAGGGTGATGAGGGACTCCCTGGTATGTTTTCTGATGGCTCTTCTTTGTTCTCCAAGGGGTGGTTCTCATATTGTGATTTGCAAATGCAAAACCAAAAGGGTCATTACTGCGTTTATTAAAAGATAATGATAAAAGATTACTAATGAAAATTGCATATGGAGAAAGACTGTAACCCATTGGATGAAAGAAAAAGCTTTTCATAACACACAATCAAGTGACACAAACTAAAAAGTCACTGTTATATGAATAGAACAATGCACTGTTCATACACTGACTTGTATACAGAGAAATAGAACTTGACTTTATGGCTTGTTCGTTTCAAGATGAACTTTATTCTATCTCCAAAAGTACTATTTAAACTTAAAGTTAAAGAAACAATCTCGCAATTCACCAATTAAGCATTCAAACTCATCAACCTTGAAGTTTAAAATACAAGGTGAAAGGCATCCAATTGCTCAATTTATGCTAAATATCAAATTTTACTGCTAACTTATACAAACATTAACAATCCAAAAACATTGTCCACACTCAACATTCACCATCGAAATTCGATAAGTTTTCTTGGGGCAAGCATGTGGTGAATTAACAAAATGAGCATGAAAGTACATAAAACAACTTTGAAAATTAAAGCTAACTTCACAACCAAATTTGCAAACATATCCTACGAGCTAGAGATCATGAGAGAATAGAGAAGAGGCATCACATTCCTCCTAGATCAAAAGGAAAATTGAACCTCTTTTGCGTTATTACATTTCTACCTTCACAATATTGCAAACGTGGCTCCCCTCCTTCACTAGGGTAACAGGTGGTCACATCTTGCACTTTAAGTAAGACCTTGGGGATATAGGCAATATGTTTCCGTTCTATCCCAACGTTTCCCTACAAGATTTTCACTGTAGTGCTTACGGTTGGTTCATAAATTTGAGAGGACGAATTTATCTAGATGCCCTTGATTATAGCACCTCTCTTTCTCAGTATTTTGTTTGTCAAATTGAATTCCCTTCCATGTCAACTACGATTTAAAGGGATAGTTCTCCAGATCATCATTGTACTCTATCCCTTCCCTCAAGTTTGCATTCTTTTCCATCTTACCCTCTTCAAGTCTTTCATCATGTTACATTCCCTTCTCAAAATTTAAGTGTGGGTCAACTTCACTATAAGTAGAACCACTAAGGGTTTCGTCAAGATTGATTGGGGTGCAGCACCATAAATTGGATGACAACATTGAATTTCTTCAACTTCACCAAAAACCATGTTATCACAGCTCCTCACTCTTGGAGCAAGAAATGGTGGTCCTCACTAGGGGACACTCTGGGCTTAGAGGGCCCATTATCAATATTTTTGTAGGTTGAACTTTAGTGCTTTTCTCTTTTTCTTCACTGAGAAATTTACACAACCTATCTACTTGAGACTCTAAATCATTAAGAGATTGGTCTCTCTCTTGCCTTGAATCTGTGAGAATCACTTCCAATGAATGCTCAAAGGTTGTTACTGGGAAAGGGATGGTGGTGCTGGGTTTATGCATGATGGGTATGACCAAACATATCCTTCCAAACTCAGACCACTATCTGCAACAAGTTCTAATTCCTCACATGGTGATCTTGTCAAATTGGTTGCTGTTTGGCAAAGGGCATTTATTAGCTCAATGGTTCTCCATTGTTCCTCTCTAAATGTTTTTTTACCTTCTAGTAACCGTAAGAGAATTTGCTCTCTGGATTCACCATTGAGCTCTTGGGCTGGAGTGGATGGTGTGGGGTCTTATAAGAGATGGGATTGAAAGTTTGTCCATGTTGATCAGGCATAGACATGTACACAAAATTGCGCTCCCATGAAAAATTGGTTGCATTACCCCAACACAATTCATTTGGCTCAAATGGGGAACTGCCAAGTTGCACTCCATATGATGAAGCATCTTGTGTAGAGGGAGATCAACCAGGATGGGTTGAGGCAAACTCCGTTGATCTTGAGAGACCCAATTGTTAGGAGTTGCTAGAATATGGACATTGATGGACACAAATATTTTCATAATAATTCAAATACATTGGAGGGGAGTAATTTCATGCAATTAAGGGTAGGGTTCACACATAGAGTGGTCTTGCCGCAATTGGGGGATCACACATAGAGTGGTGGTATCCTTTCTTATTACCTTTCATTCTCAACAAAACGATAAGATGAACATGTAGAGGTAGTCGACCTCTTCATGTTAATAGCTCCCCAATGGTCACACACTCTAAATTAAAGATAGATTGTACTTAATGAACTAAAATAGCTAAGATTACATGAATCCAAAACCCGAAATTATATTACAGCACTCATCCCCAAAAGAAGTTTACCTACACATAACTTCGAATCGGGAAGAATTCTTATCCATTGACACTAAATACATGATAGATGGGAACAACGAAGATAAAACAATGACAAAAGACTTCCCTTTCATCCTTGAGCTTCTCCTTCTTCCTCCTTCAATGCTCAAAGTATCTTAGCTTCACTCCCAATACAAAATCCGACTCAGGGGCGTGGAGGCGCGATACACAAACTGAGGTTATAGGGCATATTTATAGGGGAGTATAGAAGTTTCCCCTTTTTTAGGGGGCACTAAGTTACATGGCACCATGTGGTGTGGAGCTCCTCCGATGGCACTAGCTCTTGGCGCCGAGTGCTTCATATACGGTCCTGTGATTATACAGCGCTGTGTTACGTTGTTCTCTGCATTGCCAGATCTCTGCCGCTGGCTTCTGTCGCTGCGGCGCTGCATGTACGAGGATCAGCGCTCCTGCGTTGTCTTCTGTCAATGTGGCACTGGACATGCGAGGGTCAGTGCTTCAGCGTTTGGTCCTGACGCCGTGGTGTTGTGCCCAGAAATGTTCTACTGCATCTAGCGCTCCTTCACTGAGTCTAGCTCCGTTGTGCCCAGAAATGTTCTACTACATCTAGCGCTCCTTCACTGAGTTTAGCTCCGTTGTGCCCAGAAATGTTTTACTGCATCTAGCGCTCCTTCACTGAGTCTAGCTCCGAGGTGTTGAACAATTAGTCATTTTTCCACTATTTCACTATTTTCAGCCTCGCCCTCGTTCACGTGATGCCTTACCTTCGATCGTAGGGCCATGAGGCATAGCTCTAATTTTATCACTTTCCATCTGACGTCATGTGGTGCCGCTCTCTGTATTGCACCAAAATGGGATATTTTTAGGCCACAAATGTCATAGTTTTTCTCATCCAATTAGTGTTTGGTGAATATGAATCACTCTCCTACAAAATCAACACCAAAAGGTAATAAAACTGCGACACAATTAAATCAAAACTTAGCCTAAAAATGCAGCATAATTTCGACTTACCATTACTCCCAACCAGGTTTTTGGCGCCGTTGCCGGGCACTAGTACTGCTATTAGTCTTGTTCTCAATAACTGTAATCTAGCTTAGAGTAGTTAGTGTAATCTGACAAACACATACTGTAATTTAACTAGATTTGCACGTTAGAATAGTTAATTATATTTGTCAGTATACTTCATTTTGTGTGAATTCCATTTTTTGTTATTTGTTGTGTATTTTTGGAGTGTTTGTTGTTATGTTTTTTTTTTCTTTTTGTGAATTGTAATTGTGAGCCGAATGGTTTTATTTGCTCTCCCTAGTGTATGCAAAAAGGAATAGGTCTTGCTTTGATCCCATTTGTTCCCGAAAATAGGAGGACAGCAAGAGCCAACCTTTGGCAGTAAATGTTTTCAAAAAGAGAGGAAGAAATGGCTGAAGAAGAGCACGAAGTTTGAGAGAGTTTGTTGTACCTCAAGACGTAGGTTCACGCTCTAGAGTAAGAAGACCAGCAGTTTCGGTAAAAAATTTTGAAATCAAGCCGGCAATCATTCAAATGATTCAATTTTTTGTCCAGTTAAGGCAAAGCATTGGATGAATTCTGTCTTGAGGTTCTATCATCACGTGGGTGGATATTGAATAGAATGTTTTTGCTAAGTACTTCCCCACGGCCAAAATGGTAAAGAAAAATTGGATCAGGATTCCCTTTATGAAGCTTCGGATCGTTTCAAGGAGCTGTTATCGAAATGCCCTCACTATTCAATTCCTAAGTGGTCACAAGTGCATACAATTTACAGTCTGCAAAAATCAAGCATTGACAATTATTGATGCAGCAGCAGGTGATGCACTTATGAACAAATCAATTGATGAGGCATATGATTTGTTGGAGAACGTGGCAGTCAATAGCTACCAATGGAACACTGAAAGGCAATGGAGCTTTCCTGAGCAGACTCAAAGTTCAAGAAAGGGAGTTGGAATCTATGAAGTAGAAACCCAAACGCCATCTAAATTCAGATGGATGCCTTGAAAGATAAGATGCTAGCGTTGGCAAAAAAACCAACACAAAGTCCCATTTGTATGTTGTGAGTTATGTGGTGGTGTTGGACACGGAGTTGACGCATGTACTTCCACAATGGAAAGTGTGCAATATGCTCATAACAAAAGCAACCCATACTCCAATACCTACAATCCCAGTTGGAGAAACCATCCAAATTTTGGATGGAGAAATGAGCAAAGAAATGCATCACCACCAATTTAAGGAAATCAACAAAATTCCGGACAGAAGGTAAGGTTCCAAAATCAGCAACATGCAGAAAAGCCAAATTCTAATCATGAACTACTGCTTAAGTTGGTGCCAATTTTGGAAGTAGCATGCTTCAATTGTAAATCGTAACTTGTAAGAAGCATGTGTGAGTCAAAAGTCAATAGCCAGTATGAGTTAAGTAATTGCATGAAGTCTCCGTGTACTTTAACTTTAGATTTTGATGGACTTGAGTGCGTGCATGATAAATTGTGGAATTGCTCTAGTGGATGTTATTTTTGGTACACCCTGGGAGATAGAATAAAGCTAAGCTTGAAAAGAACATGCCAAGGAAACACTTCTCACTTACTATGAAATTCTGCATGTCCATAAGGGTGGCTCCACGGTAGCTAAGTTAACGCCACACGGTGTCAGCCCGACGCCACACGGTGTCAGCCCGATGCCACGAAGGGGCTTCATAACAATGCCGCAAGTGAGGTAAATGAAGCCGCACCACACCAATTTTCGAAAGATATTTTTAAGTGGCATGGCGCCGCACGAGAAGTAGCTTTACGTCACGTGGAACCAAGTGACTTAAACCAGAAGCATAAATACCTCAGCCACTTGATGCCATAGAGCATCCAAAACAAGTAGAGAGCGTCCTGTGAGAGCATCCAAAACCCTAACGATCAAAATCGAAGGAACAATCAATTTCCAAACCACATCCGAGCAAAAAACTAGCGATTTCTCTACCGTTCCCCAGAGATTTAAGATCTTTTGTGCTCATGCAATCTTCCTCTCCAGGTTTTTCGTGTCTTGAAGAAAAAGATTCCTGATATTGGGCTCGGCCGAAGTCTTCATGATGCTCTAGATAAATATTTGAGGTAGGCTCCCTGATTTTCCTCATCTTTAATATACTTCTGAGCGTGATAGTGATGATAAAGGGAAAGAAATTATTTATCAAGAACCTGAAAAAGAAAACAAGTAACCATCTATGCAGGGATCGTTGTTGATGAAGGGTTAATGCACAAAATGTTCTGGGAACTAAAGAAGAAAGGCAAAACCAAACCACCAGCCTCCTCAGTGGTAGATGGTATGATGTCGTAGGCAACCAAAAATAACCTTTACTCGAAACAAATTTAGTTAGATGAGTAATGATCGATCCCACAAAGAGTATCTAATGCAGTAAATAAGAATTAGGAAGGGGGAGAGGGGTTAATCATAAAAGAAGGAAAATGGAAGAAAAATTGAATAAGGAACAATTCAGATTGAGATATTAAAAACACAAAGCAACAAACATTGGTCTTAGTCAACATCCACCATTGGAAGTCCACAACTGATCATTGATTCATGCATACATCAACTCACACTTTGAATATTCATCACAGAACTATTTCTCCTTATTTATAGCTAAATTGAAAACAAGCCCTCTAATTAACCCTTATTACTAATCATTCCAAGACAAGCGTTAGAGATTCAATATAGCAACAACATTAAGAATTAGGAAATCGATGAAGTTAAACAATACAAACACACATGGTTGCATTTAATATAGTTGGAAATTCTCTACAACTTCAAATGAAGTAATTATTAAATCTTAGTTGCTTCACAAATTAGAGGGACCAAACAATTACGGATTTGATATCTAATTTAGCAGCAGATTGTAACAATCAATAAACTAGTAGGCCTCCTAGTAATTAAACGAAACAATCATGAAAATAAGTGCAAAAGAACATCCAATACTTAAAGTGCAAGTCGAATAACGAAAAAAAAAATTAGATATCACAGGTTTTACCGACTCCGAGGCTTCAGTTTCCTTCGACCAATGGCTGAAATCTAGCCAGGCTATGCCATGACAAAAATTACAAAAGGAAAACCAAATAGAGAGGAGAGAATAGAGAAAATAATGATTTACTTTGACTTCTAACCCATTATATATTTATAGACTCGATTTACAAAAACCCTACGTGACGGAAGTATATATACTTGTCATCTAAGTCACTTGGTGCCATGTAGCATCCAAACATTCTCGCGCGGCTCGGCTTCACTTAGCCCAGGTTTTACCATTAATGTCGCTCCCTGTGGTGCCAGAAATCTTCTTATGGCGTCACAATGACACCGGATGGTGCCCACTTGACTTTTGTGACGCCACCCTCTTAACATGCAGACTTGAACAGAAATTGTGAAGTGTCCCTTTGCGTGTTCTTTCCTAAATTTGCCTCATTCTATCTCCATAAATGACTGCCAGAACTAAGATCTACTCGAGCAAACTCATAATTCTTCATGCACGCATCAGGTTTCATTAGAAATAACATGAAATCTTCATGCATTTGCCCATTTACCTTAACTGCTGACTTTTGACTCACGCATGCTTCTTATCATTTATAATTTACAATGGAAGCATGAACCACCAAAATTGAGTCTCCTCTAACTAAAGTCTTCTTCTCTTTTTTAAAATTTGTATTCACAAAACGGCATGGGTTACCTCCCAAGAAGGACCAATTTTTAAAGTATTTGGCATGGCCTTCCCATTGACATTTTGCACCGGTTTACATACTCTCTTAGGAGGTGAAGGCTCCTTCATCTTCATTTTTGGTGGGGGACTGAATTCCTCTTCCACCAGCCTTCTCAGCAGCATGAGCCTCTCTTTCTTGAGCTCATCATGCTCAATTACATATGGGCCTGAGCTGACTTCTACTACTCCAGTGGCTTTACACCACTCATCCATCTTTAACCACCTCTTGTCTTCATATGGTGGTTCTCCTTTAACCAAGCAGATATCTAAATTACTAGATGAGGATCTCCCTTTTAACACTTCTCCAACCACTTCTTAAGAGTGCTTCACCCTCTGATTTCCATTTCTATTTTTCTTCTTGGCTAAGGGCATAAAGAAGTTGACTACCTCTTTTCTGATTGATCTCATGGTGATACTCACTTCCTCTACATCAATGATTGCTTGAGTTGTAGCAAGGAATGGTCTACCTACGATGAGAGGCATCTTTGTGCCTTCTTCCATTTCTATCACCAGAAAGTCAGCTGGAAAGACCAGTCCATTAACTTGCACCAATACATTTTCCTGAATACCCCTTGGATAGCTGATTCACCCATCAGGTAGCATGATCTGCGTCTTTGTCGGGGATGGTTCGCTGAGACCGAACACCTTGATAGTGTGGGTCCCAATGGTGCATGGTATGGCAAAGCTTCCAAGGTCATTTATCTTTGGGGATCAGCTCTCTCTCCAATTGTTACAATCTTCTTCTTTACACATTTTCCAATCTGAATGATCTAAATTGAATTCCTCAGATTCTGCATAAGATTGAATATCGACTCGAAAGTTCTCACAAGCTTTAGGTGGCTTATGCTTGACCTCATCTACTTTCCCCATTTCTGTGTTTTCATCAAAGGGTGGTAGCCAAACCTTCTTCTCTCCCCATTCATCTTCGCTTGACCCAATTAATTGGCCTTCATCTTCAGCTTGCTGGATGGGAGAGTCAGCGGTTGACTCTTCTAATTTTGTTTGGCTCTGGAACTTCTCCTCAAGTTTCCAAATTGGTGTTGGCTGAAATTCATAACCCAGGTCTTTCTCATTTAATTCCTCATACAAGTCATTCTCATCAAAGTTGACCCATTCAAAGGGAGATACGTGAGATTGGCTTCCCTCATGACTTTGTTCTATGGAGAGGGAATCATATGCATGTTATTCTTCCTGAGGGAACTCACGACTCACTTCTTCCATCTCCAATTGGGCTTGAGTTTCCTTATCCAACACTGCATTGCAGCACTATACATCTTCCTTTTCTTCTTTCTTCGGATTCTCTACCGTATAACAGGGTAGAGATCCTTTCACCTTTCATTAATTGCCTTAGTAAGCTGTCCCATTTGGATTTATATATTTCTTAAGGATGCATCAATACTCTGCACCAACTTTAGCAGAAATTCAAGATTGGAACTTGGTTCTTTAGCTTCATGCTGACTTGGAAACCTTCCTTGTTGTCCAGCATTCTGATAATTTCCTTGTGTTGGTGCAGCATCATTCTCTTGCTCATTTCTCCATACAAAATTTGAGTTGTTTCTCTAGGATTAAAGGTATTGGAGTAAGGTTCATTTCTCATTTGGGCATATTGCACATTTTCCACAGTGGAGGTGCAAACATCAACTCTGTGTCCAACACCACCACATAATTCACAACATACAAATGGACTCTATGCAGGCTCTGCTTCCAAGGTTGCTATCTTCTTTTTCTAGGCATCCATCTGAGTTCGAATGGCTGTTTGGGTGTTTACTTCGTAGACTCCCACTACCTTTTTTGAGCTTGATTTTGCTGAGGCAAGCTACTTGGTCTTTCAGTGTTCCATTGGTAGCTGTTGGCTACCATATTCACCAATCAATCATATGCCTCATCAATGGATTAGTTCATAAGTGCACCACCTGCGGCAGCATCAATAAATGTTCGTGTTTGATTTTGCAGCCCATTGTTAACATATGCATTTGTGACCATTTGAGAATTGAATGGTGAGGGTATCTCCTTCACATCTCCTTAAATCAATCCCAACCTTCGTACAGGGATTCCTGATCCAATTGGGTGAACAGGTTGATGTCATTCCTCAGCTTTATTGTTTTGCTAGAGGGAAGTACTTAGCCAAAAATTTCTACTCAAGGTCCATCCAAGTGAGGATAGAACCTGAAAGCAGAGAATTTAACCAATGCCTTGCCTTATCCCTCAGCGAAAATGGGAACAATCTCATACTTATTGCATCTTTCGACACACCATTATTCTTGAAATTATAGCAGATTTCCAGGAAATCTGCCAACTATGAATTTGGCTCATCATTTGGCAATCCACTAAATTGTACTGAAGATTGTATCATCTGCAATAATTGCCAACTTTATTTCAAAATTGTTTGCAAGTATAGCCGGTCTTCGGATACTAGAGTGTGTACCTCCAGCTTGAAGCACAACAAACTCTCTCAGACTTCTAGGCTTTTCTTCAGCCATTTCATCCTCTCTTCTTCATAACCTTCGATGCCTAAGGTTGGCTCTTGCTTTCCTTTCAATTTCAGTGTCGAATGGAATCAGAGCAAGGTCTTTACCTTCTTGCATACACAAGAGAGAACAAATAAAGCAATTCGGCTCAACAATCACGCTTCACTAAAATACAAAACTTTAACTAACTAACACACTAAAACAAACAAACAAACACAAAAACTTGAATTCTTTCAAAATCAATTATACTAACCAACATAATCAACTACTCTAATATGCACAACTAATCATATTACACTACACTAGCATGCATCTATGTTAGTCAGATTAAACTAGCTACTCTAAGCTAGATTACAACTATAGATCCCAAGGCTAATAGCAATCCCGTCCCTGGCAACGGCGCCAAAAACATGGTTGCAGCTAAAATGACACTTATAAAATTCTGCCCATGTGCAAGTGCACGCGTTGTACCAAGTAATATACTGGATAAATCCAGATCGATCGCACGAGGACTATGCTCCATACTAATCAATGAATTCTCTACAGCCATATCTAAGTTCCGAAATTAAAGAGAATGTCACAGTATCCAAACGGAAAAACTACAGAAGAATACTAACTGTATAATTACAATAGACCTAAGTGATGCATGCCCACGTGAGAGGTTAAGCAGATTAGGAGTAGGGGGAGTGATTTCATGCAATTATGGGTAGGATTCATGCAGTTCAGCTAAGTGTGCAATACAAGGGAGTTAGTGGGTCCGGCATTTCCTACATGTAACCCCCTTTCAAGGCGATACGACCGTGCCCCCCCTTCCTTCGCCTGATTGTCTTTCGAAGTCACAAGTCTCAATCAAGGGCCCATAAAATGTGCTCTACCTAAACGACCACACATGTCCGATAGCTCACATAGTCTACTAGCGCACCCCTCATTTGCCCTACGCAATAACAAAATGATAAGAAGAGAATGATAAAGGTCGTCTATCTCTTCATGTTAAAAGCTCCCCAATGGACACTCACACTAAATTAAAGATAGATTCCTGTTAAATAACTAAAATAGCTGAAATTACTTGTATCCAAACCTGAAATCACATTACATCACTCACCCCTAAAAGAAGTTTACCTACACTTAGTTTGGAATCGGGAAGAATCCCTATCCATTTGCATTACAAACATGATGGATAGGAAGAATTAAGATAAAATAAAGGCAAAATACTTCCCTTTTGCCCGTGAACTACTTCTTCCTCCTTCAATCACCCAAAGTAGCTTTGCTTCACTCCTAGTGTAACTCCGCCTCAGAGGCGTGTCAGCACAATACCCAAAGTGTGGATATAGCGCATATTTATAGGAGAGTCTGCAAGATTCCCCTTTTTTACGGTGCCCTAAGTGACATGGGGCCACGTGGCATGGAACCCTTCTGATGGCGCCAGGTCTTGGCGCCAAGTGTGGCGCCTCTCGTTTATACGGCGTCTCATTATGTTGCTCCCCCGCATCGCCAACGCTCAGGCGCTGGATTTTACACTGTGATGCCGCTTGAGCAAGGACACAACGCTCCGGTGTTGGCTTCTGACGCCGAGGCGCTGTGCCCAGAAACTTCTGTTGTGTCCAAAGTTCCAGCGTTGATCGTAGCGCCGAGGCGTCGGACACTTAGCCATTTTTCCTCTTCTCGCATTCCTTGTTCGCATGGTGTCATGGCTTCTAGCGTGGCCCCATGTGGCGTCACGTGCATTGCAGCTCTTCACGTAGCATTATGGCTTCCCATCTGGTGCCATGTGGCGCTGGCCCTTCTATTGCTCTAAAATGGGGTGTTTTAGGCTAACATCGTCTAGTTTGCCTCTTTCTCCTTCCAGATGGTGTTTGGTGAATACGAAGCACTTTCCTACAAAATAATCACCAAAAGGTAGTGAAATTGCAACACAATCATTTCTAAACTTGGCCTAAAAACACAACATAATTTCCACTAACCATGCCTATTTATTAACATTGAGGATACTTTTTTCACAAGCAATTGAGACCCAAAAAAGTCATGTTAACTCAACTAATTGTTTGTTTATGCCTTCAACCCATGCATCAAACTAATTGTTTTTTGGAAATCATATATGATGAGGAGCCATATTTGGACCTCATGTAAGAGGCCCATGGAGATTCTGAATTGGAATACATCCTCAAGAGTAATTTCATTCAGAAGGCTTAAATAAGGGATTCTAAATTTTGTAATCCTGGGCCTCTTTCACGGTGTGAATTGCACAATAGTGACAAATTTACAAAATGTTGTTTTTTATTTCGTTTCCTCCACCATACAATTACAAGATGAAGCTCAGTGGTATGTGCTACCTCTTTGGTAAATTGAAACGTGTAATTATATGTAATTGTTTATTTGTCTGTACTAATTTAATTAGGGTAATCTTCCTCTATGGATAGGCTTTTGTTGCCCAGCCACTTAGTCTTTCTTTGATATTTTGAATTATCGGTTCATATGTAGTGCATGTGACTTTGGAAGTACGCATATTCAAGCTCAAATTAGGTTCGAGAGTGGGTGATAAGTTAAAATTCGACCTACTAATGAGTTGGAATTGGGTTAGAGTGGGTTATAAATTAAAATTCATGATACAAAACAGTTGGGATCGGGTTAGAGTGGGTGATAAGTAAACATTCATGATACCGATGAGTTGGGATCAGGTTGGTTCAATTAGGTTGAATCGGTTTGTTCAAATTTTTAAATGAAAAATATTAGAATAATGATTCGGGAACAGCGCTGTGTCGAAGTCGGGCACAGCAGTTCTCACATAAAATTAAATAATATATTTTTTATTTTTGTAAAATATATTATTTAATTTTTACGTGGGAGCCACTATGCCCGACTCGGACACAGCGGCTGTGCCCGTATCATTACTCAAAATATTAACTACACTTAATTGTAATACCCATCCGATATATCAGCCAATTTGAAACACAGTTGCCTAGGATTTATCCTGCATAAGTGCAACTAGCATTAATTCTTAACATTGTGCATGAAGAAAAGAAAAAGTAAAAGACACAAGGGATAACCATTACTCTTTCAACTTTGTTTATTAGTTTCCATGTTATAAAGAGTAGATAACCATGAGATCAGACATAACATGAAAGAGTGGATAACCATGAGATCAGACATAACATGAAAGAGTGGATAACCAAGAGATCAGATATAACAGGAAAGAGTGGATAACCATCAGATCAGACATACATCACCAAGACAAACATTGGAGCGAGTCGTGGGGCCGCAAAAGGCGCATTTGGCACCATTTATAGCATTTCCAGAAACAGTGAACCAAACAACTCGACTAAGAATAGTAAGGTTCCATATTAAAACGTCCTAGAGCTCAGTGCAGAAGGGAACATTGACCATTCCCTGTCAGCAAATATCGTCCTCTTCCGACTCTGTATTGAGACAGTGATCTGTCGAAGCTAGAGCGATGGACTGTTCCGGAAGCGAGAGATCCAGCCCGGAAGCCAAATTGGGGATGAGAGTAGAAGATCTTTGGGACATTCAGCAACCTCAGCTAAGTCCCTCTGAAAAGCTTAACTCCTGCTTCGAAGGCATACTTGTCTCTTCTTTTCCTCCTTGTTCCCAAGGTAAAGCTCTTCTGATTCTCTTAGCTCCAATTAGTCAACTTTTTGCTATTCTATTATTCTTTCTGAAACGGTAATTTGTGTACACCCGAATCGAGTGACGACTTATGCTGTGCTAGTTTTTTGCTTCAGAAAATGATTTGCTTGCTGAAATTGACTGTTCAAATTAGGATGGTATGGTAGCTTTGGCAACGAAATTAGTTAATAAAGAGGCTGTGTAGGGGTCGTGAATAAAGCTTGATGATCATATGTGTGGGAGGGTCGTTCAAGGAATAATTCTGTTTTTGGTATGAAGATTCTAATCTAGCAGGATTAGAGCACCCAGTATGGTTAGTATGATCTGATTTTCAGCAAATTAACAAGGTACCAAAGTTCGATAGGTTATGAGTTGTCTGCGAGTTAAAAGAGATTCTCTCTCTCTCTCTCTCTCTCTCTCTCTCGTTGTGTTTACTGTTCATGTTCCTTTTTAGTTTTCTATCTCCGTGTATGATAAGTCTTCTTTCCTCCGATTTGGTATTGTCTCTCTCTAATTTAAATTTATTATATTCTTAAGGACTCTCATGTCTATGATAAAGAGCGCAAAAAGAAAAGGCTCGACTCAGTAAGGATGGAGGCAGACTTTCTCGGTGGTGTTATAATGACATAAAATATGTAGTTGAGACACAGTTCAATTGTATGATTTCTGCCACAACAGCTGTATCTTTGATTCTGTCCTCATTGGAGGTGCCTCTTGGTTTTGGCTTCTGGTTTATCCTCTTTACAAATTTGAGATTTGATACTCGTCGAATCAACAATCTGATGCTTGTCCCTTCTTCCTGGAGTCAGTAGGCCAATAAACTTCTTTCATTCCGTGAGATCACAGCATGCCTTAACATCACATCTGCTTCTGGCAATGATGAAGTAGACATGATAACAGATTCCAGAAAGAACATAAAATTTGCTGTCAAGATTGTTTTCTTCCAATGCAATCACTACGATAGACAGTCCTTCTCCCAGTTTTAAGGAGCCCCATTCTATTTTCCACTTATCACATCTGTATCAAGGGCTTTGGCTCCTCCTTTCACATTTTCCTCTGTTAAAGGGAAGGCTTCTTTCCTATTCCTTTGTTGTTGAGTCATTGGTGTGAAATTCTCTTGGATTTTTAGACACTGGACATAATCATGTTGCTTTTGTTACAATTATTTGCTGGCGGAGTGATTTTCGGACCTAATTAATCAGTATTTTTGCCACAGGCTTGACAATCCACATGTTTCAGTGGATCTGAATGGTCTAAAATGGAGCTGGTAGATACTGCATTTTCTCTTCTGAAGGGTATTGTTTTCCATGACTTTGTTGTTGAGGTATGAACTGGAACAGTGTAGCTCTAATCTTGGTGGATCCCTCAGGAAGGAATAAAGAGGAAAGTTGTTATGTCTAAAATTGTGATTGCGTTGGAATACAAGCAAGTTCTACTTCCGAGGTACTGGTTGTGGTGAACCAAGCAATCCCTTGATCCTGAAGGAGTCTGCTCCATCTATCTCTGAGAAGAATCCTAATTGCTGAGCAAGACTGGATCATAGAGTTTATGGCACTAGTGATATTTGGGCCATAGGGTGGTAGAATCATTTTGAAAATGAGACTTCGATATTTATAATTTGACTTGTAAAGAAAAAAACAGTTAGAAACTGGATTTGCTTGATCAAATTGTTCAGATGATGAGAAGATCTTCTAATCTGGCTGATGGCTTCATTTTCCCCAGAAACTTGGCATCTATCACAGTTATTTGCAACAGATTATTCCTCGTGGCGACATTGTTATGCTTGTCACCATGATTCTCTGTCAAATCATTGGGCATTTATCCTGGTCTGTCTTGGCAGTGGTGTCACCTAAATTGTCTTTCCCTTCATTGAATTGCTACCAAAAGGCCAAAAACTTTGTCACTTATCACAGTTTGCTGTCATCAGCCACTTTGTTTGTTACTG
This sequence comes from Aristolochia contorta, assembly GCA_022405105.1. NCBI lineage: Eukaryota > Viridiplantae > Streptophyta > Magnoliopsida > Piperales > Aristolochiaceae > Aristolochia > Aristolochia contorta. The sequence continues at coordinate 23,471,726 of CM039667.1, read as the reverse complement.
CCCATTCCCTGTTATTTCATGAATTTTTTTACTGAAGACAGTCTGCAATGAATCCGATATCCATTCATCTGTACCTATTTCTGTCTCGTGTTGCTCATGTCCAAGTAATTATTCTCATGCACTCTGCTTTGGATTAGCGATTTCATCTTGCATGAGTTCCTTTATGCCTTTGGTTTTGATGAGTATTATCTACATTCATGACGTACTTATTTGATTCATCTTGAAAATGGGAAAGGGATGTTGAAGCTTAGTGTTCTAGTTTGATTAAGATTAGAATAGTTTAGTTCGGAGTTTAATTAGAGAAATGTTAATCTAATTTCTGCAAATTAAAACTTCCAAGTACACAAATGAGTGGACAGGCTTCTAGTTTTGCCTTCTGTTTGATAATATTAGATGATTGTGTTTGCTAAAATCCTATAAGCTTTAAAACTGGTGCTTTTCTCTTGGTATCCTGTTCCAGGGGTGAAGAGACTCAGACTCAAGTCTAGCTCTAATTTTATCTAAATTAATAAAATACCCATTGGTATTCTAGTTTGATTAGAGTTGTTAACTAGAATTATCTCTAATTGCACTTGTGGTTTATTTAAACCCAGGACAGAGAGAAAAAATAAATACTTTCAAGTACATAAATTAGTGCAACTTCTTCAAGACATATGTACATAAATTAGTGGACAGGCTTCTACTTTTGCCTTCTATTGTTCATTGTCAACTTTGGAGGATTGCGCTTGTTAAAGTCCTTGAAGATTTACACTGGTGTTTTTCTCTTGGTGTCCTGCTTCCAGGGGTGGAAATAGATTCGGACTCTAGTCTAGCTGAGGCTGTCCAGCTATTATCTGACCATAATATTCTAAGTGCACCCGTGAGGAATGTTGCAGCACCAGAAGATGCTAGTTGGATTGACAGATACCTTGGAATTGTTGAGTTTGCGGGAATTGCGGTTTGGCTTTTGCATCAGGTTTCATCCTCCCTCCCTCCCTCCCTCCCTCCCGCTCTAAAACAAACTATTTGTTTTATCTCTCAGTTGATAGGTCGAATGAGAGAAGCTACGTTGTTTTGCTTAAGTATCTATATCTTCTTGTTTTCCGTAAAAATGGTAATGTTCATTTTTCTCTATTGGCAGTCTGAAGTTGCAATGTCATCAGGCGGGGCTTTTTGAAGCTTTGATATCTTCTGACTTGTACAAAAACACAAAGGTCCAATTATAATTGTCCAGTTTTTATCTGATTACAGTCTTCACTTCATAGATCTCCTAATATTTTAAGACATGGCCCAGGTACGAGATATAGCTGGATCATTTCGATGGGCCCCGTTTCTTGCCCTGCAAAATTCCGATACCTTTTTGACCATGCTCTTGCTTTTGTCCAAGTATAGAATGAAGAGCCTTCCTGTAGTTGATTTGGGAGAGAGGAAGATTAAAAATATTGTCACACAATCTGCCGTTGTTCACATGCTTGCAGAATGTGTTGGGCTTCCTTGGTTTGAAATTTGGGGCATGAAGAAATTATATGAACTTGGTCTTCCTATTATGAAGCCCAAACAACTAGTCAAGGTGCTTAACTGCTTTCTTCTTTCAGCTTTAGTTACATGTCACTGAGGAGTTTGAGAATGAATAGGAATTTTTATCAAAAGTCAGTAGAACATTCCAATTTTAATCTCTTATACTCAGTTTCTTTCCCAAATGAAACAGTAACTTAGGCTCAAAACTGTCTTGCATTTACTTATTCTGAAACCATTATGATCATGGAATGGCATTATATGATGCACTATTGACATATTTTCTATAGACCTAGGCTACGTTAAACTAGCTTAATTGTGACGAGACCCTTCAAACAAGGCCTTGCCAGTGATTACAGCATCCAGTTAGATAATATTCTTTTCTATGCTGACTTTTAGAAGTTTTCCTTTTGTACCATATAATCAATTATTTCTGTACAGATGCTGTTCCCTTCTTTGGGTGGAAAAGATATCCCTTAAAAGTTGCATAACTGTTGTTTGCTTTCATGTGTTTCAGGTGAATGAGGATGAGCCAGTTTTGCATGCCTTTAAAATCATGCAGAAAAGAGGGATTGGTGGGCTTCCTGTTGTTGATAGCAGCGGCAAGAAGCCTATGGGTAATATAAGCATAAGAGATGTCCGTTTCCTCCTGACAAATCCAGAGATTTATAAAGATTACAGGTATCTCTGATGCTAATTTATAATTTTTCTGTGGTTTTTATCCTTGTGATACCTAAAATCCTGTGAGTATTGCGAAAATTGTCGCCCAGGCAAACTAGTCCTAGATGAAACTCCTTAGGTTCCAGCTGCTGTGGTAAACTAGGATACTTTTTGTCTTTAACAAATGTAAACAGATATGTCGATATGAAGTAAAGCAGGAAACTTTCTAAGCTTAATTGAATGGGTTGGTATTATTTGCAGATCTATCACCACGAAGAACTTCCTCTCTGCAGTTAGAGACTATTTACTGAAGCATCAACCGTCTTCACCTATGTTACTTGGTACCGTTTCATGCCAGAGGAATGACACACTTAAAGACGTTATTCTCAGGCTAGACTCTGATAAAATACAGCGGATATACGTGGTGGATGAGGGAGGAAAGCTGGAAGGAGTAGTTACCCTTCGTGACATCATCTCTAAGCTAGTGCATGAGCCTCGGCAGTACTTTGGTGACTTTTTTGATGGTGTTATTCCTCTTCCACCAAACAGCAGTGTTTGAGCTCCTCCCAGTTACCTCCGTTAGATTGCTACTGTACGACTGGACTCGAAATCCTGTGCTTTTTTCTAGTAAATTTGCATTTAGCCCATGTACATGTATTTCTGGCTTGCCCACTGGGAAGCGTTTAACCAAGGGCATTTGATGGGTTCTCTTCCCTTTGTTTCTATGTTATCCATTTTACGCGATTCTCCGATAACCGGGTGTATTTTCAGTGGTTTCTTATGAAATCATATAATCTACCTAGAGTAAAACTATGATTCAATTTTTTTTTACGAAAAAATAAAACCTGTAATAATCTTTCAATGGATGAAAGGTGTATGAAATAGTTTTTTGATTAAACCATTCATACGCTAAACTATGTTGAATATTAGTAGGATGTATGGTAAATAGCTTATTTTGCTTATTCTGTAAACTATTTACACCCCTACCTATGGGTGTAACCTATTGGATGTCCATTAGGTAGGGTGAGGATAGGTCTTGTCTTCCTATCTATAGGTAGGGACTGTTGTGACAAATAATTTTGAAATTAGAAATTAATATACAAAATAATTAATGATACAAAAATAGTAGTTCTTATATATTGTCCAGCTCATCTGTAGCGATCCAGACGCTCGGGCACTTAGAACATAACCATTTTTCACCACAGAACACCATGATAGTCCGACACCACGGCGCTAGTGTGCCGCAGGGTTTCACATTCCGTGTCTGCCTGCCTTGCTTGGCGTTGTGGCTTCAGTGTTGGCGCCATGTGGCTCCAACTTCGACAATTAGCCATTTTGGGCTATTTTCTTGATTTCAGCTTTGAATTGCGTAAGATTTGTTTCATTGGCTACCTTTTGGCATTTTACATGATTTCCCTGCATAATACAAGAAAAAATAAGTAAAATAGGTTCAAATAGATAATGGGTTTAGCTCAAAAGTGTATAGAAATGAATTACCAATATATGCCAATCATGAGTCCACCACACTACTGTCGCCGTTTTACACATCGCACACTCATAGACACAATCAACATGTAAAATTACCTAAGATAAAAGAAAATCAACCGATATAAGAAACCAAGTACAATCACTACAACCCCGTAAGGGCTAATATCTAAAATACATCCAAAAGTAGATACATTTAAACTCCTAAATGAGTTCTAACACAAATACATAAACAAGAAGATGAAATAAGAGAAATAGGGATCGAAGAACTCATAAAGATAGCTCCTATGGTGGGAATAGTTCTCCCTAATCGAATTTTCTCCTTCATTGGCTCCAAATTCGTGTTCTTGAGCTTTTCTAGATCCCTAGTCTTGCCCCCAATATTTTGTCACGCGTCTGTCCTCCGGTCCAGAAGGCTCTCCTTGAAAATTCCGTAAAATGCCCTTTTATAGTGGGGCAGTAAGTTGCCCGGTGTCGTGGTTTCGAATGCTTCACGTGGCGCAGGCCACTAAAAAGGTCAAAGAATGCAGTCTCGGTGCCACAGCTGCGAGCATTATCTGTGGCACCGGGAGTGTGTCACTCTGGCCCAAGATGCCTTCCACGGCGCCAAATGTGTCTTCTCTCCTTCTGGGTTGAGTGCCACGGCGCCGAACTCCAGTGCAGAGGAGCTGGAGTTCGTATTCGAGCGCCTCGGGCAAGCACGGTGGCGCTCACCCCTTAACATTTCAGTTCTGTTGCCCTGGTGACGTGTCAAGAATGTATGCTACGGTGCCAAGAGAGCGGCGCCGCGATGTTGCTATCTTTCAACAACTCCAAGAGCATTTCTTAGATTTATTCTTGATGCGCGAAGCTGTACAGCTTTAATATTTTTTTCATTGCGTCACATTGATGCCGTGCGGCATCAACTTCTGCACTTATCCATTTTTGGGCTATTTTCTTCATTTCAGCTCTGATTTGCCCGAGATTTGTTATGTTGGCTTCCTTTTAGAATTTTCATGTTTTACTGCATAATACCAGAAACAATAAGTCAATTAGTGTCAGATAGAAAATAAAATTGGCTCAAAAAGTGTATGGAAATAAGTGAACAATATACGACAATCACACCCCGAACTTAAGTTCTAGCTCATCCTCGAGCAAGGAACCTTGCACGCAGGTTTTTACGTGATCTATCTAGTGTGATGGTTATAAAAAATCTACCAATTGAATTAAAGATACGAGAATCAATGTAGCTCGGCCAACTACCCTTCTAGCTATTCTTGAGATACTCACTCATTTACAATCTACTTGTCTCACTAATCAAGTTCTATGGTCCTCACACTATTGCTCTTACCATCAACCCACAAGCCACTTGAGAAAATTAATCCTAGTATTCAATAATCTAGTCTCTCAATCTACTCTCCACTAATTGTGAAAAGTCAATCATGAAGATTTCATTATCTCTAATCACATGATTGAACCTACATAGAAGATATCCCACAAAAAACTACCCCCAAACTTGAACTTCTGCCCTTTTCAACCATTTATTTCCTTTCGTTTCATTAATCATTTTGCTTTATTTCTCTTCATTTAGATTAATCAAAATTTGAATTTTGACTACTCTTTTGACTTCTTTTGCTTTTCATGCTCTTCTCTTTCTATTTCTTTTATTCTACATTTTCTTTTTCTTTTTATCTTTTTTCCTTATCTCTCCAATTGCTTTATTTTACCACGCAATAGGAGCTCAAACTCCATTTCAAATAAACCAAGCAATTTGATAGATAGGACTTGTAAAATAAGATAAATACAAAAAGAAGATGGCTAAATAATAACTTTGGCAATGAAAAACAAAAAGGTCATTGAGGGCTCAAAATTTGTTGACTATCAGATGTGAATAGGGTGGCTAGAATGGCTCAACCGATTGAATTATTGTCTAAATCCTTTCTTTGGATGCAACTTTCATCCATTTCACTTCGAGTTTCAATTGAAACTTGTTCTAGAACTCTTAGACAAAGACTCAAGCACATCCACCATTCACACAACATACCATGAAAATATTTGACTTGTGAGTGGCTTATTTCAATTGAAACAAACTAATCTTGTCGGTCTAGCTATTGAAGTAATGACCGAGGCCCACACAATTCCATTCTCAACCCAAACGCATGATCATAATCACAATGCATCCTAAGCATGGAGCACGGAAAGATCTATATGCAATGCATAATCAAACAAGATAGATGCTTTTTCCATGAATGAATGAATGCATGCAAATTGCTACCACCAAACTTAAATTCTACATTGCCCTCAATGTAGATACTAAAATGAATAAAAATAGGGGGGTAGGGAGAACTCCCTGGTGACAACACTTTAAAAGAATAAAGTTTTTCTCCTCCTTTTGATGATCCACCTTGGAGATATGTGCTTGAGATAAATTCTGCAAAATGACTCAAGGAATGCCAATGGGGGTGAGACTCATGGGTAGCTTATTTTATAAACTAAAAACACACCAAGCAAACTAAAAAAAAACACACAAACATACCCTACAACCTAGCAATCATGCAATCAAAACATGACAAACTAAAATTCACCATTTTATTAAATTAAAACTATACATGATCTAACATGGAGAAATGCTAAAATTTAGTGTAAGGCACTCTCATGCTAAGCTAAAATAAAAAAATCAAGCAAATTTTAAACATGCTTCAACTAGAGATCATAAGATCGTTTTATTTAAAGCAAGGGATGTTGGGCCACTGATCTTTAATCAATTTAATTCTCCTTGTATATCTCCCAAGTGGCTCACTAATGAATGGGAGAAATTTACACCTTGTGCCAAGGTTGGCCACAATTGAATTTGGGAGGTGTTCTTGAACCCCAAAAAATTTCTTAAATAAGGATCTCAATCTTGTCCATCTCCTCTCTTGAAATTTGATTTTCTGATTGTACTTTCAGTTCTATCCCTTCCCCCAAACATGAACTCAGTTCCACTTCCACCTCTTCAATATTTTTATCACGTTGCTTCCCCTCTATAAAATTCAGCACTAGTGAGGAAGAGAGTGGGTTATTCTCTTTCAAATGTGGGACAATTCCTATAGGGTCACTATGTATCAAACTGATTATTGTAAAATATGTTGCGTTCTTAGGCCGTGTTTCTTTATGAGTTGAGAACATTCTCACTTACTTTGTGTGTTTATTTGTAATTTCTTGTCCCAAAAATGATGAAAACACCAAGTGGAAGAAGAAGGAGCTCATCTTTCCAATTCTGAGTAAAAAACACCCCATTTTAGAGCGTGGCGCCAAGAAGGAAGCCATGACATCAATAAGAAAAGATGAGCACTGATGAAGCAGAGTGGGAGATGCCACATGGCACCAACACCAGAGCCGCTGTGTCAGCTGAATGGGTCTTCTACTGAGGAAAAATGGTTAAGTGTTAGGCGCCCACGCACCCGGATCAGCGCAGGGGCACTGAGATCAAAAAGATGTTTTTGGGTTTAGCCCCTGGCGCCCAGCTCAGTGCAAGGGATCCTATCATTACATTTTGAGCGCCCCAGGCACCAAGAATCAGCGCAGGGGCCTCCATCCACGCACTCGGGTGCCTCCGAAAGAAAGACCCAACGAAGGGGTATTGGTGGCAACGAAGAAGCACAAAGCGCGATGCGACAGTATCGTGCAGCATCAGTCGTGGCGCAAAAACTCGGTGCCACAGACCATGTTCGACACCACATGGTGCCGGACTACTTGGGGTACACAAAAGTAGGGGACTCTGAAGGACTTCTCTATAAATAGGCGTTATGAATACATTCGGGGATCATGCCTCTACACCTTGGAGGCTGTGCAAGCTTTGGAGTAAGGGCAGAACACTGCTGAGGAGCAAATAATGGAAGGAGGAGATATAGAGTAGAAGGGAAGCTTTCTATTCCTTATTTTCTCCGTATTTCTGTATTTTGTGTTATCCTAGCCTAATCATGTTTTGTATGGATTTTTATTGGGATTTATTCCTAATCCTTATTTTGTCTAGATAAGTACCCTTAGGGGGGTTGTGATGTAATGTAGTGTTGTGAAAGGATTATTGTAATTTCACGTCACATTTAGTGTAATTGACTGTGGGGATGTTTAAGATGTTAGAAGATTGAGGACCTTCTAGTATCCATTCAATGTCCCCGCTGAGATCGAGTGGCTATACAGGGATAGACACCCATTGATTACTGTGAGATCCCAAAATCGACTATGTTCAATCAGTCCTGACACATATGGTCACAGTGGCTACACTGTTGGGAGGCATGGCCATAACACCGAGAGACAATAGGACTGAGGGTTGTATGAATCCTCCACCTACTACAAGAACTCAATCACCCACCCCCTGACCCCGACTCTATTCTTCCCATTTTCATTGTGTGCGAGTGTTTTTATTAGGATTTGCTATTTATTTGTGTAGTTAATGCACTTAAGTACTTGTGACATTTCTTGCTGAATTCAATAGTTATATATAGTTGTAGAGAAATTTTGTGGTTGTACATAGTACATGTCCCTTTGGAGACGAATCGGTCTTACCGGATTATTATTTGAGGCGACATGTGCGCTTGTGTACGAGTGATTAGTGTCATATATGCCCAACCACAAACCACTAAAGGATTCTTCAAAATGTGATCGGGAAGGGGCATTCAATCTTGGGTCATAAAGTTTAATTTCTTCAACCTCACAAAAGACCATATTATCATACTCCCTTAATCTTAAGCCCTCCAATGGTGGTTCTACTATTTCCTCTAGGTGGCTCTACTATTAATGTTGTCTTTTCTTTCCTCAGTAAAATATTTGACTCAACCTATCGATATGAGACTATAGTTTTGAGAGACTGGTCTCTATTTTGCAATAAATCTGTGAGAATCTCAAATATGAAAGCTCATAGGTTGCTACTTATTCATAGGGAAGTAGGGTTGAACACTATAATTGTATCCGTATAACTATATCTTGCCAAGCCAATCTAGAGAGAATTAGAATAAAAACTAACTAAATGCTAAACAATACTAAACGAATCCAAATCCTTCTAATCCTAATACTACTGTGAGTTGGATATGGGGGACTTATTTAAGGACTAGGGGTGTGTTTAACTGTTCTTCTCTATATACTAACTCAAGTCTTCACTTGGGTAATTTATCGTACGCTTGGCGGGTCGAGGATTCAGTGCATAGCCCTCTCTTGAGGTGCTACAATCATGCCTACCAATGCAACCAATTAAAACACGTGTCCGAATGCTTCTCTCGAAGTCTACCGGAGCACCCCTCACCTGCCACTGCGCCTTTTGTAGTTGATTTGGAGATCAAACTCTGATTGAAGGGTGTCTATCCCCTCATTACCTCTCAGTCTCAACGGAGACATCGAATTTACACGAAGAGGACGTCAATTTCTTCATGTACAAGGCATCCCAATATGTCAATCACACAAAGTCTTGATTATGCCTAAACTAGCCTAATAAACTACAGTTACCATGTAACCGAAGCGCTGCAAACTGATTGAGATAAAAATCTATGTAAAATACCACAAATGAAGAGAAAATTAACAAATAAAATACCAAAGTACAATCACTACACTACTATAGGCTAATATCATCAAATGTATCAAAATTCTGGCAAACCTATACTCAAATACAAGTTCTAGCACAAATACATGGATACAAAAAGAGATAAAGACAAATAAGGATAGAAGGATAGATGGAATCTCCTCCTTCAGTAGCTCTAAATCCTTGTTCTTGAGCTCTTCTAGAGCCCTAGTCTCGTCCAAAATCGCTCTGACGCATTTTGCTTCCATTCCCGGAAGGCTTTTTTTTTTTAAAATGACCTAAAATGTCCTTTTTTAGGCGTTCTACGAAGTGCCCAGCGCCGTGTTGTGTCACGTGTATCGCGTGGCGTCGGCCCATTTAACAAAAAACATGGTAAAGTGCTGGGCAATGTGACATCGGGTGCATGCTACACTGGGTCTGGGAATCATGAAGCCAGATGCATCCCGTAGGTGTCACGACGCCGGGTGTGTCCCATTGGCGTCGTGATGCCGGATGTGTCCCATCGGCATCGTGACGCTGGGTACGTCCCGTGGGTGTCGTGGCACCAGGTGGTTCTCCACAGTGCCCGCTCTTTCCTCCTTGGTTGAGCGCCAAGGTGTCCAGCTTGAGCACAGGGGCGCTCATCTTCGGCACTTGAGAGCCCTGTTGCTCAGACCCAGCACTCTTACACTGGCGTGGTTTGGCACTGGGCTTCGTGATGCCGTGGCCATCCTATGGTGCCAGAGCCTTTTTCCACTCTGTTTCAGCGCCATGAGTTCCTCTTTGGTGCCATGTGGAGTCCACTCTTGTACTTCACTATTTTATGCTATTTTCTCCATTTTAGCTCCGATTTGAGCAATATTTGTTCTGTTTGCTTCCGTTTGCTTCCTTCTGGCATTTTGCATGTTTTCTCTGCATAAGAACAACAAAACTAAGTCATCTTGTGTCAAATAGTTACTCCAATTGGTTCAAAAGCATGTGAAAAAAGGAGAAACTATCCACTATTCAGTTCTTCCCAACTAAAGCCAATCTCTACAAATTATTCTTCATTCTCACATGGTGATCCTGTCGAATTGGCCACTTTTTGGCAAAGGGCACTAATTCTTTCTTGTTTCTCTCTGAACGCCTCTTGACCTTTAAGTAACCTTAAAAAGAATCGGCTCACTGGACTCACCATTCAGCTCTTGGGATGGAGAATTTGAGGTTTGGTGCAAATTGGGAGTGAAAGATGGTCTATGTGAGCTAGCCAAAGACATATATTTTACTGTGCTACCATGGTCTTGAGAGACCACATTGTTGGGAGTGGCTAGAAAAATTACCTAGATGAGCTTACTCATTCCACACATATTTCTTTCTAAACATGGATTGATTCTTATAAAAATAGAACATTCACATAGACAACCATCCATGTTCGAAATCAAACTGGTTTCAAAATCTCTCTTTATTTTATTCTATATATTTATTAATTTTTTTAAATTAATTTTTGACAATTAAAGGAAAATCTAACTAAAAGAATTAAGCAAAAGAACAAACTACAAAACAAAAAACAAAGAAAATACACCTAACTACGACTAGACTACAATTAACTCAGATTGATAATAGTGTCAATCAAATACTTCCCCAGCAACGGCGCCAAAAACCTGTCATGTTTAAATGGCACCTGAGTTGGTTTTGTACAGAGTGTGCGAGCACAATCGTCGTAAAGGGCTGGACAATTTAGGTTGATTCTACAGGGAAGTGTGAATTGTACACTATAATTGTGTTCGTTCAACTATATCTAGCCAAGACAATCTAAATAGAAGTACAACTAAACCTAACTACGTGTATGTAATTACCTGCTACTTTGCTCTATATATTAGCCAAAGACATTCATTTGGATATTTTATCGTACACTTAGTAGATCAGAAAATTCAGTACGCGTTGCCTCTTTCTAACGTACTACAACCATACCCCCTTTCGATTAGCTCCATCTCCTTTCAATCTCAATAGTCTAATTAGAGGGTACATCACCCCAACCTCAAGGACCTCTTGTATCAAGACGCTTCTTTCTTATGACCACTAGCGCATCCCGTATTGTTCACCCAGCTGCTCCAGGCCGATTCGGGAATCACACGTTGATTAATGAATGACTATCCCAATATGCCCTTTTGGTCTCAACTGGGACACCAAAATAGATGTTAATTGATCGTCACTCAATTAAACATGCAAAAGCCCCGCATTAATCGCACTAAGTGATAATGTCTAATCCTGAGTCCACCACGCTACCGTAGCCATTTAACGGGCGCCGCACACTCATAGACACAATCAACACGAAAAACTACCTAAGATAAAAGAAAATCAAACAATATAAGAAACCAAGTATAATCACTACAACCCCCAAGGGATGATATCTCAAATTAATCGAAAAGTATGTAAATGTAAACGTATAAACAAGTTCTAACACAACTGAATAAACAAGAAAATGAAATAAGAGCAATAGGGACAGAAGAACTCATAAAGATAGCTCCTATGGCGGGAATCGTTCTCCCGGATCGAATCCCCTGCTTCGATTGCTCCGAATTCTCGTTTTTTAGCTCTTATAGAGCCCTAGTTTGGCCCAAAATCGCCCCAAATTGTCTTCATACGCCTGTCCTCCAGTCCGAAAGGCTCTCCCTCGAAAAAGCTCTAAAATATTCTTTTTATAGAGGTGCAATAAGTTTCCCGGCGTCGTGGCCATTGAAAAGGTCAACGTATACAGTCCCAGCGCCATATCACTGAGGATTATCCATGGCACCGGGAGTGTGGTGCAGTGGCACAAGATGTCTTCCAAGGCGCCGAATGTGTCTTCACTCGTTCTGGGTTAGGCAAAGTGGCGCCAAACTCTAGCGCAGAGGTGCTGGAGTTCGTATTCCAGCTCTGCGATGCACCCCCCTTAAAATTCAATTCGGTAGCCCAGGCGTCGTGGCGCCGAATGTATGCTACGACGCTGAGAATATGGCACTGCAACACCACTATCTTTCCACGGCGCCAAGAACTTTTCTTCGATTTCTTCTTGATGCGTGGTACCATGCGCCTTAAATTTTTTTTACGGTGTCACATTGACGTCGTTCAGCGTCAGAGTACCGTCATGCACCGTCAGAGTACTGTCATGCAGCATCAAATCTTGCACTTATCCATTTTGGGTTAATTTCTTAATTACAGCTCCGATTAGCCTGAGTTTTTTTCCGTTAGCTTCCTTTTGGAATTTTTCATGTTTTCCAGCATCATGCCAGCAAAACTAAGTCAAATGGGATCAAAATTGGATCAAAGGTGCATGAAAATGAGTGGAAGAATATATGCCAATCAGCGTGTTATGTTTTAAACCTCCACCATGGCTTCTTGAACTACCAAATCTCTCAACGAATAGTTGGGTGTCCTTTTAAATGCTTCAAGTGCTCATGATCTATATGAATTACAAACCATTTTGGCCATAAGTAATGCTACCATGTTTCTAAAGCTCGAACCTAAGCATACAACTCTTTATCATTAGTAGAGTAGTTAAATGCTGGTTCGCTTAGCTTCCGGCTAAAGTATGCAAGTGGTCTTCTATCTTGCATACGAACAAAGCTTATACCAAAACCAGATGCATCACATTCATGTTCAAACATCTTAGAAAAATCAGGTAAAGCAAGTAAAGGAGAACGAGTAACTTTAGGCTTAACAAATTGCAATGCCTTCTCTTAATCTTCACCCCATTTGAATGCAACGTCCTTTTGAATAACTTCTGTAAGAGTCACAACGATGGTGCTGAAACATTTACCTACTTTAAAATTTACCAAGCCCATGATCATTTCATTCTGGGATAGCTTTGATCTTTTCATTATCGACCTCAATACCTTAGGATTCACCACGAATCGTAGGAAAACAAGTTTTTCAGTGCAGAAAGTACACTTTTTGATGTTAGCATTTTTGGCCATAAACCCACCTAAGTAGATTCCATCATACACAAACATATGTGTCCTCCCAAATAATACATTGGAGCATACAAGTAATTTTCACAGGGACTTAGAGAATTGAGTACTAAAATTGGTTGCTTAATTGCTATATCTAATCGATTGAAACATAATATCAATTAATGAACTAAAATGCAATTAAAATATGACAAAACTAATCGCAAGCCTACCCGTGGAAAATTTGAAGACAAGAAGATAGGGGGTGTATTTCTTACATGCCATGTTTTATTTATTGCAATTCTACCATCTTGAAAAATTTCATCGAATTCCTAGCAGTTCGAGGATTTTTATACGTGCACACCTCTTCCGAATGTTCGGCAATTCTATTCCTTGTCTTAGACTGTTATCTGTGTATCTAAGAGTCTAATAAAGCGAATCCAATGCTCTTAACCACAAGAACCACATTAAGCAAGTGACTATTCCTAATACACTTGCAAATTTTCATCCCAGTGGCCTCATTCCAAACCACTTGGATGAAGAATCGTAAGCTAATTAATGCGAGTTTATCCTAATCTACCCTTGTGGGATAAATTGTGAAGCCTAATTATGACTAATCAGTGATCAGTCAACCAATCATGCACAAAAAACCACACTAACCACACTATTCATTGAATTAAGTTCTCTACTTGAACACAATCAAATCACACCCCCGAATGGGGATTTAGCCAGACATGCTTTTGATTACACATACAATTATTCATCACGTCCAAATACATGTTAGCACCAAAACCAGCTCAACTACAGAAAATACAATGTGAAATTTAAGTGGAATGCTTCCCTCCTTATTCCAAAACACCTTTGTAGGACAAATCCTCCCTCAATGAGCAGCAATTCCTCCTCTTTGTCCTGGTGGTGGATCGACCCTCGAAAAGAATCATCTCTTTCTATTTATTGGAGGCTGGCAAAACCTTCAAATTCGTAGTTTAAGTTGTTCGACTTTGTGGGCCCCGAGACAAGGCTCACGGTGCTGAGACAATTTTATCTCTTAGCGCTATAGCACACCATCTAGTGTCACAACACTGCTCCTTGACGCCCGAGCCCATATGCTCCTCTCAGCAGCACAGCGCTACAGCACTGCATCTGGCACTAGGGCGCTGGAGAGCGAACTCCAGTGACCGTGTGCTGAGTTTGTGTGCTGGTGCGCTCTGCCCAGCAGCGCCTTAGCACTGCTGCTGAGTTGGGCCGCTGAAATTCAGCGCTTTAGCACTAACATACGAACTCCAGCGCTCCTGCACTGGAGTTTAACGCTATAGTGCTAGCTCAGCTGAATCTTGGTAACTTCTGCTTCTTGGCTTCGCGATGTCGTGGCCTGCTCTTGGCACCATGTGACGTTGGCCTCTGCACTTTGGTTCTTTCAGGGGCATTCTTTCATCTTTTGCCCAATTGATCTGAAATATCTTCTATTTGGTTCTATTTGGCATTTTACAAGTTCTTCCAGAAAATTGATTCAAATGGGGATTAAAATACTTGATTGAAATTGACTAAACAAATACCTCCAAACTTGATTTCTTGCTCATGCTCGAGCAAGGGCCCTACATTAATAATTAAAATTATCTACCTTTCATGTATGTGTGATCAGAGATAATGCAATTCAATAATGAGAAATGGCAACCGACATTATTTGGTCAATTCACTTTATAGTTTTCTTAAGAGTTTTACTCATCTGAAATTTTAATTTGTCCCACTACTCATCTACTTCTATGGTTTCTCTCAACTATTTCCCTCTCCATCAAATCACCTGTCAGGCGCCTGAAAATTCGCCTCTAGAATTCCATTGGCTAATTTCCCAATCCACTATCCGTTAATCGCGGAAAAGTTCCTCTGATCATTAGAACTTTCTTAAGGTTTTAATGGGGCTGGGGACCTAGGTAGGACAAAAGGTTAATCATGAAAAGGTAATTCTCTTGCAATTTACATGTCTCAACCTACTTAGAGTTAACTCCCCACTAAAGTTTTCCCCAAACTTGAGCATTTTCCTTTCTTTTGGCCATTGTCTCCCTTTTCTTCACTTTAACAACTTCATTTGACTTGTCCAGATTTAGAATAGTCATCTTTTGAATTTTCCCTAATCTCTTAAACTCTACTTTCTAGTAAATGTGTACTTTACTTTTTCTTCACTCTTCTCCTAATTGTTCTTTAACCATTTCTTCTCTCCATTTGTTTAAATTCATAATAGGAGATCTAACTACATTTATATTCAATCATGCAACTGGAGAGAAAGGTAAATAGAAGACAAAGGAATATACAAAAGGATAATGTGGATAAATGAAATTTGGATATATAAAATAAAATCATGGTGTGGGGAGGCTCAAAATTTGGGTGACTAGCGGATATGTATAGGGTGGCTAGAAAGGCGCAACCGGTTCAAACATGACCTAAATCATTTTCTTATGCAACTTTTCATCCGTTTTGCCTCGAGTTTCAAATAAAATTATTTCTGGCATTCTTGAATAATAACCCAAGTGCAAAAGCACCATCGAACAACAATCCTAGCAATTGTGAGAGTCATATTAGCTTATTTGTGAGTTTCTTCTTAGTAATTCAGATGAGTTAGACTCTTTCATCCAATTATATGAGAAATTGGGTAAACCATTTAATCCCATTCTCGTAATAATTTACTTAATAAAATCATGTTACAATTCACTCCTAGAGATGTGAGCATCAATCACACAGGACAGGTAGAAATTTAAGCAACTTGAATTAGTCCGTGGGTAATTATATGCTTTTTTCAGTTGCATATGGTGGTGAATCTTTCAAAATATAGTACCAAGGTGAATGGAGAGATTTTGAAAAAAGGGAAGCTCTTATATTTATTAAAAACTGTGAGAAAAATGATATAAAATCCATAACATAAGACAAACAAAATGTTCATTAAATCCGAGAGAAGAGTACACAAGAGAATGACTTCATATAACCAATAAAAAATGAAAGGAACTGTGAACAAGCACTCAAAATTGCTAGCACACCAACCATGCACATCTTGGATGTCTCCCATATGGAACTCCCAAAGCTGGCTATGTACCATTGTCTGATACAGTCATGGTCTGCAGCTATATCCTCCAAGTGGTCTATAAGAACTGAAAACGAAAGGGGTGGTGTGGTGGAGGACCTCTCCAATGGTCCTCTCTAAGCAATCCCTCTGTGAACTGTGTCAATGACTCTCTGAGGTCTCTCGATGGATGCACTTGATGCTACTATTTGCCTTGCTGAGGTCGCTAATGAGTGATGGAAAAATAACTCAAGACACTCTGAATTGCCAGCACAAACTATCTCTTAGTAGATCACTTGTCCAATGTTCAAATGGCAATCCCTACAGAATCACATAGCTAATATACACTGTCGAAAGTAACATCCGACACATGCATATTGGGTAGAAGGCGGGCACTGATGAAATAAAACATACCTTCCCTTTAAGCAATAAATACTCTTAAGTGTATGTAATTCCTGTCCACTGACATCACCAGGTTGTACCTACTGGGCATTTCGCCAATTCCTCCGGATGGGCAGTTCTCTTAAGTTCTACTATAGTATTTTCAACACTGCCCACACCAAAATAACTACTCATCTTGTCTCTATCAAATTGAATTCTCTGAAGTTGGACAGTGCAAAATCTTCAAGAGGAAGGGTTTTCTATTTCATTCCTGACCTCTACAACATCTGCTCTTCCTCTGAATCACCTTTTTCTTCTACCTCATCTTCATCATATGGGATTCTTCCACTTGGGCCTTCCTCAACAGGTTTATATGACAATATATCTATGGGAGGCACTTCTTGGATTTGAGCCATCTAATATATGGCTTGAGGCATCCTACTAAGCATATCAGCCATACAATTACCTTGATACTCTTGCCTTTGCCTAAATTGAGCTATTTGAGCCTCAACACTTGTAAGAGCCGGTGGAAAAGGTTTGGGTACTAGTTTGGATTTTCTGAATACTGTATAGATAAACTTTATCAGCAGGCTCCTTAAGCATATTTAATTTCTTCAGTTTCACCAAAACAAACCCCAGCTTTGGTACTTAGCTTAGTAATTAACAAAGGGAAAAAGAATCTTAAATTGGGAGAGAATGCTGATTGCATAATTTTCCACTGAATCTCCCATCCAATGTTAATTGATTTTCCCTGTAAAATTTCATAAAGCATGTAGGGACTTGTCTTCGTGACTTCATTGTAGTGCTTAGTTGGATTGATCCTAGCACAAATGAAACACAACCAAAATGCAGCTTGTTTTCTCTAATCCCCATTAGGAAACGACTTATAGTCACTTCCTAATATCTTCAATGAAGTCTCTTTCAAATTTCCAAATTTGTGAGCTCATCAGGGCAATGAGGAGGAATTTTTAAATGCTTGTTGATCACATCACTTCCAAATCCCACTTCCTCTGAACTTAACCTGGGTGTGAGCAAAAGGAGTTAAGGTTTGGATAAAACTCTCTCACAACACGAACACAACTTTCTGGAGATTGTTTATAAAACGGCTCCGAATTCCTTTTCCGAATTTGTCTTTTACTCAATTCCTCCTTCAGGGACTAAGGTCTTATTCTTAGCATCTCTCATATAACATGTGAAGGCTTCCTCAGTGACAAAAATATTCGGATCCCATAAATTACTATTCAAATTCGTAACGGATAAAATTAGGGTTTTGAAGAGAGAAAAAGAAGAGGTGAGAGAATTAGGGTTGAGGGGAGGAAGAAAGGGGAAGAAGAGAGATAAAGAGAAGAAGAAGAGACGGGTTTAGTTCTGTAATTCTGGCCTAATTGGTCCAGGGGTGAGACCTCTTATTAATAGTAATCAAAAGATATAATATTACAAATAAATCCATTCCAACAGTGACTTACAAAATAGACCCCAATTAACTAATAATGAGAAATAAACCCCTAACCTAGCAAAACCCACTATAAGGCCCACTAAATGCCCATAATGCTTATAAAACCTAATATATCCATAACATTCCTGCCCCCTTTGAAAGGAACCTTGTCCTAAGGTTCATAGCAAAAGAACCTCCATTAACCAAACAATCAACTAAGGCATATTTTTCTGATCTTTTCGCCCAACATTATGCTTTGTAGGTATCTCTTGAAGATGTAAAGCAAAAAGAAGTGCATCCATCATATGATTAGGCTGAAGTGAGCTAGAAGCTGGCTCCAATAGAAGCCAACTGTCTTAAAAACTGTCGATGAAGATGGAGGGCTGGCTTACATCAACCCAAGGTACGATAGAGGAAACTACCTGGTGAAGGACTACTGGCGGTCGATCCATTAAAGGCGGTGTATCTAGTAATGGTGATGACTCCGGGTGGGATCTGATTTCAAAAACAATAAAAAGTGTGGATCTAGAGTTTAATATCCTTTAGTTTTGAATCACCAGAATTTAGTCTTCAAACACAGTGAGCATATTCTTTCTGGTACTAGTATTCTGTGATTGTATTTGTTATACAAAAAATAAAAAAAAACCACAACAGTTTAGTCCTTTAATTACTTAATCCTCGTCAGGTACTTCAACAATTGATTAATCAATACAAGTATCTGACATTGATTCGTCCAAACTTTAGATCAGGTTATGAACTAGCTTCTTCTCTGAAACTGTTCTGTCCTCAGATGGAATTACTTGAGAGAAGGCACTAAGCCTTATAATTTGATGGTTTACTGGTTATTAGAATTCTTGATTACAAGCAGAATATATAAGAAAGTGGAGCATCGTCGTTTACTTGGGTACATGCTTACAAACTTAAGTTCTTCCTTACTGATTTCTTTTCATATTGACAAAGTTCACAAGAATTTTTCTCAACTCTATTATCTTCGTGACTGCAATTATATAGATTATTTTGTGAGTGATTTCTCTAGGAACTAGCATATTGCAACTCTTTATGCGTGGCTTTTTCTCTTTGTATTTTGACTTATATTAGAAGTACGTACGAGGAAAAAGGTTGTCAATGATAAATCAATATTATAGTACTGATCAAGTGTGTTTCCTATTATGTTATCAAGTTGCATAAGCAAGAGAAGATATAATGAGTGGATCAAATGTTCAAAACATCTTAAATTACCATTTAAAGTATGTAGTAACAGTGAACTATACCAAGAGGGACTAGCTCAAGGGTGTGAATTTTAGGACAATAGTAACACTCAGTTGAAGAATTAATAGAGCTAAAGTGGAGAAAAAATAATGCAATTCAGGAAGGTTTTCTACTTTTAAGACAGATTTAAGGATTACACCTACGTACCTTGTGCTAGAATTCTTAGCATATAGTTACAGAAATATTGCTCTTCAAGCTTCAACTTAACATTTGTTTGTTCATTACTGTCTAAGTGTGGTATTGCTATATTCATAAAAGTTCCTTTAAGTATTTTTTGCTTTTGTCTTCATCTTCATTACTATTTGTTCTAGTTTCTCAGTCGGGTCTTCAGATTGATACATTCGTTTATTCCCTTCACAGGGTATAAATGAATAAATCTTGTCTGTGCAATCTGTTACTTCATTTTTCATAGGGTATGCATTAATTCCATTTGGTTTTGTTATGGTACTGGAAAATCTTTCGGTTCATCAGAAAAAGAGAAAAGGAAACAAAAGATTGGCCTTTTAGGGAGTTACTTGATAGAAGGCACTAAACCTTATAATTTGATGGTTTACTGGTTATTAGAAATCTTGATTACAAACAGAATATATAACAAAGTGGAGCATAGTCTATTAATTGGGTACATGCTTAACAAACTTAAGTTCTTCCTTACTGATTTCTTTGTATTTTAATAAAGTGCAAAAAAACTTTCCTCAAATTTATTATCGTCGTGACTGCAATTATATCGATTATTTTGTGAATGACTACTCTAGGAACTACCATATTGCAACTCTTTATGCATGGCTTTTTATTTTTGTATTTGGACTTAAATTAGAAGTCGCTATTAACTAATTGATGTTTGATAGACGGTTTCGCCTTCTTCTTGTTGTTGTTTCTGTATATATGTAAAGATTGTCCACAATTTCTCCTTCTTGTTTCAGTCTATATTAATTTCTCATAATCTACTTTTTTCTGAAGGTTGGAAGGAAAAGGTCATCACCAGATCAAGGTGGTTCCAAACCAGCTTCTCCATGCTGCCAGAAAGATTCAGCAATCAACAAATAGGTAAGAATCAATGAACATAATATTACTGCATGAATCAATATCATGTTAGAGATACAGATTCTCTAGAAGATCCTTCATACCAAAACTCTCTTTCATCAAACTCTACACGTGCTCAGGACTCCCAATCCTAATCTATGTCTATATTTGGAAGAGTGTTATGTATATTGTAATTGCTGTAAATCAGATTTTACTTCTTTGTTAAGTTTCGGAATCAGTCTCCTAAACAGTCTTGAATTCCTACACTTGTACTTATATATACCCCTCATACTATTGAGATGAATAAGAAGAAAATCTTACATTACATGGTATCAGGCCAGCCCTAGGCATACATCCTAGGTCTTCTTCTTGACGCCCTCCTTCTCTTTTATCCTTGTTCATTGCCCTAATGGCCGCCAATCAGCCCCCTTCCTCTTCCCCTACTCTGTCCATGGTCAACTATGAGGCAACTATGGTGCATTCCCCGCGTGGACTCTCCTTCGATCTCGGCACTACTTATGGCCGATTCAATCTGACTTTGTCCAATATTTCTCACTATGTCTCCATAAAATTGGACCGTCAGAACTATCTCTTGTGGCGTCAACAGATGTTACCTATTTTAAACAGTCAACAAGTGATGGGTTTGGTTGACGGATCCGTCGTTCCTCCTCCACAACACATTCTTGATGATGCGACTGGTGGCTCTATTCCAAATCCACTGCACTCTCAGTGGTTTATTCTCGATCAGACGATCCAAAGCTGTATCGTTGCCACTTTATCTGAAACAGCCCTTGGACACACTCTCGGTCTACCCACTGCTGCTGCAATGTGGCAGAAATTAAAGTCAGTATATGCTTCAACATCTCAGTCATGCCTTAATCATCTTCACTTTCAGTTACAGACTCTTCGCAAAGGGTCACTATCCATGTCCGCATATCTGGACTCCGTCAAGCGCATTATCGATGATCTCTTAGCATCTGGACAGCCACTCGATGATCAAACTATTACTCACTACATCTGCTCAGGACTCGGCCAGGAGTTTGAGTCATTTTCCCAATCTGTCACCAGTCGAGATGAGCCTTATTCTTTCGACTCCTTGCAGAATCTCCTTCTCACACAAGAGCATCGTCATCAGATGCAGGTACAGTTTACTCAACTTGATGTTGCAGGTTCCCCTTCGGCCAATGTAGCCTCTAGAGGTGGTAGAGGAGGTCGCCATAATCAGAGAAGCCGCGGACGCTCCAATCGTGGCCGTGGTCAAAATTCAGACCGTGGACAAGGTCGCATCCAGCAAGATCGTCATGACAATATCAAATGCCCGACTTGTCAACTCTGTCAAAAATTCGGCCATGTGGCCATTCAATGCCGAAACAGGTTTAACTTAGCATACCAGCCTACTTCTACTTCTCCTCAGGCTTATTCTATACAGACAGATCCCCACCATGACGCAGCCTGGTACACTGATTCGGGGGCTTCTCATCACATCGCCTCTGATGCTTCACAGTTTTCTGAGAATACTCCTTACACAGGCTCGGATCAAGTGCTCCTTGGGAATGGTTCAGGTTTGCCGATTTCTTCTGTTGGTACTATTCCATTAAATCAGTCTGTTTCACTTCGCAATGTCCTCTGCGTTCCTTCTTCCCTTAAAAATTTGTTGTCTGTTTCTCAACTCACTCCTGATCACAACTGCATAGTTACCTTTGATTCTAATGGCTTTTGTGTACAGGAAGCCAATACGGGCCGCATACTACTCAAGGGGCGGAATAGAAGTGGACTCTATGTCGTTGATCATGCTGCTTCACCCACCTGTTTACTTTCAGTTCAGTCGCCTTTTTCCTTTTGGCATAAACGTTTAGGACATCCTGGTAGTTTTACTTTGTGTAGTGTACTCCGACATTTAAATATTGAAGTTTCTGATTTTCATAAAAAGGCATCTTGCCCAGCTTGTTGCGTTACAAAATCAGTCTCTTTGCCCATCTCGAAGTCCACTACTTCTGCACCATCTCCCTTGCATACGATCTCAGCAGATGTATGGGACCTTGTCCTATTACGTCAAGGAATGGATTTAAATATTATGTGTCTTTTGTCGATCACTTCAGTCGCTTTAATTGGTTGTTTTTACTTCACACAAAATCTGAAGTTTACTCGTCGTTTCTACGTTTTCAATCCTCTGTTGAAAATTTATTTTCCACAAAAATAAAATACTTTCAATCTGATGGGGGATCTGAATTCGTCAATCGTCAATTTAACCAGTTGTTTGCCTCTTGTGGCATTCATCATCGCATCTCCTGCCCCTATACCCCCCAGCAAAATGGAATTGCTGAGCGCAAGCATCGCCACATTGTCTCTGTCGGTATGACTTTACTTGCGCAAGCCTCTATGCCTAAGGAACATTGGGACTCTGCATTTTCTACTGCTACTTTTCTTATAAATCGACTTCCGTCCTCAGTTTTGTCTTCCAAAAGCCCTTTTGAACTCTTGTTTGGGTGCTCACCAAATTATTCTTCTATGCGTATTTTTGGTTGTCTTTGTTATCCTCACTTACGCCCTTACACCTCTCATAAGTTGGAAAATCGTTCAGTTCCTTGTGTTTTTATTGGATATCATCCTAATTATAAAGGTTACAGGTGTCTTGATATTTCTACAGGTCGGGTGTACATCAGTCGCAGCGTGATCTTCGACGAAACTTCTTTTCCATTCTCCAAGGCGGCCTTGCTTCCCACATCGACAACTCCATCTCTTCCGAGTTCCCCAATTCAACTCTTGCCGCTGCCTTCTTCTTCCCGAGTTGCCTCACCTCTCTTCCCCTCTTTGCTCAACTGCCCTCACTGTCTCCTTCTGTCAGCTCACATACTATTCCGTCTTCGCTTTCTCCTTCTCCTGCTAGACCCGAGACCAGCTCTTCGTGCTCGTTGGCTCCGCTTTCCCCTTCACCTGTTTCTGAGCCACCTCCCCAGACTAGTCGTCCTACTGCTCCCTTAGCCACTCATCCTATGACTACTCGCTCTATGACCGGGTCCCTTAAACCCAAAATACACGTCTCCACACGTCATCCGTCAGTTCTTCCTCCTTCACCCATGGAGCCTACTTGTTACTCTCAGGCTGTGTAGCATCCAGAATAGCGTGAGGCCATGAAATCCGAATTTAATGCTTTATTATCTAACCATACTTGGAGACTTGTTTCTTTGCCACAAGGGCAACGAGCTATAGGTTGTAAGTGGTTCTTTCGTACTAAGACCAAACCTGACGGTAGTATTGACAGATACAAAGCTCGATTAGTGGCAAAGGGGTTCAATCAACGTGAAGGGCAAGATTATTTTGAAACATTCAGTCCTGTTGTAAAACCTGTAACAATTCGAGTGATTCTCACTCTGGCAGTCAGCAAAAATTGGACTATTAAGCAGTTGGACGCCAGCAATGCGTTTCTTAATGGCACATTGGCAGAAGAGGTCTACATGATTCAGCCTCCGGGTTTTGTTGATGATTCTCGTCCACACGATGTGTGTCTTCTTCAGAAATCGTTATATGGACTCAAGCAGAGTCCTCGAGCATGGTATTATCGGTTGACATCCTTTCTGATTGAACTTGGATTTGTTTTATTCAAAGCCGATTCCTCTCTTCTATATAGATACAATGCCGATTCAGTGATTTATATTCTGGTCTATGTTGATGACATTATTGTCACTGGCTGCTCTCCTTCTGCTATTACTGCTATTGTTCG
This sequence comes from Aristolochia contorta, assembly GCA_022405105.1. Taxonomy (NCBI): domain Eukaryota; kingdom Viridiplantae; phylum Streptophyta; class Magnoliopsida; order Piperales; family Aristolochiaceae; genus Aristolochia; species Aristolochia contorta. The sequence goes on along the minus strand of CM039667.1, from coordinate 23,447,789 downwards.
CTGCTTACAGACAGAATTCTCTGTTAAAGATTTGGGCCCTCTTCATTATTTTCTTGGCATTGAAGTGGTTCGAACTAAGGCTGGTATTCATCTTTCTCAGTCTAAGTATTCTAGTGATTTACTGCATCGACTCCGTCTTGCAGATGTTAAGCCAATTTCGACTCCAGTTTCTCCGGGCTCCAAGTTGTCCAAATTTGAAGGAACTCCACTCGGTGATGCTTCTGAATATAGATCTACTGTTGGTGCTCTTCAATATCTCACACTCACCAGACCAGAAATTCAGTACACATTTAACCAGGCATTTTGCGTTATTTAAAAGGTACTCTCCAACATGGTTTTCTTATTCAACCAGCTCGCCATTTTGGAATTGATGTTTTCTCAGATGCCGATTGGGGTGGCTGTCCTGATGATCGACGATCAGTCACTGGATTTTGTATGTACTTTGGTGGTTCGCTTATTTCGTGGTCTTCCAAAAAGCAACCAACGGTTGCACACTCTAGTGCGGAGGCCAAATACAAAGCATTAGCAATTGCGGCATCTGAAATATCTTGGGTACTTCACCTATTTCGTGAACTTCGAATATTTCTCCGCGATCCCCCAGTACTATGGTGTGACAATTTATCTGCTACTTACATTGCTGCCAATCCAGTTTTCCATGGCCGAATTAAGCATGTCGAACTTGATTACCACTTCATTCGAGAGAGAGTATGCAATGGACAATTATCAGTGCGATTCATTCCCACTCAGGATCAAGTTGCAGACATCTTCACCTAAGGGTTGTCTCGTGGGCTGTTCACTCGGTTTTTACTCAAGCTTTGCGTTATTGCAAAAACGCCAACCTTGCGGGGGAATGTTAGAGATACAGATTCTCTAGAAGATCCTTCATACCAAAACTCTCTTTCATCAAACTCTACACGTGCTCAGGACTCCCAATCCTAATCTAAGTCTATCTTTGGAAGAGTGTTATGTATATTGTAATTGCTGTAAATCAGATTTTACTTCTTTGTTAAGTTTCGGAATCAGTCTCCTAAATAGACTTGAATTCCTACACTTGAACTTATATATACCCCTCATACTATTGAGATGAATAAGAAGAAAATCTTACATTACAAATATCATGAGCTGATTATTAGATAACTGGCTTTCTCTAGAAATTATTAGACAACTAGCTGTAGTTTAGGATCACAGCAGAATCAGATCCCCATTTTCTGATGAAGTAGCTAGTCCATAGTACTAGCAGCGAGATCTTCGCGACCGCAATTAGACTTGTCATAGCATTGTATCTATCTAAATACAGTAATTTGTTGTCTATTGAATATCTAAGTATGTATGATGATGAAATGTGTATGTACGTATTGAATATCTAAGTATGTATGACGCCCTGGACTCCTATTCAGCTGGTATGTTTTAGATCGATTCATAAATTTTGTATATTTTTTAAGGTATTTGTTTAATGTATTTTATTGTGATATATGGTAGACCCATCACAATTTGTTGAACCGTTGATCGGCATAGAGGACTTGGAGACACAGGACCCAAACCTTGACGATGATGAGACACTCCTACCAGAGGAGACGGAATTACCTGAAGAACCACAATCGCTTCATATACGGGCTGGTAGAGGTCCTGCCAGAGCGACCTCTCTCATGCCTAGTTCAGGTGATGTTCAAAGATGGTCAAATGACCAATGACGAAGCAGCTAATTTCTTATGGATAAAACGGTCTTTTGTTTTGTATAAAACGTGGAAGGAGCAACGTGACAAGTTCGATAAGTGGTTCAAGTCAATGTCGGTACATATATAAGTTTAACAATTGAAATTACTCATTTTCTTATGGATATCAAAGTCTATTGCACAACAGTATGCTTATTGGTATTTCATTGTACTGCAGCTCTTGAACAAGTGGGTTGATGATGATGAAACAACACAGCTGAGTAGCACAGAGGCAAAAAGGTTCCTTAAGCCGATTCTTCAAAAATTAATTAGGGACAACAAGAATGGGGAGAGACTACGTTGAAGGCAAGAACCCGGAAGAGTATGCAACATCTCCCATCCTGACCATGAAGCAAGAGTCGTGGGATCTTTTATTGGCTCATTTGGGATCGAGGAAAAGTGAAGTAAATGTCGAGGAAGAACAAGATCAATCAGTCTAAGAAAAAGGTCCTTCACACTCTCAGCACAAAGTCATTTCCTCAGTGTTGTGAGCAACAGGTCAGTACTTATTTTAATCTTGAATTGTCATAACTATATGAAGACAGTTTATTGATGGAATGATGTTTTTGAAAACAGAGATAGCGAAAATGGAGATATTTTTGTTTCTTTCATGGTTACATAGTGTTCCATACGAAGAAGGAGACGTTTCCTACCGAAGGCACATGCAAGAAACTAATATATTTCAATAATGTGTTTTGCAGGAACATTTATGCCATGAAGTCATCACTCTCCTAATCTATGAATTGCGGGACCCAGAAGATTTGAGATCTACATTGGATCATCCGTACGTTGGACATCATGGTGGATACGAGAGGAGGTTTGGCCATGGTTATTTACATGGTCGGGCGGTTTGGCCACGCAGGTCGGTGTACCATCAAGAAATTGTAACAAACATGCAAAGGGAGTTAGCAATTACGAGGGAGAATGAAGCTGTCACATAGAGGGAGGTAGTGATTATGAGAGAGATAATCGCCATTTTGACCCAATAACATCGACAAGAAACCCGTGGTATGTTATACCTTTCTTATTAACTGATTATGACAGGCGATGATCGTGACAATTATAATGCTAATTGGTTTCCACTTATGTATATAGGCGATGATGATGAAAATGTTAATCCAGATGGAGAGGGTTGAGTTGGGGACTCATGAAGATGGGCATGAATGTTTTTCGCAGCGTGGCTAGCTTAACCATTTTTTTCGTGCAGCTTAGTTATTATCTTTAACCAGTTTTTTGTGTAACATTTTCTAGCTTACCTAATATCTTTAAGCATAGAACATACATCTTTTGCTACCTTAAATCACTTTTTTAAGGTTATCAATTTCCTTTGATGTGTAAGGATGTAATCATTCATTATATTGTAATCAAGTTCTATTACTTGATGATGCAACAAGTGTATGCTTGATTTAGTTTTAGTTGATTGTGCAATAGTAAATTTTAGTTTATCTTATCAAAAAATTTGTATTATTTGAATGGATGATGATCTAACAGGTATATGACTGATTTAATAATCAAATCGGGGAAAACAATTATAAAAATATTTATAAGATAATTTTTATTAAAAATAAATTACCTGCGATTAATAAAACAACCGGTATTTAATTTGAAACTACCTACATCGGCGGATGAAAAATCGCCGGTATAAAGTAAATATTATTTAAGAAAATTTAGTACCGGCATTTATTTTTGGGCTGGTAACTTATTAGTGATAAATATCGCCAATAATTTGCCTGCGCAATATTACTTCCGTTGTACTGCTGGTGAGACGTCTACCGACTCTCCAAATAGTGGGGAGTATTCTTTACCGGCGGTTTTTATGCCTTTACCGGCATTTCTAGCAGTGCTTATCAATTCGTTAAAACCAAAAAAATACGCAAAAGGATAGTATCACTCAGCGTGTAATCACCGAATCCACTGCAAGTGTGCAATGTAAATGAGGGTGTGCCGGTGGGCTTCGAGAGAAGCATCCGAACATCAGTGGTTAGATTGGCTGCGGCTTATGGGTCTTGTTTTGGACCCTTAACCTCAAGAGAGAATAGGGCTAAGAGAGAGGCACACTCATATTTCCACGAGAGGGGGTACGTTCAGCAATTTCAAGACTTGCTGTGTGTTCAATAAAATACTCAAGTGAAGGAATTTTGCTAGTATACAGAGTAGAATAGTTAATCACACCTCTAGTGCATAATTGAGTTCCCCAAGTCCCACTTGCAGTAGAATTAGGATTAGTTTAGGTTAGTTTAACATTTATTTAGTTTTAATTCTAAGTCTCTCTTGAGATTGCCTTGACTAGATATAGTTAAACGGGCACAATTATAGTGTTCAATCCCACTTCCCTGTGGATTCGACCTGGACTCTCTAGTGTATTATTTATACGATGCATGCACTTCCGCATACATTGTTAAATCTACTTTGCTATGATTTAGGCCAACCAATGGACATTTATTTATAGTTGGTATGAGAGATAACAGCAAGCTTCAAAAAGAAAAATTTCACATCAAGCTACACCCTTATCATGACTTTAACCATCTCATTGATGGTGGGTTTGTAGATTGACCGGTGGTTATGCACTTAGATTTTACATTAAAAAGACTAGAACTGGTTTCAAGAAAACTCAGGGCGAAATAGAATAGAGAATTGAGTCCAAGGAGATGACTTAGGTGATCTTTTGACCGTTTGGGTCTTTCTTAAGCTACCTATGTAATCTCCCTAGTCAGCCAAAACTTTGAGCCTATGAGTAAATTAATATTTCAAAGGAAACCAAATTTTAACTCACCCATATAGCTTGATAGTATTTCACATTCTCCTCTGATTGAAACCCCATTCAAAGTGCTTAACTGAAAATCAGATTGGGACTGAGAATCCCCACGGTCTACAGGTGAAAGCAAATGTGGGAGAAAGTGAAAAAAAAAGAAGATATTTAGTCTCACATCTAAGAGAAGACAAAACCATTGTACAGAGTCGTTAATAGGACATAAGGAATGAGATGAAAAACGGGCTAACAATTTGCCAAAGTTGAAGTTTAAGGGAATAACATTAGATCAAGAGGGTATCTCAGTTAATCAATCTTGTTAAGTTTAGCATGATGAATGGATTAAACCATATTGATTGATCCTTTTGACCTACACATGTCTCTAGCCCTTTTACAACCTAATGAAGTCCTAAAGATATGAGGATCACTTTTGTAAAATTAGTGGAGAGCGGACTTTGAAACTAGAATATGGGATTTTTTGTAGTAAAATTCAAAGTGCATAGAACGTGGATTTATGGAACGAGCAACTAATGAGAAGCATTTTAGAAATCATTGGAACAAGCAACCACTCTTAAAGAAGACAATAGGAGGAATGCACCATCAATCGGAATCTTAATTTTTTTTTCTTTTGTAAATAAGTGTTGCATGATCTATTGATCACATTGTGGTCAGGAAAATCAAATAATCGACTCTCGGTACTAAGATCTTTGCTCTAGAATGAGCAAATGTTTAAGTGTGGGAGTTTTTGCTTCGTGGAAACAATGCTGCGTTTTTAGGCCAAGTTTGATACAATTTTTTTCGAATTTCACAAAGTTTTGGTGTTTATTCTGTACGAATGTGCTTCGTATTTGCTGAAACCATCTGGATGGATAAAGACGCGAAATAGATGATGTCCGCCTAAAAACACCCAATTTTGGAGCAATACAGAGGGCGGCGCCACATGGCGGCAGATGGGAAGCCATGGCACTATGTGAAGATATACAATGCACGTGATGCCACATGGCATCCACTAGAAGCTACTATGGTGCCCCGCATGAATGAGGAACGCGAGAAGAGGAAAAATGGTTAAGTGTCTGATGCATCAGCGGTTGGATCAACCCTGGAGTGTTGGACACAGCAGAAGTTTCGGGCACAATGCCACAACGTCAGGATCCAATGCCGGAGTGCTGGCCCTCGCTCTAACAGTACCACAGTGTTTGAAGCCAACGCTGGAGCGCTGGTCCTCACTCAAGCTGCAGCACGGCGTCTGGATCCAGCGCCCGTGGGCTGGCGATGTGGGGTAGCAACCTATCGTAATACCGTATAATCGCGAAGCACCACACTCGGTGCCAAGACTTGGCACCATTAGAAGGGATCCACATCACATGGTGCCACGTAACTTAGGGCACCATAAAAAAGGGGAATCTTCCAGACACCCCTAAAAGTTTGCACTATAGCCACACTTTGGGTATCGTGCTTCCACGTCACATAGGCGTAGTCAGACTAGGAGTGAAGCAGAGCTACTTTGGGCGACTAGAGGAGGAAGAAGGAGTTCACGGGCAAAAGGGAAGTCTCTTTCCTTTGTTTTATCTTTATTTTTCCTATCTATCATGTTCGTAATGCTAATGGATAGGGATTCTTCCCTATTCCAGACTATGTGTAGCTTAACTTCTTTTGGGGGTGAGTAATGTAATGTGATTGGGTTTGGATTCATGTTATTTCAAGTATTTTAGTTATTTAAGTGCAATCTAACTTTAATTTAGTGTGAGTGGCCGTTGGGGAGCTTTTACCATGAAGAGAATTATGAACTCTATCATGTTCAACTTATCGTTTCATTGAGAATGAAAGGTAATACGAAAGGATACCACCACTCCGTGTGTGATCCCCGAATCCACTGTTATCGCACAGGGAAATGAGGGGTGTGCCAATAGAGTACATGAGCTATCGGACACACGTGGTCCTTTAGGCATAGCACAATTCATGGGCCCATGATTTAAACCTGTGACCTTGAAAGACAATCTGGTTGAGGGGGCATGGTCGTATCGCCTTGAAAGGGGTTTACGAGTTGGGAATTCCATACCCACTAATGTGCTGCGTAATGCACACTTGGCTGAATTGCATGAATCCTACCTTTAATTGCATGAAATCGTTTCCCCCTACTCCTAATTTGCTTAAATTCACGCGTGTCCATGTATCATTTAGGACTATTGTTATTAGATAGTATTCTTGAGTAGTTTTTACATTTGGATATTGTGACATTCTCTTTAATTTCTGTAGTTAGATATAGATATAGAGAATCAATTGGTTGCAACGTAGCATAGTCCACGTTGCATCGATTTGGGCTCGTCCAACATATTACTAGGTACGACGTGTGAACTTGCGCATGGGCAGAATTTTATAAGTGTTGTTTTGGCTGCAACCAAGTTTTTTGGTGCCATTGTCGGGGACTAGACTACATAGTATCTACTGAATTTTTTTTCCTATATCTAACTATTGTAATTAAAGATAATTGTCACAAGTATCCTAATGTTACAACTACAAAGAGATACTAACTAATTAATTACTGCAGTTCCTAAAGTGATACACACTCACATGCTACGGATTAAGCTGATTAGGAGTTGGGGAAGTGATTCATATAATTAAGGGAAGGATTCATGTTCAACCTATGGCTCATTAGTGGGTCAGTAATCCACTATGTAACCTTCTCACAGGTCTAAATCAAGGGCCCATGCAGCTCAATCAAAAGCGACCACGCATGTCCGGATGCTTCTCTCGAAGTCCACCGGTTTACCCCTCGCCTACCACATATTGAACACAGCCAATTTGAGGATCACACAGAGTGGTGGTATCCTTCTGTATTACCTCTTAGTGTCAACAAAACAATAAGATGCAAATGTGGAGGTCATCAATCTCTTCATGCGATTAGGTCCCCAATGGCTGCAAACACTAAATTAAAGATGGATTGCACATGATTAACTTAAATAGCTGTTATTACATGAATCCAAACCTAACTACATATACTTTGGAAAAGGGGAGAATCCCTATCCATTAAAATTGAATGCATGGTAGATGAGACACACATGAATAAATAAAGATAAAAGATAGTCCAAGGGCAAAATACTTCACTTTTCCATCTTGGACTCCTCCTTCTTCCTTCTTGAACTTCCATGTCTATCTCTATTTTGCTCCTAATGCTAGCTCCACCTCTGAGGCATGGAGGCTTGATGCCCAAAGTGTGTTTATAACGCTTATTTATAGGGGAGTCTGAAAGAGCCCCCCTTTTTTTAGTTCCTAAGTGATGTGGCGCCTCGTAGCATAGGTCTCCTCAAATGGCGCCAAGTCTTCGCGCCGAGTGTTGCGCCATAAGACTCCGTGGCTTCGTTCTTTACGTTCCTTCATGCCACCAGTGCACCTGCACTGAGTTTGGTGGTGAGGTGCTGTACATGTGAGGACGAGCGCTTCAGCGCTGTACATGTGAGGACGAGCGCTTCGGCGATGAGTTCGGACACCGAGGCACAGGATGAGTGAGGATGAGTGCTCCGGTGTCGGATACAGTTGCCGAGGCCATGCACCCATAAACTTTCTACTGCTTCCACCGCCCCTGAGCTGAGTTGGGCACTGTGGCACTCGACACTTCTTCACTCTAGGCATTTACGAAGTCAAATGAAATCAAGTTGACTCTAGAAATGAAGCACTAACCTCTAAATCTCCTCCAACCAGCTGAAATTTGGAAGCAGGGATTCTCTGAGTGTTTCCTTCATTGAAATCTGAGAGAACGATTTGCAAAATCAGATAGATTTCTCTGCTTAGTGCCGTGGCTTCCAATCTAACACCATGTGTTGTCGGCCTCGGTATTGCTCCAAAATGGGGTGTTTTTAGACCCAAAATGTGCAAGTTGCTTCTTTCTCCTTCCAATTGGTGTTTTTATGAATATAGAGCACAAACGTACAGTATCAACAAAACAATTGAGTGAAATTACAACACAATTATATTAAAGTTTGCCTAAAAATGCAGTATAATTTCCACTAACCACCTCAGGATCAATTACTACATGGATTGATCTTGAATAGAAATTCCTAGTTAAGTATTTTTTTGAAATTGTGGAATGACATCAACCTTTTCATGCAATCGGATCAGAAATCATTATACGAGGTTTGGTATCATTTTAAATAGTTATTAAGGAAGTGTCCTCATCAATCCATCCTAAATGGTCACAAGTGCAAACCTTCTACAATGGGCAGTAAAACCAAACAAGGACAATCAATGATGCAGATGTGGGAAGAGCACTAATGAAGAAGCCGATTGCTGAGGCGCACGACGTTTTAGAGAACATTGCAGCCAATAGTTTCCAGTGGAATACGAAAAGACGAAAGGGCATACCAGATCAAGGCATTAGTTCGAGAAGGACTGTTTGAGTCTACAAAGTAGACAACAACACCGCAATTAGAGCTAAGTTGGATGCCTTAAAGAAGAAGATTGCTGGCTTGGAGGATTAACAGGCGCAAAGTTCTTTTTGTATGCTATGAACTATGTGGTGGACTTGGACATGGGATTGAGGTTTGTACATCCGCTGTTCACGTGTGCAGTATGCACAAAATTCACTAGGAAAGAACACTATGTAGTCCAACACCTATAATCCCGGCTGGAGAAACCATCCTAACTTCAGATGGAGAATTTTGGCAACAAGGCAGATTTCAAAATTTTCCTCAAGCTGAAAAGGTAATCTCTACACATGAGTTGTTGCTCAAAATGGTTCAGAGCCATTATGCTTCCCTTAGGAAAAAAGACCCTGGGAGCTTTGCAGTACCTTGTTCCATAGGGACCCATGTGATCAATGATGCCTTATGTGACCTAAGGGCTAGTGTTAACATTATGCACTTTAGTCTTTTTAAGCGATTGGGCCATAGTGAAACTCCACCCATGGATGTGAAGATTATGCTACCTGATGGTTCAATCAGCTACCCAAGGGGGATTCTGGAAAATGTCATTGTCAAAGTGAATGAGTTTCTCTTTCCGGCTTATTTCTTAGAAAATGACATTGAAGTGGGGACACAAATACCGTCAACCTTGGTAGACCCTTCTTAGCCACTACATGAACAATCATTGATGTAGAAGAGGGGAACATCACCATGAGATCATCTAGTGGCCAAGAAACCACCTTCAATATGCCACAAGCTAAGAAAAGAGTTGACAGGGAAGGTCAAACGGTGAAGCGCCCTTCTGAGTGGGCTGGCGAGGTTCTCAAAAGTGGACCTCCTGTAAAAGGCTTAAATCCTTGTGTTTTAAAGGGCTATTCACTCTTTGAGGAAAGAAGGTGGTAAAACTTGGATCAGTGGTGTCAAAGCACTCAAAGCAAGGTTGGAATAATTAACTTCGAGTTAGAAAATTGGTAGAGAGGGCTTACGAAATATTTCCAATTAAATTAGTCCGAGGACATAACCTTCACCCTCTAGTGATCAGATCATGTCCTTTCAGAGCTACAACACGAAACACTTGACCCAAAGAGGCCAAGTGGTTGGATTTAATGCTTCTCCAAGATCCTGGATGACGTAAGTTAGAAAAGTCTAGCCAAAGACTAAAAACATTGGTCATTCTTGGGAGGTAACCCATGCATTGTAAATAAAAGTTTTCGAAGAATAGATTTAATCTTTTCTTAGAGACGGATGGATTAAATTTACTGTTCCAGGCTTTGTATTCAGTTCTCGACTAGTGCAAGCATCTTTGAGTAGAATTTTTATGGTTAGAATGAATTGAACAATTGTATGTTTTCACCATGTATATTAAATTTCAATTTTGAGAGTTTGTATGCCAAATTGGTGAATGTGAGACTCCTTGATTGATTTTTCATTTAGGTAGCCAATTTGGAAGAAAGAATTAAGGTCTGCATGATGGCAGTTATCAAAATCCCAAAAACTATCGAATTTTTAAAAATATACTCCTCTCAAAAGGGGCGGCACCACAGCATCATGACAGGCACCGCACGGCGTCAACCTGATGTTGTGAGAAAGAAAGTGAAGCCACACGGCGCCACGTACGGAAAATTGGTTAAGTATCTGGGTGCTATGCGAAAGGGCTAGGTGCCACGGGGCCGAAGGTATTTGGGTGAAAATTTAAATCCTTGATGCGTTTAAACCATACCTAAATACATTTAGCAATGTGTACACAAGTGCAGGAATCGTAACAATTAATAAACTGGAGAGTCCAAGTCGAATTCACTAGGAAGTGTTAATTGAACATTATAATTGTGTCCATTCAAGTATATCTAGCCAAGGCAATCTATTGATATTTTTAACTAAACTAAAATAATCCTACTGCGAGTCGGACATGGGGGGACTTAATTAAGCACTAGGAGATGTGATTACCTACTTCATTGTTCTACATACAAGCCAGAGTCTCTTACTTGGGTGTTTTAATGAACACTTATCAGATCTGGGAAACCAGTACATGTAGCGTTCTCTCGACGTATTACAACAGTACCCCCTCCTGAGGTCAAGGTACTAATTCGAAGGCCCATCATGACAGCCATCTCGAAGTCTACCTATACATCCCTCACCTGCTTCTAAACAAATTACAGTCAATTTGGCAATCACACCCAAATTAATGGGTGTCTTTCAAAGTATACCTTCTCGGTCTCAACGAGGACATCATATTGAGGTTAAGTAGTCATCAACCTGTGAACATGCCAATCATCCCAAATTAATCACACTAAGGCTTGAATATGCCTAATACTAGTCCACTATACTACCATCACTGTGTAACGGAAGCGTCACACACATAGACATTTAAAGATATGCAAAATCACCACAAGTAAAGCGAACAAACCTGATATTAGAACAAATTACAATCACTACAACCTCTAAGGGCTAATATCCCAAGGATAGAAAAAAAAACTCAAAAAAAACTCATAAAAAGGTAGCTCCTATTGCGGGAATCCTCCTCTCAGATCGAATCTCCTCCATCATCAGCAACAAATCCGTGCTTTTGAGCTCTTCTAGATCCCTAGTCTCACTCTAAATTTCCCACAAATTTCCCTCACATGTTTTGCTTCCACTCCCAAAAGGCTTTTCATTAAAAATGACCTTAAATCGCATATTTTAGGCAGGGCATGAAGTGTCCCAGGACCGCAGCATCAAGTCCTTCACGCGGTCCCAGCACTCTTAAGGGCCCCATAAAGATTGTCTCGGTGCCGTGGCGCCAGGTGCTTCATGCGGCACAGGGCCACTTAAGGGAAAAAATATGAATCTCGGTGTCATGGTGCCAAGTGCATTCCACGGCGCCGCTGCGCCAAAATCAGTGCAAAGGCAACTATCTTCACACTTGGGTGTCCCAGGAGCACCTGGCATGCTCAAAGGCACTGGAGGTTCTCTTTTTTTCCTCTGTAGCCTGGGTGCCAAAACTCCCCGGCCATTCCTGGAGCTGGGAACTTCGTCTACTTTGGCTCTGTGACCACTTCTGCAAAACAACTCTTGCACTTGTCCGTTTTCGGGTTATTTTCTTCATTTTACCTCCTATTTGCATGGGATTGTTCAGTAGGATTCCTTTTTGAATTGTACATGTCTTTCCTGCATATTAACAACAAAAATAAGTTAAATAGCGTCATATTGCTACCAATATGTGCTCAAAAGTATATGGAAATCAGTGTTCAATATGAACTCATGACATCCCCAAACTTAAATCCTTGCTCGTCCTCGAGCAAGGAACTCCTCTTGCAAGTTTCAAATGATTTATCTTGTATTTTGGTGATGAAAAATCTGGTAACTGAATTAAAGAAAAGAAAATTGATGTTGCTAAGTCGACTATCCTTCAAGCTATTCTTTAGAGACTCGCTCATTTACAATCTATTTGCGCCACTACTTATCAATTTCTATGGCTTCCACACTACTTCTCTCATCATCAAACCACAATCCATGTACTTGAGCAATTGATCCTAGAATTCCATAAGCTAGTCTCTCAAGCCAGTTTCCACTAATTGTGAAATATTGCTGCTAAAATCTATAGGACATTCCTTAGGTTGTAATGGGGCTAGGGACTACGGTAGGATAAAAAGTCAATCATGAAAGGTCCATTCACTATAATCACATGATTGAACCTACTTAGAGTGATCTCCCTCCCAAAACAACGCCCAAACTTGAGTGGTTAATTGAAATTATGTTGCAGTTTTACGCCTTGTTTTGATATAATTGTGTTGTAATCTCACTAACTTTTGGTTTTTATTTCGTAGGAAAGTGGCTTATATTCACCAAACACCAACTGGAAGGAGCAAGAGGCAACTTAGAGACATTTTCGGCCTAAAAACACGCCATTTTGGAGCAACGTGAGGGCGGCACCACATGGTGTCAGATGGAATGTCATGGCGCTATGTTGTAGAGAAGCAGTGCAAATGACGCCTCATGGCGCCACGTTCAAAGCTATGGTGCTATGTGAACGAGGGTTGCATGTAGTTGAAAAAAATTCAAAGTATTCAATGCCTGGTTGAAGACAGCGCAGGAGCGTTGGACGAAGCAGAACTTTTCTGGGCACAGCGGCTCAACATCATAATCCAAAGACGAAGCGTTGATCCTCGCTTGTCCAGTGCTGCGGCAACAGAAGACAACAACGGAGTGCTTATCCTCGTAGTTGCGGTGGCATGACAATAGAAGCCAGCAGCAGAGTGCTGGTGATGCGGAGAACAACGTAACACTCGTGAGGCGTCACACTCGACACCAAGTAGCGCCACGTCACTTGGGGCACAATAAAAAAAGAAGAATCTTCCAGACACCCATATAAATATGTGCTATCACTTCACATTGGGTATCGCACCTTGACGCCGCTGAGGCAGAGTTTGCATTGGGAGCGAAGCTGAGCGCCTTTGGGAGTTGAATGAGGAAGAAGGAGAAGCTCAAGCGCAAAAGGAAAGTCTTTTGCCACTATTTTAACTTCATTTTCCAATATATCATGTATTTAATGTAAATGGATAGGAATTCTTCCCAATTCCAAGTTATGTGTAGCTATATTTTTTTTGGAGGTGAGTGATGTAATGTGATTTTGGGTTATGGATTCTTGTAATCTTAGCTATTTTAGTTTATTTAAGTGTAATCTCTTTTTAATTTAGCGTGAGTGACCATTGGGGAGCTTTAACATGAACAGATTGACAAGCTCGACATGTTCATCTTATCATTTTCTAGAGACTGAAAGCCAATACAAAAGGATATCACCACTGTGCGATGCCCAAATAGCGGTAAGACCTGCAAGGGCAGGTTAGGGGTGCGCCGGTCAACTTTGAAAGAAGTGTCTGGACACGCATGGTCGCTTTAGGCTGAGCATCTTTCACACGCCCTTGATTTAGACCTGTGACCTTGAAAGACAATCAGGCTAAAGAGGGGAGCATGGTCGTAGCGCCTGAAAAGACGTTTACGCATAGGGAATTCCAGACCGACTAAGAAGCTGTGAATTGCAAACTTAGCTAAAATTGCACGAATCCTACCCTTAATTGCATGAAATCACTCGACCCTAATCCTAATATACTTAGCCTCTTGCATGGGCATGTATCACTTAGGACTATTGTAATTAGATAGTTAGTATTCTTTTGTATTTTTTACATTAGGATAATGTGACAATTCTCTTTAATTTTGGTAGTTAGATATAGCAGTAGAGAATTCGTTGGTAGTACGTTGTTTGTCCTCATGGGATTGATCTAGACTCATCCTATATATTACTTGATACGATGCGTACACTTGCGCACGGGCATAATTTTATAAGTGTTATTTTAGCCCAACTATGTTTTTGGCACCTTTGCCGGGGTCTATTACTGCTATTTGTCTTGGGCTCTATTGCTGTAATCTAGCTTAGAGTAGTTAGTTTAATCTGACTAACATAGTTTCTTGCTTTGTACAGTGTAATTGGATTAGTTTTGCATGTTAGAATAGTTAATTCTATTAGTTATTATAATTGATTGTGTGAAAATTCTGTTTTGTTTTGTGTTTATTTGTTTGAAGTGTGATTTTTTAGCCGAATTGCTATACTTGCTCTCTCTTGTGTATGCAAAATGGTAGAGGCCTTGCCCTAATCTCATTCGATCCTGAACATTAAGAGGACAACAAGAGCAACCTTAGGCAGCAAAGGTTATCAAGAATAGAGGAAGAAATGGCTGAAGAAGAGCCCAGAAGTCTAAGAGAGTTTGCTGTGACACATGCTGGAGGTACATACTCTAGCACTTGAAGACCGGCTATACTTGTAAACAATATTGAAATCAACCCGGCAATCATTCAAATGATACAAGCTTCAGTACAATTGAGTGGATTTCCTAACGATGATCCAAATTCAAATCTGACAGATTTCCCGGAAATCTGTGATACTTTCTAGCATAATGGTATGTTGGAAGATGCTATAAGGTTGAGATTATTCCCATTTTCACTGGGGGGATATGTCAAATCATTGGTTGAATCTTCTGGTTCCATCACCGTTGGGATGGATCTTGAGCAGAAATATTTAGCTAAGTACTTCCCTCCTTCTAAAACAGTGAAGCTGAGGAATGACATCAACCAGTTCACCCAATCGGATCAGGAATCTCTTTTTGAAGCTTGGGACTGTTTAAGGGAGCTAGTATGGAAAAGTCCTTACCATTTAATTCCTAAATGGTCACAAGTGCACTCATTTTACTATGGGTTGCAGAATCAGACAAGAACAATTATTGATGAGCAGCAGGTGTCACACTTATGAACAAATCCATTGATGAGCCACATGATTTATTGGAGAATATGGCTGCCAACAGCTACCAGTGGAACACGGAATGACCAAGGAACTTCCCTGAGCAGAGTCAAAGCTCATGAAAGGCAGTGGGAGTCTACATAGTAGACACTCAAACAGCAGTACAAATTCAGATGGATGCCTTGAAGATGAATATAGCTGCCCTGGAAGCAAAGCCTGCACATAGGACATTTGTATGAAGTGAATTATGTGGTGGTGTTGGGCACGAGTTGAAGTATTCACATCCATTGTTGAAAGTGTGCAATATTCTCAGAACAGAAACAATCCCTACTGCAATACCTATAATCCTGGTTGGAGAAACCACCTAAATTTCGGATGGAGAAACGAGCAAGGGAATGCTTCTGCCCCAACTCAAGGAAATTATCAGAATTTTGGACAGTAAGGAAGGTTTTCCAATCGGCATCAAGTTGAGAAACAAAATTCCAATCATAAATTGCGGCATAAGTTGGTGCAAAGCCATGATGCGTCCTTGAGGAATTTTGAAATGCAAATGGGACAGTTGGCTAAGGCCATTAATGAAAGATTGAAAGGATCTCTCCCTACTAACATGTTGGAGAATCCGAAGCAAGAAGAAAAGGAAGATGTACAATGCTGCAATGCAGTGTTGGCTAAGTAGACCCTAGCCAGAGTGGTGATGGAAGAAGTGAATCAAGAATTCAATCCAGAAGAAGAACATGAGTATTTGTGTGGTTTCCTTACGTCGCTATGCATTGTGTGGTTTTTTATTAGGAGTTTTTCCAAATTCTAATTACGTTTACCTAAGTACCCTTAGGGTCGTAATGTAATGTGATTTTGTGAAAGAATTCAAGTAATTTCAGAGTATTAGAGTATAATTTATCTTTAATTTAGTGTGATTAATAGGAATGCCTAATGGGTTAAGTGATTGACGACCCCTTAATATCAATCTGATGTCCCCCATGAGTCCGAGAGGGTTTACTGGGATAGACACCCATTAGTCAGGGTGCGATCCCAAAATTGACTGTAATCTGGTTAGTGGCAGGTGAGGAGTGCACAAGTATACTTCCAAAGAACCATCTTGACACAGGCGGTCATGGTGGCTGTGGTGAAGAGCACCTTATTCTAGGAACATAACCCTTATTCTAGGAAGGCCGTTTTTAGTTGTCACATGAACAATCATAGCTGTGGGAAGGGGGTAAACTGATCTTGAAATACCCAAAGGAAAAGAGTGAGGAATACATTACCTTATATATGTAAGAGCAATATGAGAAACTGATATACCCTGACGGGGAAGGTAATGAGATAATCAAAGCTGGTCACTCAAAATAGAACACCCAATTTTTAGAGATGAACACTCCCAAAGTCTTCAAGATATAAGGTTGTTGTGGATAGAAGAAAGGGTTAAAGCTCCTTCTAACTTAATGACACAAGTCCAGGACAGAAAAGATGAAGTTGAGCAAGGTCGTTATCTAATCCCGCACAAAAAAACCTAAAGGAAGACGTTTGTTATAAAGGAGATAACAATATGCAGAAAAAATCGAACTGAGAGATACCTTCCTCACAATATATACCAGAATCCCGTGGGATGTCTGGAAAAAGGTAAGGAAAAAGTTGAAAACATTGGAGGGAAGGAAATATTTGGTTCCTCATCATTCAACTTGTTGGAGATATAGTCTTACCACAGCCGAAAAACTTGGTCCTTGTTGTGAGGCAACCCAACCAAAGTAAACAATTTTAGATTGTAGTTGAAGTACCCCAAGTAGTAGGAAGTAATAAGGTGAAGTTGCTGACACTATAGCTGCATCGGTTACCGCTTCACAACGTCACAGAGGAGACACTTTCGAAGGTAGACTCTACCCCACAGGCATCCCTTTATTTTTTTAACACCTGTTTGAATTTTCCATTCATGTATGGCACCATCACAATTGGAGAACCAGTGTGTAGGCTGGCACTTCAGTTTTCTGTAGTCATGCTAAGTGGCTGATTGGAGAATATTGTTCCCTTATTTTCATACACTTTGAGTGAATTCCATTAGCTATTTGACCCTATTTAACTTAGTTTTTTTTTCTTGTGTAAGGAAAACATGCAAAATGCCAAAAGGATGCCTACGGAACAAACCACGCGCAAATCCCAGCTGAAGTGAAGAAAATAGCGCAAAATGGATAAGTGAAGAAGTTGATGTTGCATGATGCCAAAGAAGAGTCACGGCGTCACAACACCAACAAGAAATGAAGGATATGTGCCCGAAGCTGGTAGAAAGAGCTGGGCATCGCGGCGCCAAACAGTTGGTGTCGTGGCACATTCTGAGCGCCGTGACGCTACACTCCTGGGGCTGTGGCTCACCAAGAGTGTCACGACGCTGGTGCTACATAGAAGAAAACTACTAAGGGCCAGTGCACCTGCTCTGGCTATCTGGACTCAAAGGTGCTGCAATGCGAACTCCAGCATCTCTGTGCTGGAGTTTGGAACTGCAGCGTTCAGCTCAGCTGCGCCTTTGTGCAGTGAAGAGTGTCTCAGCGCTAGGAAGGAGAGAAATGGCTTTGTCAGTCTGACGAGTTTTCAGCATCGCATCAACGCACACCGGGCGCCGTGGCTAAGGCATGATGTCACGACGTCGGCGTTATGGATTGAATTCCTTATAGTGGGTCGGCGCTGCGGCGCCGACTGACTTTCTGCTAAAGTATTTAAGTGAAGCAAGGGTTATTTTGGAGGCATCCTTGCCAAGAAGAAGTCAGGAACTCCCCTTAATGCAAGGGGAATGACTGAGGAAGCTTGTAGTTTGCTGGAAATGCATAGATTTTCCATGGGAGAGCTTGGATTAGCCAAGGGGAAGCTTGAATTCGCCTAAGGAAGTGTGGGAAAGGACTGAAACTCTCTGAAATCACCTTGGGGCGTTCTGGAAACCCTAGGTCAGCGTGGGAAACCGCTTAAAAGAAGAACAGAGAAGGAATCCGCATTTGAAAGGCGATTTCTTCGTGCGAGGTGGATTTTGAGCTTCGTGGGAGGTTTCTTCTTTTTTCTACTTCTGATTTTGCTATTTTGGTAGTTGTAATGTAATAAACATTTATTATAATGTTGATTTAAGTTAAAATTTGATGGTTTGGACTAATGTTTAGTTAGATTCCCTCTTTCGGGGTTGTGTAGACATCTTTTGAGACTATAGATTGTAGTTTTGCTGACTTCGAAACAGAAATAATAGTTAATTTGTCTTTTGAAGCCTTGTAATCAACTTTTTTATGTGTTGACTAAATATAGTAATTAGGACAAAGTTTCAGTAATTAATTCCAACTCTCTTTGTGATCGACCTGGGCACTCCAGATTTTATCACTTGTACAACACGTGTGTTTGCGTACGAAACAAAATCCCTTCATTTATCGAAGTGTGGTTTTTATCCTACAAGTGAATGCCGCCGTTGCCGGGAAGTTTGGGAATTCCTATTAATTCCAAGCTTTATAACTGCAATTTAGCTGTACAGTAGGTGTTTTTAGGTCTGTTTTAAATTATTGCATGCCTAGTTTTAGCTCAGCTTAGCTATTTTGTATTTTTGTTTTACCATTTTGTGATAATTGAAGTGTGTTTGCATTTGGGCATTGTGTGTTTGTTTAAAAATTTGATTATAATTAGTTCATTGTTAATTGTTGGTAGAAGTAGATTGGTTGAGCTGATCACTTCTCTCTCTTACAATAGATGCAAGCAGAAAGTGGGCCTGCCTTGTTGCATTACTATTCAGAGATTGAAAGGACTGTAACAGCCAATTTGGGGCACGAACGTATATCCCGAAGAGAGAGAAATATGGCTGACGAAATAGACCCAAGATTTTTGTTCGAAAACCTGGCAGCTAACAGCTACCAATGGCAGTTTGAAAGGTCAAGGGCCACACTTGGCCAAGGCTCAAGCTCTTGAAAGATGCTTTGGATTTATGAAGGGTTATTCAACTGCTATCCTAGCTCAATTGGAGGCCTTGAAGAAGGTGGACTCTTTGAATATTAGTGCTATTCATTGCCCTTTCGTATGTTGTGATCTATGTGGTGTTGTTGATCATGAGAGTAATGTTTGTAGATAAACCATCCACCACCTATAACCCAGAGTGGATAAACCATCAAAACTTTGGATAGAGATTTGATCAGGGGGTCGCACCGGCTCCTAAGTAGAAACATTTCCAAAATTTTGGGTAGCAAAACAAGTTTCCACCTCAGCCTCAAGCTGACCATGATGCTTCCCACTGGAACATAGAGATACCGCTGGGAAAGCTAGCTAATGCCCAAGTAGGACTCTAGGAACCCTTCCGAGTGACACAATTGATAATCCAAAGAAGGAAGGAAAGGAAGACGTGGAGCAATGTAACATAGTTCTCAAGCAAAAGGCTTAAGAAGCTGACTAGAGTGCTAATAAGTTGAAGAATTCAGTGAAAATAGCATCCAAGTATAAGTTCAACTTGAGGTTGTTTCCATCTCAATAAAACAGAACCAAGTCCCACATTCTTTTGAGAAGAATGAAGTAAACCAGGCTGATTTACTCCTATTCGAGTAGATTGAGGTAGAGAAAGCTCATCCATATAAAGAGGAGAGTAAGGTGGAAGTGCAAACACTTATAAAATTATGCCCGTGCGCAAGTGCAAACATCCTATCAAGAAATATATTGGATGAGTCCAGATCAATCCCATGAGGACTTACTACGTACTAGCCGATGAATTATCTACAGCAATATCTAACTAACAAAATTAAAGAGAATTGTCACAATATCCTAATGAGAAAACTACAAAAGAATGTACACTATCTAATTATTGTAGTCTTAAGTGATTCATGCCTACGCTAGAGGCTAAGTAGATTAGGAGAAGGGGGAGTGATTTCATGCAATTAAGGGTAGGATTCATGCAATTTATCTATGTGTGCAATTCATAGCCCGTTTTAGGCTCTGGAATTTCATACGTGTAACCCTCTTTGGAGGTGCAACAACTGTGCCCTCCTCCTTTGCTTGATTGTCTTTCGAAGTCACAGGTCTAAATCAAGGGCCCATGAAAGATGCTCAGCCTAAAGTGACCATGTGTGTCCGGATGCTTCTTTCGAAGTCCACCGGCACACTCCTCACCTGCCCTTGCTGGTCTTGCCACGATTTGTGGATCACACGCAAAGTGGTGCTATCCTATTGTGTTACCTTTCAGTCTCAAAGAAAGGATAAGATGAACATGATAGAGGTCGTCAATCTCTTCATGTTTAAGCTCCCCAACGGCCAGACACTCTAAATTAAAAATAGATTTCACTTAAATAAACTAAAATAACTAAGATTATATGAATCCAAAACCTGAAATCACATTACATCCCTCACCTCCAAAAGAAGTTTAGATACACAACTTGGAATCAAGAAGAATCTCTGTCCATTGACTATAAATAGATGATAGATAGGAAGAACGAAAATAAAACAATGCCAAAAGACTTCCCTTTTGCCGTTGAGCTTGAAGATTTTCACAAAGATCAAACGTACAGATGTAAGGAGAACAAGACACACAAGTTTCTGTTGCACACAGCTAGGGCTGTGGTCAATCCTAAACCATGCATGTGCTACCTTTAAATAGGGTAGCACGCTTCTTACGCTAAGAATAAAAGAGTACATAATTACATATATACTCTCATAGGGGTGAATCACTAAAATTACATAACATACCCCTAGATACCCGTGTACAAGCATCTCTAACACTCCCCCTCAAGCTGGAGAGTATATATCAAATAACCCAGCTTGTCACACAAATGTCTATGTCGTGATCTAGCCAACGCCTTTGTAAATATATTGCACTCTGATCTTTTGTGCGTATATAAGTTGTACAAATAACACCATTCATTACATGCTCTCTGATGAAATGATAGTCAACTTCCACATGTTGAGTGCACTCAGGGAAAACAAGGTTACTTTCAATCAAGATAGCTGCCTAATTACATGCGATCAAGATATTCAACTTCTATAGGCATTGGCTTGTTGATTCTGTTCCCCAACACTTCCAACATAGAACAAACCCACCTGATCTCACAAGGTGCATGTGCTATTGAACTATACTCTGCCTCAGCATTAGATCGAGCAACCACTGTCTGCTTCTTGATTCTCTTCCAAGTGACTAGATTTCCCCCACCATAACACAATACCCATTGGTGGACTTTTTGTCATTATAAGACCCTACATAATCTACATCTGAAGCACCACGAACATCAGTGTGTCCTAAATTTCTATAGTACCACCCTCTACCTGGAGCCCTTTTTTAATAGCTCAAAATATGAAAAATGGCATCCATATGACCTTACCTAGGAGCCTCCATAAACCTGCTCACCAGCCCAACAACATAAGAGATATTTGGTCTAGTAACAGTAGCATAAATCAACTTACCAACCAACTTACTGTAACGAGCTTTATTTTCTTTTAGGAGAGAAGTTGTTTAAAAAAAAAGGACTTTTCAACGAGTGGTATCTCTGTAGGTCTCGCCCCTAGCATCCCTATTTCACTTAATAAGTCCATGAAAAATTTTCTCTGAGATAAATGTAGTCCCCTATCTCACCTAGCTACTTCAATTCCTAGGAAATATCGTAGAGTTCCTAAATCATTAGTCCAAAAATGAGTAGCTACATACTTCTTTACGTCAGATATCACATGCATATCATCTCCTGAAATGATGATGTCATCAACATACACAACTAATTTCGCCATACCTGTCTGCTGGCGTAGAACAAACATTGAGTGATCAGACATGCATCTCGACTTCTGTTTCAAACTGTAGAGAGACTTCCAGAGTTTACACACCTTTTTCTCCTCCCCCTGGGCAACAAATCTGGGAGATTGGTCCATGTATACCTCTTCAGCTAGGTCACTGTAGAGAAAGATATTTTTGACATCAAGTTGATGCAATGACCAACCCCTGTTCACAGCTACAGAAAAAATCATACGAATGGAGTTCATACAAGCAACTGGAAAGAAGGTCTTACCGTATTCAACCCCAGAGACTGTGTATAGCCTTTTGCAACAAGACAAGCTTTATATCTGGCCACTTCACCCATCTCCCAGTATTTGATTGTATACACCCATCGTCATCCAACTATCTTTACT
Organism: Aristolochia contorta; assembly: GCA_022405105.1. Classification (NCBI taxonomy): domain Eukaryota; kingdom Viridiplantae; phylum Streptophyta; class Magnoliopsida; order Piperales; family Aristolochiaceae; genus Aristolochia; species Aristolochia contorta. The sequence goes on along the minus strand of CM039667.1, from coordinate 23,425,559 downwards.
CCACATGGAGCCTCACTGAGATCCCAAGTATCCTGACCTTCCAGGGCAGCCATCTCCTCTAGCATGGCTTGGCACAAAAAAGGAATTGATAGAGCCTCAGAAACAGACTTAGGAACTGACCCAGCAGAAATGGCAGCGACAAATGATCTCTAAGAATCAAACAACTTCCAAAAGAAACAAAAAGTGAAATAGGGTGCTGAGTACATAATCGGACACCTTTTCTAACAACAATAGGAAGATGTAAATCAGAAAAATTCAGAAGGAGACTGACCTGGTCTAATATTCTCAGAAGTGAGTGGTTGCGCCGGAGGGAGAGGCAAAGGTATACTGGGAGTCTCATGACGAATCTGTTCTGAGGGAAGAAAACTACCAGAATTCTAAACACTATAATAAGAGACATTATCAAAAGAATGTAACATTCGGTGTTACAAATAATTTTTTGGAAGTAGGATTATAACAACAATGTCCCTTTGAACATTTAGAATACCCCAAGAAGATACACCTAATTGAACAAGAGGACAACTTTGAACGAGAAGGAGATGAATCAAGCACATAACAAACTCAACCGAAAACATTAAGTGGAAGAGGAAATGGATTTTTTGTTGGTTGTAGGACATGAAAAGGCACTTTATTATGTAACACAGCTCCAGCCTAATAAAATTGAGGAGCATTATGCTGAAACATCAAAGTACGAGCAACATCAAGCAAATGCCTATTCTTCCTCTCAGCCGCACAATTTTGCTGAGGAGAATTTGGACAAGAATATTGATGAACAATACCATCAGAAAAACAAAATGAATTAAAGTCAGCATTATATCACTGACAAACTATTCGAAGATAGACAAAACCTTAGACGTGTTTTTCACAATATAAAGCCAACAACATCGACTAAAATCATCAATGAAAGTAACAAAGTATGAATATCCCAAATGACTTGTAACGGGGAATGGTCCCCTGACATCATAATGAATCAAATCAAAACAAGCATTACTAGATTGAATGCCTTTAGATGGAAAGGAAACTCAATGTTGTTTCCCAAGTTGACAAGCTGCACATTCCAAGGTTGAACCGGCTGGAATAGACGGAACTAAGAGGTGAAACTTAGTCATATTAGGATCTCCAAACCGAGTATGTCATTCCAATGGAGAAATTGATAGTCATGTGAATGGATATACTTGTTGCTTGATGTAGAACATGCCCCCTTTCTCACGTCCCGAACCAATCATATTCCGTGTTTTAAGATCCTATATAATACATCCTTGAGATGAGAAAATGACAAAAAAAATTCAATGTTTTAGTCATTTGATTAACTGATAACAAATTAACCGGAAACTTTTGGACAAACAAGACCTTATCAGGTGTCATTAAAACTGAAACATTTAAGCGACCAACTCTAGTTACTTGACATGTTGACCCATCAGCCAATGCAACACAACCCAAATTACAGGAGTAAGTTATTGAATCAAAAAGGGAAGAATTACCTGACATGTGAACATCCAGAGTTAATCACCCAAGTGGGTTTGGAGCTAAAGACATGGAATGTTGAATTACCTGTTTCAGCCAAGAAAGTAGAACATGTTGACTTTGAGGTCAGAGACAAACTTGGGAACCTGGGGATCTGCTGATCCAATGGAATTTTTCCAACTGCTTCATCAACTTCACGATTCTCTAGGATAGGGTTCACTTGAATATTAGCCATAGCATCTCAATACAGTAGACCAATCCAATAACAATGAGTTATATCAAGAAACCCGAGTAGCTTAGCAAACAATCAGTAGATTCGAACAAGTTAACCAACTAGAAAGATTCCATAACTCAGCTACATATGTTAACCTACCAAGCCAACAATAGACATCCAACAAGTGAACAAATTAAGAAACTTTCTACACTTGGCTCAACACTTCCACTAGAATCAAATAATAAAAATTCTAATAAAAACGAAGTAGGAAACTCTCTAAGAATAAAATTACAATGGAAAAGAGAGTCCAACTTTGAATAACAAAGGGGACAGCCCTTAATTCACCAAAAAACAAGCAGTACATTCAACCGACAGCTTGTAATAATATTCGTATTGTGAGCACTCATAAAAAAAATCCAACTATCAAAATTCAATCTCCACTGTTCCGAATATATATTGAGGTGCCACGAACATACTCACAAAAACTCAGCCCAATCTAACGAGGGTTGCCTCTCCGATTGCTAAGAATTGTGAGACCGGTCGGTACAGAATTTACTGGTGAAAAATTTCGGTTGCAATTGCTAAAAATCATTCTCAAGACCTCCACAAACGAACTCCAACGTTCAGAATGTCAAAACAGAAGAGATGAACATACACCCAAAATTCTGGATCTGGTATGCACAAAAACGAGAGGAACAAAACCTTTCTCTTTCTCTACTTTCCTCAAAACAATCTCTCTCTTCTTAGTTGATTCAAACACCACGAATTCCTTCTCCTTGAACCTGCTCTGATACCATGAATATTTTCACGAAGATCAAATGTATGAATGAAAGGTGAAGAAGACACACAAGTTGCTGTTCCACACACCTAGGGTCGTGGTTAACCAAAAACCATGTGTGTACTCCCTTTAAATAGGTAGCACTCTTCTTACATTAAGAATAAAAGAGTACACAATTACAAGTATACCCCTATAGGGGTGAATCATTAGAATTACATAATATACCCCTATATACACATGTACAACCAACTCCAACAGAGCTTCTCCTTCTTCCTCCTTCAACACTCAAAGTACCTTAGCTTCACTCCCAATGCAAACTCCACCTCATTGGCATGGAGGTGTCATACCCAAATAGAGCATATTTATGGGGGAGTCTAGAAGATTCCCCTTTTTACGGTGCCCTAAATTACGTGGCGCCACATGGTGTGAAGCTCCTCCGATGGCCCTAGGTCTTGGCGCCGAGTATGGCACCATGAGAGTATACTGCATCACATTACGTTGTTCTCCACATCGCCAGCGCTCTGGCACTGGCTTTTGTCGCCGCGGTGCTGCAAGTCCAAAGATCAGCGCTCCGGTGTAGTCTTCTGTCGCTGCGGCGCTGGACGAGCAAGGATCAGCGCTCCGGCATTGGATACTGACGCTGAGGCGCTGAGCCCAAAAAATATCTGCTACGTCCAGCGCTTTTGGGCTGAGTCTTGTGCCGAGGCGTTGAACACTTAATAGTATTTCCCCAGCTCGCTGCCCTCATTCACGAGGCGCTGTAGCTTCAAACGTGGAACCATAAGGCATCACGTGCACTGATTCTCTTTAACTTAGCGCCATGAATTTCCATCTGATGCCATGTGGTGTCGCCTCAGTATTGCTCCAAAATGGGGTATTTTAAGGGCGAAAATGTCTAAGTTGACTCTTTCTCCTTCCAGTTGGTGTTTGGTGAATATGAGACACTATCCAAAAAAATCAAGCCCAAAAGTTAGTGAAATTACAACACCATTATATCAAAATTTGGCTTAAAAATGCAGCATAATTTCAATTAACCATTGACCTCCAGAAAATTGTTTGGATCGTTGTATTCTGAATGGAAATTTACTGTACAAGAAGAAGAGGTGGTTGGATATGGATGAGTGATCTCTGACCTCTAAAGAAGGAGTTGTTCTAAGTCACTCAGACCCAAACTTAAGTCAGGCCAGAAGAGAATAGGAAGAAGGAAGCTATAGAAGTTAGAAAATTTGTGGAAAAGACCTTAAGAATTCCAGAAATTCTAGAATCTAAAGAGAGAGAACCTTCATCCCGTAGGGACCTCTTCAGGTGATTTGAAAGCAACAAGAAGAAGCACTTGAGACAAAGAGGTCAATTTGTGCGCTACGATATTCCCTCAGACTCTGAGTTAGATCCAGGATGATTGCCATTGAGAGGTCTTTCGAAAGACTGAACACATTGGTCATTCTTGGGAGGTAACCCATGAGTATGAATATTTTCGAATAAATCATAGAATTATAAAGTTTTGAAATTAGAATAGTGGTAAAACAATTTGCCTTTTACTTTAAATTTGGTTTGGAAATTTTTAAAAAGAATGCTAAGGTAGAATTTGATGTATGGTCTCTTTTGTGAATCCATTTCATAATTACTCTCCATGCACTTTGATTATGACTTTTGAGAATTTGAAATGGTTGGATGGTGAATTATGTGTTGAATGATAGAATGGTGAATTATGTGTTGCTTGATTGACTTTGAATATAGTTTGCTACTCTTGGAGATAGAATAAACTTTTGCATGAAAAGAGTCAGCAATTTCAGAAACACACTTTTCATTAATAATCCTTTTCTAAGGGGTGCTGCTGCAGTAGTAATCTGACGCCGCAAGGCACCAATGTGATGGAGTGGAAAAATATTGATGCCGCACGGCACCACATATCAAGGAAGAACTTTAAGTGGCACGGTGCCGCACAAAAGACTTGGCACAGCGTCGCCAAAAGGCTTTTAGGCGAAAAATATAAGGTGTCGGGTCCATTCGACGCTGCACAGCATCGAATCGAATCTGGGCATCAAGAGTGAATTCAGTAGAGAGTCATCAGTTTGGTCTCATCTAGGATAGCTGATTGTTTTTTTCTGTGACCTAAGGTGAATGCAAGTCAATGATTTTATAGTGTCATGTGTGTCTTTGAGATATGATTTCTATGATGTACTCTCGAAACTTTTAAATGAATGAAATGCTACCTCTTTCATTGTTATATTTTTTCAAAGCTTCAATCTCCACTTAAATTTAGTTAAGTAGGTTGTAGTAAATTTTAATCGCATGAATAAAGGATGTTACTGAATCTTTCTGGATTTGCATAGCAAATATCACATTGAGCACCAAATGGGAGCAGAAGGAAATGCCATAGGTGGAAGCAGACCAGGAAGTCCCTTTACCCCCTTCATATATTAATTTTCAATTCCAAAATTGAGGAAAAGTTTTAATTTAGGTTTGCGGTTGGGAATAGCAGGTTAAGAACTTAATTTATTCAATTATATCTTGCATGATTGAGGTTATTTCAATGTGAAGTGACAAATATAAAAATTGCAATTCTCCCTTACTTTGCCAAAAGTTTAGTCCAATAGATCTTCATGCATTTTATGATGTACGGAAGAATCTAGCTAAACTCAAAATAATTAATAAGCCACATGCTATTCTGCTAATATAGTAATATCATTAGTGCTTGGTATGTGGATTGAATGGTTGTTATGCATTTGGTTTTTTTGCTTTTCGAAGCTAGACCTAATTTTGAATGAAGCTCAAGGTGAAATAGATAGACAATTTAATCCGAAGAGATTAATTTGGCCATGTTTGGACTATTTGGGCCTTTGAAGCCTCATAATTTAAAGGCAATATTCACCCAAATTTGAACCCATGCAAACTAAATTTTTTGAATTAATCGTTTTTTAACTCAGCTTATTGCCCTATTTTTGTATTTTACCTACTTATTGTATGACCCTTCATTTAAATTGCAAAACTAAATTAGGTTGGAGTTGAATAACCCTCATGTTTAACTCTGGTACCTAGCCCCAATCCAAGCTATGAAAGTCCTAAGGATCTTAGGATCATCTTTCTACGATTTGTGCTCGAGGATGACCAAACACTTAAGTTTGGGGGTATTTGGATAGAGGAAATTATGCTGCAAATAAAATCAAACTATTTATATAATTGTGTTGCAAATTCAATAAATTTTGGTGTTTATTCTGTAGGAATGTGCATCATATTCTCTAAACACCAAATGGCAGGAGAAAAAACGCAATTAAGACGATTTTGGCCAAAAAAACACCCCTATTTGTAGCAATACAGAGGGTGGCACCACATTGTGCAACATGGGAAGCCATGGCGCAACGTAAAGGAGGAGCAGTTCACGTAATGCCACAAAGCACTAGAGCGGAAGCCACGACATTAAAATGACAAATATATAAGGAAAGGGGCTGCCATGACATGGCGCTACGGTCAAAGCTATGGCATCGTGTTAACAAGGGCTGTGAGTAGTGAAGCAAAAAAACGCCCGGTGCCCAACTCGGTGCAAGAGCGTTGGAAGTAGCAAAACTCTTCTGGGAGCAGCCCCTCGCCGTAAGGATCCAACAGTGGGGTACTCATCCTAGCATATCCAGCGTCTAGGTGACCGAAGCCTGCGCAGAGTGCTCAACCTCGCATACTCTGCACCTCAGAATCGTATTGCGCCACTCTCGGTGCCAAGACCTAGCACCATCAAAGGAGTCCCACGCTAGTGTAACTTAGGGCACTAAAAAAGGGGAATCTTCCAGACTCCCCTATAAATATGCATCATCAATACACTTGGGGAATCGTGCCTCTACCCAGCTGAGGCAGAGTTAGCTTGAGTGAGAAGCAAAGACACATTGGGCGTTCAAGGAGGAAGAAGGAGGATTTCATGAGCAGAAAGAAAAGCCTTTTACCTTTGCTCTACCTTCTTTATCCTGAACTATCTTGAATTTAATATTAATGGATAGGAGTTTTTCCCCATTCCACAATATGTGTAGCTGAGCTTCATTTGGGGGTGAATGATGTAATGTGCTTTGGGGTTTGGATTCATGTAATTTCAGCTAATTTAGTTCATATAGTGCAGTCAATCTTTACTTTAGTGTGAGTGGCCATTGGGGAACTATTAACATGAGAAGATTGACGACCTCCACATGTTCATCTTATCATTTCGTCGAAACTGACAGGTAATATGCAAGGATACCACCACTCTGCATGTGATCCCCAAATCGCGGCTAGACCTTCTAGGGCAGGTGAGGGGTGAGCCAACAGACTTCTAGAGAAGCGTCTGGACATGCATGGTCGCTTTAGGCTGACAATCTAGGCCCCTTGATTTAGACCTGTGACCTAGAGAGTTAAATGAGGCTAGGGAGGGGGCACAATCAAAGTGCCTTGAAAGAGGGTTTCACATAGGGAATTCCAGACTCACTAACGAGTCAAGGAATTGCACACATAGCTAAATTACACTATTCCTACCGTTTATTACATGAAATCACTTCGCCCCTACTCATAATCTACTTCATCTCAAGCGTGTCAGCGTGTATCACATGGGACTACTGTAATTAGATAATTTGTATTCTTTTCCAGTTTTCATTAGGATACTGTGACATATCTCAGTAATTACAGTAGTTACATAAGAGTTGTAGAGAATGACGTAGTCCTCGTGGGATCGATCTAGACTCATCCAGTATATTACTTGATACGACGCATGCACTTGTGCAAGGGCAGAATTTTGTAGTGTCTTATTAGCCCAACCAGGCTTTTGGTGCCGTTGTCGGGGCCTCTTACTACTATTAGCCTTCGGCTCTATGGCTATAATCTAGCTTAGAGAAGTTAGTGTAATCTGACTAACATAGTTGCATTCTTAGTGTAGTGTAATTTAATTAGATTTGCATGTTCGCATAGTTAGTTCTGTTAGTTAGTATAAATTGCTAAAGTATAAATTTTGTTTATGTTGTTTGTCTGCTAAAAGTTAGATGCCTTGCTCTGATTCAATTTGAACCTGAAATTGAGAGCACAGCAAGAGCCAACCTTAGGCTACAAATGTTACCAAGAAGAGAGACAGAAATGACAGAAGAAGAGCCAATAACTCTGAAAGAAATTTTTGTACCTCAAGCTGGACGTACACAGTCTAGTATAAGAAGACCGGCAATTTTTTCAAACAATCTTGAAATCAAGCCGGCAATCATTCAAATGATTCAATCTTCGATGCAGTTTACTTGATTTCCAAATGATGATCCAAATTCAGACCAAGCAGATTTCCTAGAAATCTGTGATACTTTCAATCGTAATGGTGTGTCAGAAGATGCGATAATGTTCAGATTGTTCCCATTTTTCCTGAGGGATAAGGCGAAGCACTGGTTGAATTCTTTATCTTCAGGTTCTATCACCATGTGGATGGATCTAGAACAGAAATTTTATGTTAAGTACTTTGATGTACACTTCGATTCATAATCTAAGAAGAGTGCTACCCTATTTAGAGGGAGCACACGCGTGGTTTAAGGTTTAACCATGACCCTAGATGTGTGGAATTGCAACTTAGGTGTCTTCTTCTCCTTGCATCCTTACGTTTGATCTTCGTGAAAATCTTCATGATATCAAAGCCAGGTTCGATCCTGGAAACTGTGGGTTATGGGACCACCACACTTCCGCTGTGCCACTCTAATATGTCAGTTCCTAAGTCTGTTTCTGAGGCTCTGTCAATTCCTGTTTGTCGCCAAGCAATGCTTGAGGAGATGGCTGCCCTTGAAGGCCAGAATACTTGGGATCTCATTGAGGCTCCACGTGGAGGAAAGATAGTTGGATGTCGATAGGTGTATACGTTCAAATACAAGGAAACAGGTGTAGTGGCTAGATATAAAGCTCGCCTTGTTGCAAAAGGCTATACAAAAACTCTTGGGGTTCACTATGGTGAGACCTTCTCTCCAGTTGCTCGTATGAACTCCATTCGTATTATTTTATCTATTTCTCTGAATAGAGGTTGGTCATTGCATCAACTTGATGTCAAAAATATATTTCTGTATGGTGACCTAGCTGAAGAGGTAAATATGGAGCAACTGCCCGGATTTGTTGCTCGGGGAGTGGAGAAAAAGGTGAGTAAACTCAGGAAGTCTCTCTATGTTTGAAACAGAGTCAGAGATCATGGTTTGATAAATTTAATGTTGTGGTCACTAAATTTGGTTTCAAGAGATGAATGTCTAATCACTCAGTTTTTGTTTTACACCGACAAACAGGTATGGTGATATCCGTTGTGTATGTTTATGACATTATCATTTTAGGAAATGATATGCATTGGATATCTGAGGTAAAGAAGTATTTAGCTACTCATGTTCAAAGTAAGGATTTAGGATCTCTACGATATTTTCTTGGCATTGAAGTAGCTAGGAAAGATAGGGGACTACATTTATCTCAGAGAAAATATGTCATGGACTTATTGAGTGAAACATACGTACAGAAGTCTAGAAAGCAGATATATTTACTAAGGCGTTGGCTAGATCACGACGCATACATTTGTGTGACAAGCTAGGGTTATTTGATATATTCTCTACAGATTGAGGGGGAGAGTTAGAGATACTTGTACACGTGTATATAGGGTTATACAATGTAATTTTAGTGATTCACCCCGATAAGGATATACTTGTAATTATGTACTCTTTTATTCTTAATGTAAGAAATGTGGTACCCTATTTAAAGGGAGCACACACATGGCTTAGGGTTTAACCACGACACTAGCTCAGTGGAACAACAACTTGGGTGTCTCCTTCTCCTTGCACCCTTACGTTCGATCTTCGTGAAAATCTTCACCCACAACCCGAAATCCCATTACATCACTCACCCCCAAAAGAAGTTGAGCTACACATAACCTGGAATCGAGAAGAATCCCTATCCATTGACATTAAATACATGATAGATGGAAAGAACGATGATAAAACAGTGGCAAAATACTTCCCTTTTGCCCTTGTGATTCTGCCTCTTCCTCCTTCAACGCCAAAGTAGCTCTGCTTCACTCCCAATGCTCCGCCTCATAGGCATGGAGGTGTGATACCTAAAGTGAGGTTATAGCACATATTTATAGGGGAGTCTTGAAGATTCCCATATTCTTACGTTGCCCTAAATGACATGGTGCCAAGCGGCGTGAAGCTACTCCGATGGTGCTAGGTCTTGGTGCCGAGTGTGGCACCTCGCAATTAGGCGGCGTCGCGTTAAGTTGTTCTCTGCATTGCCAGCACTCCGACGCGGGCTTCGGCCGCTACGGCACCGCAAGTGTGAAGATCAGTTCTCCGGCTTTGTCTTCTGTTTCTACGGCGCTGACGTGCGAGGGCCTACGCTCTGGCATTGGATCGTGATGCCGAGGTGTTGTGTCCAGAAGAGTTCTGCTGCGTCCAGTGCTCCTGCGCTGAGTGTAGCGCTGAAGTGTTGAACATTGAGTCCTTTTTCCACAGCTCGTAGCCCTCATTCAGGAGGCGCCATAGCTTCGAACGTAACGCCATGAGGCGTCATGTGTACTGCTTCTCTTCAACGTAGCACCATGACATTCCATCTGACGCCATGTGGCGCCGCCCTCTTTATTGCTCCAAAATAGGTTGTTTTTAGGCCAAAATGTTTAAGTTGCCTCTTTCTCTTTCCAGTTGGTGTTTAGTGAATATGAAGCACTTTCCTACACCAAAAGTTAGTGAAATTGCAACACAATTATATCAAAACTTGGCCAAAAAATTGCAGAGTTTCCACAGTGGAGGTGCAAACGTCAACTTTGTGTCCAGCACCACCACATAATTCACAACACAAATGGAATCTGTACAGGCTTTGCTTGCAAGGCTGCTACCTTCTTTTCCATGGCATCCATCTGAATTTGGATGGCTGTTTGGGTGTCTACTTCGTAGACTCCCTCTGCATTTCTTGATCTTATATTATACTTGGCCAAACGCCTTGGTCTTTCTGTGTTCCATTGGTTGTTGTTGGCTGCCATATTCTCCAATAAAATATACCTCATCAATGGATTTGTTCATAAGTGCACCACCTGTGGCTGAATCAATAATTGTTCTCATTTGATTTTGCAGCCCATTGTTGAATGTATGCCCTTGTGACCATTTGGGAATTGAATGGTGAGGGCATTTCCTAAACAGCTCCTTAACTCGATCCCAAGCTTCGTATAGGGATTCTTGATGCAATTGGGTAAACAGTTTGATGTCATTCTTCAGCTTTGTTGTTTTGGCTGGAGGGAAGTACTTAGCCAAATATTTCTGCACAAGGTCCATCCACATGGAGATAGAACTTGAGGCAGAGAATTTAACCAATTATTTGCCTTATCCCACAGAAAAAATAGGAACAATCTCAACCTTATTGCATCTTCTGACACACTATTATGCTTAAAAGTATCGCAGATTACCAGGAAATCTGCCTAGTGCGAATTTGGATCATCATTTGGCAATCCACTGAATTGTACAGAAGGCTGTATAATCTGAATAACATTTCTGGCTTGATTTAAAACCTTTTTGCAAGTATAGCTGGTCTACGAATAATAGTGTGTGTACCTCCAGCTTGAGGCACAACAAAAACTCTCAAACATCTAGGCTCTTCTTTGGCTATTTCTTCCTCACTACATGATAGCCTTTGAGGCCTAAGTTTGTCTCTAGCTGTCCTTTCGATTTCAGGGTCGAATGGGATAAGAACAATGCCCATAAAAGAGAATTCTTAATTTTTAGTAATGTAAGAGAAAGTGTTAAAAGCTATTTAATAATTTATAACACAATTCCCTACCCCCAAACCAAAATGAAACTTTGTCCTTATGTTCAAATTTATAAATTTAAAAACAGAGGGTGGTGAGGGACTCCCTGGGTGTGCCTCCTAACGGCTCTTCTTTGCTGCTCCATTGGGTTCTCAGATTGTGAACGCAAAGCAAAACCGAAAGGTTCATTACAACATATATTCAAAAGATAAAGATAAAGAGTTACTAACAAAAATTGCATTTGGAGAAAAAAATATTGTAACCCATTGCTTAAAAGAAAAAGCTTTTCATAAAACAAAATCAAGTGATACAAACTAACAAGTCACTGTCATATGAATAGAACAATGCAGTGTTCATACAATGACTTGTATATAGAGAAATAGGGTTTGACTTTATGGCTTGCTCCTTTCAAGCTGTGCTTTGTTCAATCTCCAAAAGTACTATCAAAACATAAAATCATTCAAACAATCTCATAATTCACCAATTAAGCATTCAAACTCTCAAGATTGAAATTTTAAATACATGGTGAAGGTATGAAATTGCTCAATTCATGTGAACTATCAAAATCTACTACTAACTTATGTTAAACTTCAATGATTCAAAAACAAATGTCCACACTCAACATTCACAATCAAAATACGTGGAATTCTTATGGATATACATGTGGTGAATTAAAGAAATAAGCATGAAAGCATACAAAACAGCATAAAAAATGAAGACTAACAAAACCAATTTATCAAACATGTCCTACAAGCTAGAGATCATGAGATATTTTTATTGAAAGCAAGAGAAGACAAAAGAGGCATCACATTCCTCCCAGATCTAAAGGAAAATTGAGCCACTTTTGCACTATTACATTATTACTTTTACAATATTGCAAAGGTGGTTCTCCTCCTTCTTGAGGGTAGCAGGTGGTCACATCTTACACTTTAAGAATGACCTTCGGGAGATAGGCAAGATGCTTCCCTTCTTTTGCAACCTTTCCCAACAAGAATTTCACTGTAGTGCTTAAGTTTGGTTCATAAATTGGGAGGATGAATTCCTCTAGATACTCTAGATTCAAGCACCTCCCTTTCTCATAAACTGGCATGTCGAACTGAATGGCCTTCCATGTCCACTCCAATTTAAAGGGATAGTTCTCTAGATCGTCCATATACTCTATCCCTTCCCCCAAACTTAAATTGTATTCCATTTCACCCTCTTCAGACTTTTCCTCCTGTTGCAGCTCCTCTTCAAGATTAAGCACAATTGAGGAAGTAAGTAGATATTCTCTTCAATCTGCAGGTCAATTCCTATAAAGCCACTATGTGATGAACTAGCAAGTAACCATTCACTTGATGGTGCCACTAACTCCTTTAGGTGGCTCTCACTCCTAGGGGACTGACTCCATGGGCTGAGAGGGCCCATTCTCAATATTTTCATCCCTAGGATTTTCTATAGGTTGATCTTTGATGTTTTTCTCTTTGTACTCACTAAGAAATTTACACAACCTATCTACTTGAGACTCTAAATCTTTAAGACTGGTCTCTCCTTTGCCTTGGAGCTGTGAGAATCTTTTCTAATGAAGGCCCAAAGGTTGTTACTTGGGTAAGGGATGGTGTTGTTGGGTTTATGCAAGATGTGTATGACCAAACATATCCTTCCAAACTAAGACCACTATCTACTACAGGGTCTAACTCTTTACGTGGTGATCCTGTCAAATTGGTTGCTGTTTGGCAAAGGGAATTTATTTGCTCAATGGTTCTCTTTTGTTCCTCTCTAAATGCCTTTTTACCTTCTACTAACAGTAAGAGAATTTGCACATTGGATTCACCATTGAGCTCTTCGGGTGGATGGTGTGGGTTTCAATAAGAGATGGGATTGAAAGGTTTTCTATGTTGATCGAGCACAGACATGTATATAGAATTAGGCTCCCAAAACAATTTTATCCACTACCCCAACACAATTCATTTGACTCATATGGGGGACTGCCAAATTGCTCTCCATATGATAAAGTAGCTTGTGCAGAGGGAGAACAAAAGGACAGGTTGAGGTGAACTCCCCTGGTCTTGAGAGACCCCATTGTTGGGAGTAGCTAGAAGATGGACATTGATGTACATAAGCATTATCATCATCATTCTCATACATGGAATGATTAAAAGAAGATTTCATCAATTTAAACACAACCAATAAATCCATGACAAAAGAATCAAACCAATTTCAACGTACACATTGTTTTACTAACAAAACAAGCTACATTAACTTGCAAACTAACTATATTAAGTTAAACTAAATATCCAACTATGTTAGTCAAATTACACTAACTATTCTAAGCAAGATTACAGCTATAGGACCCAAGGCTAATATCAGTAATAGTCCTCGGCAACGGTGCCAAAAACTTGGTTGGGCTAAAACGACACTACAAAATTATACCCGTCGGCAAGTGCACACGTCGTACCAAGTCATATACTAGATGAGTCCAGATTGATCCCACAAGGACTATACTACCTACTAACCAATGAATTCTCTACAACTATATCTAACTTCCGAAAATTAAGAGAATTGTCACAGTAACCTTATGTAAAACCTACAAATGAATAAAAACTATCTAATTCCAGTACTCCTAAGTGACCTAAAATGGGGTTTTTTGGCCCAGAATTGCAGAGTTGACCTCCTTCCTCCACTTGGTGTTTTAATCATTTTGGGACTTGAACCTACAAATAAACACCAAACATAAGAGAGAATGGCCTCAACTAAGAATGATACATCGCCTAAATGTGCGGCTTATCCTGGAGCAAAGTCCTTAGTACAAAAATCAAGCTTTAAGTCCTTATAATTCCAACTGAAAAAATTTTAAATTGCCCCACATATTAACTACTTCTTTAGTTTCTCTCATAACACGCTCTTTCCATCAATCAACTTTCCATGTACTTCTTTAGTTTCTCATAAGCTAATTTCAAAATTCACTCTCCACTAATTGTGGAGAGATGATCCTAGGATCCTTAAGACCATTCTCAGCTGTAATGGGGCTACGGACCAGGGTAAGCCAAAAAGGTTAAGCATGAAAATTTAATCATTCAGCATGCAAAACAAGACCATATTAAGTTAGTCGAAGATCCCCTAGTAATACAAAAGTACACCCCCAAACTTAAGCCAAGGCCAATTGCTAGCTAATTTTCACATCACCCCTTATTTGAGAATTCAATGCCTTTGTGACATAGGATCAGTAATCTTTTTTATTATTGACTGATTCTATGTGCAGAACTTGCATTTCAAGTGTTTTCTTTATTGATTGCTTACCATCCTCAAATTGCTTTCACTCATTGCTCCTTCGGAGTTTCGACTCCAACCTGATTCACCCATGCAATTTAAATCATAGGCCATACAAGAAAAAATTTGAAAACAAAATTAAGCTAATGAGGTGGTTTGAAAATAGTTAGATTGAAAAATAATTATTTTTCTTAGGCTCAAAATTTGGGTAACAAAAGAGTATCCAAAGGTTGGTTTCAAAGTCCCAAACGGTCCAAACATGACCTAATTCATCTCTTTGGATCACTTCTTTATCTATTTAGCCTTAAGCTTCATTCATAATTAATTCTTGTATCAAAGACTGAAGACTAAGTGCCCTCCAACATTCGATCTTCAAACCCAGCACTGATGACATAGCTATATTAGCAAGTCAGAGAGTTACTTGTGAAAAAAAAAATTTGTTTTTGAGGTTTGCTAAACTCTTTCATACAACCAAAAACTAATGACCATCAGTGGAAAACTAAAAATTGGAAACATAAAATAGAATTACAATTTTAAAATCTTCACTTCACATTCACATTAGCTCAATCATGTAAGATAGAATAGAATCACATAAGGTTAAACATGCTATTCCCACCCCCAAACATAAATCAAACATTTTCCTCAATTTTTGAATTAAAAAAATTTAAATTTGAAAGGGGTAATGGAACTCCCTGATTGTGCTTCACATTTGGTTCTTCTTTTTGCTCATTGGGGATGTCGGTGTAATGTTTGCAATGGCAAACCGAAAGGTTTATTAAAAGTATTTATTCTAAAGATGGTTATAACAAAAAGATTGGAACAAAATTTATTGAGAGATATGTTTGAGAACGATCTATCAAGTAAACACAATCAGTATCCTCACTCTCCATCCGCTCCTCCTGCTGCTCGGGCTCCATCTCTAGTGCGTGATATGCTAGGAATACTCTCTAGTGAGGGGTCTCCTGTGCTACACACCACTCACGCACCGCTGTGATGTACACAACGTTACCTCTGACAACCTGTGTAAGGTTGTTGACCTGGTGCTGCATCTAGGCCATCTGCTGAGCATTGGATATTTGTGGCTGACGTGGTGCAGTCTGTGAAGGCTGTTGTGACGGAGGGCGCCTAATGTCATCCTGGTGCCGTGACCGATCAATGAGCTTCTGCTGGATTGGCCTTCCTGGTTATCCCATTGGGGCATCTGATGGGTAGGGTACCGGAGCTGCCCTACACAGCTCTGTGATCAAGGATGGAAAGTAAAGCCATGTCCTGAAAGCCATTTTGCATCGCCTATTTCCATGTATATCATTCTACCAATGTCAATTGGCACTACTCTCAAGACATACAATACACATGCTCGAACAATCATAATGTCTGAGGTGTGCAACGATGGAATTAGGAAGGTACATATGAAGTAAAACCATGTGTAGGCCTTTCTCAAGAGTCCGGACCTCGTGAAGTGTAGGCACGTCCCATCTACTGCCTGAAACCACTTTGTCTGGTGATAAAAAATTTTCCCGAACACCTCACCTTACACTTCGCTACTGGTTTGCGCTAACACATCGTCGAAGTTGTTTGTGTCGTAGTAGGCATTGATCACTTCTCTCTGGTATGGGGATACCCTACACGCCCTGTGCACTGTTCATTCTAAATTTTCTTCTCTGACCTCTGCCACATTGGCACAAAATTCCTGCACCATGCCAATCATAGGGGGTGATGGGTGAGCACATAATTTCTCTCATCCCCTCGCCACTATCACTGGGGTGAATGTCTTGTCATTATCATCCAACATAAACCCCTTCTCAAGGATCAATGCCATTGTAGTCTCATTTTGTCTCCCTCTCTTTGCTGCTTCAACCGATACATATCTCCCGTCTAATTTTCCCATTGGCCTATTCCCTTTATTCTTATATATGAGGTTTTTTTTCCGTCACCATTATAACTGTTGAGCTCAAAAATAATACAATGGATGATAAGAACGAAGATACTTGCTTCGAAAATCAACTTCGAGCATGAAGAAGACCTAGGCCTAACTGATTCTCGAAAAAATCTTCTTCTAAAATTAGAATATTTTGGGGGAAAAAAATAAAATAGGCTGCGGTGAACTCGAATCTGGGTGAAGCAACAGTAAACCCACAAAGATATTGCTTCGATTTGGCTCAAGATGAGGTTTCCTCGATTTTGGTAGGTAGGGTTTCGAAAGGTTTTCTCTTGATGCCCTTGCCCCAAGTCGATGCTATGTGGCATTGAGCGGGCTAAGGGTTTATATTTTTCATCCAAATACCTTCCACACAGTGTCGCATCGGTCCCTTTCGCGCGGTGCCGAGTCACTTAAACTTCTTCACCGTAATGTGGTGCCGTGCGGTAGAACATGAACTCCTTATGGTGTCAACTTGACGCCGTGCGGTAGAACATGCCCTTGCCCCAAGTCGTTTTTTTCAAGACGTGATTTTTTACCTTGGGCTTTCTCTGATCACTCAGAACTTTATTCTGTCTGAAAAATTAACTATCTAATTCGAAAACGATAAAACAATCACACAATTCACCTATTAAACTATCAAACTCTCATCGAAATTGAAATGTAACGTTCATGGAAAAATGATGCAATTGCTGAAGCCATGCCAACTCTTGAAATTCGACTCTAACTTGCTTCTGACAGGTTAAAAACTAAATTTTAAGCATGCATCAACCAAAATTGAGTCTCTCCTAACTTAAGAAAACTTTAATTCTACACCTTTCCAAAATTGTTTTTTCAATTCAAGGGTTACCTCCCAAGAAGGACCAATGTTTTATGTCTTTGGTAAGACTTTTCAAAACGTAACTCAAATTATCCTGGATCCAAAATGGAGCTGGAAGGGACATTGCAACGCACAACTTGTCCCCTTTTTCTCAGAATTTTTCCACTGAACGTTTCAGCTTGATTGAGAAGGTTCTTAGGGGTTGACGGTTCTTCCTTCTTCACTTGCATTTTCTGATTTGGTGGAATGCATAATCTCTCTTCCATCATCCTTTTTATCTCTTTTGGCTCCTCCTTAAGCTTCTCACGCTCAAGTATGGGACTGAAGTCATTCCAACTTCTTTAATAGTGGTTTCACACCACTCATCCATATTCAACCACCTTTTTTCTTCATAGGGCGAATTGCCTTTTACAACACATGGATCTAAACCTTTAACCGGAGGTAAACTCTTGAGAGCCTCCCTTGCCAACTTTAAAGGGTTCTTAACCCTTTGACTTCCTTATTTACTTTTATTCATGGCTTGAGGAATAAAGACAGTGATATCTTCACCACTAGCCGACTCATGTTGATGTTCCCAATTACCACATCGATAATTGTTCATGTAGCTGCTAGGAAAAGTCTACCAAGAATGTGAGGCATGTGCCCCCTCTTCAACATCAATTACCAAAACGTTAGCTGGAAAGAAAAGTCTCTCTCTATCTGAACTGATATTCCCTTCAATGTCAGTATATGTTCTATATGATAATGTGAACTGATATGAAGATGGACTCTCTCTCAATATTTTGATTGAATGGAAAATCTTGTTTTAACTCATGCAATCAAAGATTTATTCTTCTACCTCAGAGATAAATCTTTTGTAATAGAATGTGGGTAGTTATCTTTGTATAGTATCTTTGTGTGTTGCATTGCATGTGTCACACTGAAAAGCAAAAATTGAGCAGCCCCCAAATTTCAATGAGGACAATATCAATGTTTTCTTATACATTACTAAATTTAAGTAGTCCAAATGATGGTCATTTGCTTTTACGGTTGTATGAAAGAGTGTAGTTCATCTGAAAGAATTAATAAGCCACATACTATTCTGCTAATATTTCTATCTTATCATTGCATCGTATGTGGTTGAATCCGAAGAGATGAATTAGGCCATGATTGCATCGATTGGGCCTCAGTAGCCACCCTGCTTATAGCCCTATTCACCCAAATTTTGAACCTATGAAAACAAAATTATATAAGTAGCCGTTTTTCAACTAACCACATTAGCTTAATTTTTTTCTTTAACTCTTTTTTTTTTGCATGACCCATCTTTCAAATTGTATGACTAAATCAATTTGGAATTGAAACCACTAAAGAGAAATAAGTATAAGAAATTGGGTGATAGCAAGAAACAGAAAAAAATAAAAAACAGTATAAAATAAAAACATGCAAAGCAAGTATGGTTCATAAGATCTGTCAAAAGTCGAAAGAGGACTGATCCAATGTCAGAAAAGACATCAAAAATAAATATCAAGGAGAAGAATGGCTTAGGAAAGTATCTAAAGCTTACGTTTGAGGGAGTAGTTACGTATTAGTAGGGGAAGCGTGCTTCAACTCAATCAGGTTAAGTCATTGAAGATAAATGAATTAACCTTTCACATTTAACCTTTTTGAATTACCCTAGTCTCTAGCCTAATTCCACCCAATAAAAGTCCTTACGATTTTAGGATCATATCAACGATAAGAGGATACTGAATTTTAAAATAAGATTAGGGAATCCAAAAAGTGATGAGAAAAACTGTAGAAGTATATAAGTTGTGGGGCAATTAAAAATTTTTATTGAATAAAAACTCTTAAGAAGGTTGTAGAGTAAATGACCATCAAGTGGAACTTGAATTTTTACTTTTTCCAAAGTTGAATTGCATTAATTCCTGATCACATTCTGTCAGTAAGATAGATGGATGACATTCTGCATGAAGGCCTTTGCTCGAAAACGAGCAAAAACTTATGTTTGTTGGAATTTGACTGTCGTAAATCAAAAGAAGCAAACTGAAGAAGGCGACAAACCATGGAGCAGAAAGATGGGAAATGTGGTTAAGTGCCCAGCACCGTGTCGCTGAGCCTCCATGCAGAGGCGTCAAGGCTCGTTCTTGAGCATTGCTGCGCTGGCACCCCTACACAGGATTGCTGCTGGGAAAGACGGTTTTTACGCGGAGCGCCACAGCATGCACCCCCAGCACAGAGGAACTAGAGTTCGTACTCCAGTGCCCTAGAGAAGAACTTCCCAGCGCAGGAGCACTGCGCCGAGTGTGCAGGTTGACGAACTGGCGCCCAAGTACCCGACTCTGCTGGGTGGGAGGCAGCACCACAGATATGAGAGGAGATACGTACGTGACACCTCGACATACCATGGTGGCACTCCAGTGCCAAGACCTGGCGCCGTGGCCAAGACCTGACATCGCACAGCACCGGGCCACTTAAGTTACAGAATTGGGGATTTCTTGTTTCCCCTATAAATTGAAGTGTGGAATCCTTTTTGGGGAATGTGTCTCCATGCCTTGGATGCCTTCCCTGCTTAGAAGCAAGAGGAAAGAGTTTCTTGGGCTTGAAGCGAGGGATTGGAAGAACATTTGAAGTGAAAAGGGAAGATTTTCCTACGTATTTTCATTCTCATTCTCTGTAATTGTGAGTATTGTGCTGAACATGCATTTTATTGTAATGGATTGGGATTTAATCTCAATTCTAAGCTTGTGTAGCTAAGTTTCCCATTCGAGGTGTGATTGAAGACCAATTATTCATCTATATGGTGTCCTAATTGATCTCTGAAGAGTATGATGGAATAGACACACGTTAGAACAGAATGTAATTTCCTATCCAGCCATGATCGGTCAAGGAATGTGCATGTTGACTTAGGAATAAGCTCTTGATGCACGTAGTCATGGGAGTTAAGTTGAAAATATTCTTTAATTACACTCACAGATAGGAAGATAATAGAATATGGCCAAGGGAATACGGTTGCAGCATCCTTGGAAAGGGACTGTGCATACATATTTCTTCGATCCGCTAATGCCAAGTTGTATATCCTATAGGATAGGAATTGTATGAATGACACCTCTAGCTCCTTCCTACCATCATCCTTTGCGTGTGAGTGTACTTTTGCTTTTATTTGCATGTAATTCCGTTTAATTGCATTTGTGCATCCATGAGAACTCCTCATATTGTATTTGGTTACATATAGTTGTTGAGCGTTAATTTTAGTTGTGAATTCACCAAGTCCCTATGGAGACAAACTGGACTTACCAGATTATTACTTGTGGCAACATGTACTCTTGCGTACAAGAGAACTTTTATAGGTATGGTTTGCGCCCAACAGCAACTAAAAGTAGATAATGTTTTCTTCTCAGATCCTCCTTTTGAGACAGACGTATCAGGAACCTCCACAGAGACCCTTATGGCCACTCCATTTACTGTCCAAACTTAAACCTCTGAAGTGGAACCAAAAGCCTAATATGAGATGGGCAATAATTTAGTGTGGGGACGTTTAATAAGATGAGAGAAAAAAACATTGTGCAATTTTTTGTCAAACATTCATGTTGGGAACAAATGGATCTTATATTCCGCCCGTACGCAAGCACACGTATTGCCACAGGTAATAAATTCCTGCCAGTCCTGTTCGTCTATACAGGAACTTCTAAGTACTAAAATAAATCTCAACACCTATATCTAACTAATAAAATTGAGAGGAATTGTCACTAACACCTAAATTGCACAAAAGCAAATAGGCATCTAATCCTATAAAAAACTAAGATATGCTATATAGAGATACACGCACACATGTTGACTGGAAGGATGGTGTCAGGGGGGAGTGATTGATGCAATTCGCTTAGGATCCATGCAATTCTAATCAATCGGGTAATTTCTAAGCACCGTTAGCGGTTCTGGGAAACCAGTATGCGCAGGATCTTCAAGAACGCTACGACCGTACCCTCTTGGTTAACTCCATTGTGTTTTGAGGTCAAGAGCTAACTTGTAGGTCTATATTTTCAGCCACAATGATCACGTCTGTCAAGACACTTTTTTTCGAAGTCTGCTTGTACATCCCTCGCCACTGCACAGAACAACAGCTAATTTGACAATAACAAGTATCCCAGTATACATTATCAGTCTCAATGGGGACATCGAATAGATGCTAAGTGGTCGTCAATCACACAACATTTGTAAGTTTCACATTAATCACACTAAGATATGAATTCAATACTCTCTAATAAACTGAAATTACATGAATCCTTGCACTAAAATACATTACAATCATAACCCACCTAAAGGGAATTTAGCTACACATGATTAAGATTGGGAATTAATCCCAATCCCTTACAATGCAATCTATTACAGGCTAAATTAACACAAGATAGAGAAATAAAGAGATAAAAGAGGAATAGAAAGCTTCTCTTCTACTCGCAATCTCCTCCTTCTTTCTTCTTTTGATCTTCCGAAGTATTTCCCCCTTAATCCTATGCCTGCACAGCCTCCAAGGCATGGAGGCATGATCTCCGAAGTGGATTCATAACTCCTTTTTAAAGGGGAACACTCCAAGTTCACCTAATGGTCTGTACCTTAAGAAGTGCGGCACCATGTAATGCTGGATGCTCCCATGGTGCCAAGTTAAAGCGCCGCGCATGACCCCCCGCAGCATCGTATATCTGCTTCTGCTTTATAAAGTGGCTGTCGGTACCCCTGCGCTGGGACCTAATTTCCGGGGTGCTCGAGTGTGAACTCGGGCCCCTATGTGCTGGTTTTGGGTTTTGAGCGCTCAACATAGAAACTAAAATCGTCTCCCCGTATCCCTCCGGTGATTCGGACGCTCAGGCGCTCAGCACATAGCCAATTTCTTTAGTAAAACTCATGACAACACGACGCCGCGGCACTGATGCTGACCCCATGTGATGTTGGCGACTGCGACCTTCTCCGTAGTTCTCACACCGTGGCTCCGGTGTCAGCGCCGTGTGGTGTCATTCCTGAGACTGCCTCTGAACACTTGGCACTGTGACTTCTGCTTTTGTTCCTTGTGGCGCCAGCCTCTCTTTTGCTCTTTATTTGGGGTGTTTTTTTCCCATTTTTGCATGGTTGAGCACAGTAACCTCTGCTTGGTGTTTTCCACTTTTGTTACATGAACCTATAAATAAACACCAAAATAAGTAATAATTGATTCAACTTATAATGAAAAATGACCTAAAAACGATGCACATTTTACACTTTTAAAATACCCCCAAATTTAAGAATTTGCTCGTCCTCGAGCAAAGGCCTTAAAACAGTAAGCAAATCATTTATCATGTTGTTCACAATGTCATCAGTTATTCAAGCAATTCAAATTTATAAAATAAAAATTAAAACTCCAACGGATGGTTCATTTATTCTATTGTCTTCTTAAGAGTGTTTACTCACCTAAAAACTTTTAGTTGACCCAAAACCTAACTACTTTTTACAGTGTCTCTCATTAGATGCTCTCTCCATCAATCCACTTTTCAGGCACTTAAGAAATCACTACTAGGATTCCATAAGCTACTTCCAAAATCCAGTCTCCACTAATCGAAGAGAGATGATCCTAAGATCCTTAGCACTTTAATCGGTTGTAATGGGGCTAGGGACTAGGGTAAGTCATAAAGGTTAGACATGAAAGTTTAATCATTCAGCTCCCCCTCTTCTACATGACTTCTCCCCCAAACTTGAACTGTGGCCTATTCTTAGTCATTCTTTAAATATCCTCTTATTTGGAATTTCAATGTCCTTATGACATTGGATCAGCCATCGTTTGATGTTGACAGAGTTTATGAACTATACTTTACAAGTTTTTTTTTTTTTTGAATTTCCATCACCAAACTGTCTTCACTGATTGGACCTTACGAGTTTCAACTCCAACATGGTTTTGTCATGCAATTTCAATGATGGGCTATCAAAGAAGAAAGTTAAAAACAAAACTATCCTAATGAGGAGGTTTGAAAAACAGTTAATTGAAAAAATTTCTGTATGCTTAGGCTCAAAATGTGGTTGACTGGGAAATATACATAGGTTGGCTTTAAAGGCCCAATCAGTCCAAACTTGTCATAATTCATCTCTTTGGATTTAATTCTCAATCTATTTCTCCTTGAGATTCATTCAAAATTAGTTCTAGCATCCAAGAGAAAAAACTCAGTGCATACCATTCAATCCGCATACCAAGCACAAATGAGATAGTTCTATTAGCAGAATAGCATATGGCTTGATAAAAAATTTTAAGGTTAGCTAGACTCTTTCATACAACCATAAAACTAAAGACGATCAATTAGAATACTTAATTTAAGCAATGTAAATGATAATTGCAAAATAAAATTTTAATCGCCACATCACATTGAAATAATCTCAATCATAAAAGATAGAATTGAATCACTTAAGTTTTTCTTGCACATTCTATTCCCACACCCAAACTTAAATTAAACATTGTCCTCAATGTTTGAATTGAAAAACTGAAAAATGAAGGGGCAAAGGGAACTCCTAGGTTGTGCTTTGCATACAGCTCGACTTTTGTGATCCACTTGGGTGCTCAGTGTGATTTTTCCAATGCAAAACCGGAAGGATGAGTAAAATAATTTATTTTAAAGATCAAAACTAACTATATGCTACTTAACAGAATTGAAATTCGAGATGGAAACATTGAAAACGCATAACAATGAGGGGGACTGCTTTTTCATTCATTCAAAGATCGAGAGAGAGTACATCAAACAAGTTCGTATTCGACACAGAAGAAAAAATTTCAATACCATAACAATGACTTGTTTTCAGCTTAGGATACATCAAAATACAATCAGCTACCCTAGGTGGCAACTCTCTCTACAACTCACTCTACTCACTCTCACACTCCTCGCTATCATCCATGGGCTCCTCCACCTCCTGTGAGGGACGTAATTCTGGCGAGTGATAGAAGAGGAATCCTCTCAGCTAAGATGGTATTTGAGTTGCACACCACCTGTGTACCTCTCATATGTATCCCACATTGTAAGCACCTGTGGATGTTGGTGATCTCTTCATGCATGTGAATCAACTGTTCTTGGACCGTCAGCTGAGGTGGTTCTTGTGGGGTGGCCGTTCGCTCTGCTTACAATCCTCTCTAATCACCGCTAAAGGAATCCTTCATGTCTCTTGGGTTCTTCCCTTTTTGCCGCTCTTTTACAGTCATGTCCCATGGGTTCTTCCCATGACATCCTCTTCCCCTAGTTATTCAACATTTTCAACTTCGAAACTAGCACAATGTAGGAAAGGGGAGTTACTAACCTGATTGAACACCACAAATAGAACTAGGAGCTCGAATATAGCTTCGGTCGAACTGAAATTCACCCAAATTGGCTTCTAAAATTCGCAAAAGCATGAGGAAATGATGAGGAACAACCTTATGAGATCAAATCTGATGGATCCGAAGTCAAAATCGCAAAGATTTCCCTCTTACTTGGCTCTGAGAGGGATTTTAGGAGTCCTTGAACGCAAGGTTTTAAATGGATCGAGGGTTAATATTTTTCGCCCAAATACCTTCGGTGCCGTGGTACCAAGACCTTTTGCGCGGCACCCAGCCACTTAAACTATTTTCTAGTACGTGGCACCATGCGGCTTCACTATCTTTCTCATAGTATCATCTTGATGCCGTGTGGCGCCAGTCATGCTGCGGCAGCACCAACCCTTGGAGAATGATTTTTCATGGAAAATGAGCTTTTGATATTTTTGGCTTACTCCTATCAAGCTCAAAATTATTCTATCTCCAAGTAAGGCTAACTATATTCAAAAACATGGTGACAAAATAAAGTGACCTTATCCTAATTTAAGAGAATCTAAATCTACTCCTTTCCCTAGAATTTATTCATAAGTCATGGGTTACCACCCAAGAAGGACCAATGTTTTTATTCTTTGGTGAGACTATCCAATTTAATTCATCCAGGATCTGACATGGAGTTGGAGGGGACATGGTAACTCACAACTTGTCCTCTTTGGCTCAGATACTTTCCATTGAAGTTATTCAGAAGGTTCCTTGGAGGTTAAGGAACTCTTTCTTGAACTTTGAGATTTCATGGGGTGCCTAAGCCTTCCTCCACAAATTTTCTATTTTCTGTAGCTTCCCTTTCCATCCCTCTCTCAACCTCAACTAACTACGTGTCTAAGCTACTTAAATCAACTCCTCCTTTAGTGGTGCAGAAGCACTCCTCTTTTCCTCATATGGCAATTTGTCTTTCAAAATACAAGGATCTGGGAATTTTTCTGGAGGTCTATTTATAAACACCTTCCTAGCAAAGTCTAAAGGGTGCTTCACCCTTTGACTATTTTCTTTTTCTTTCTTCTTGGCCTCTAGCATCTCGAAGGTAATTTCTTGACCATTAGCTGATCTCAAGGTAATATTTCCTTCCTCTACATCGATGAGTGTCCTAGTCAAGTATGAGAGGCATTTTTTTCCCTCCTCTATCTCTATCACTAAGAAATTAACTGGGAATGTAAGCTCATTTACCTTGACTAGAACATTCTCCAAAATTCCCCTTGGATAGTTGATTGAACCATCAGCAAACATGAGTTTTACATTTGTGGGTGGAGGTTCACTAAGACCCCATTGCTTGAATAATCCAAATGGCATAATGCTAACACTAGCCTCTAGATCACATATGGCATCTTCTATCACATGGGTCCCTATGGTACAATGTCTATTAAAGCTCCCCGGATCTTTCACTCATGGAGAGCACTTCTCCCTCCAATTACTACTACCTTCATCATTATAGGCTCTCCATGCTGAATAAACCGAGCATGGCTAAATCGACCATCCAGTGGCTCTACCAACGAAATATCAATGTGAAGTTTAATAAAAAACGTCAAGTGGATTTTGGGGTCTAGGTTCTCCTTCGTCTCTTATCCTCTCTCAAATAGAGGTGGTGGCCAAACCTTTTTCTCACCCAATTCCTCCTCACTTGTCCAACTCAAGTATGTTTTATCTTTAAACTCCGACATAGGAGGAATTTGGGTTACCTCTTTCGGACTTAAACATCTGGAGCTTCTCTTCCATTCTCCATAGGGGTGTCAATTCGTAAAAATCGTCGAGCTCTTCCTCCTTACTCTCTTCCTCATATACCTTATTCTCTTCAATTTCTACTCGCTCAAACGGAGATATCTCAGAATGATTCACTACATTCCTTGCAAGATAAGGCAGAATTTGGGTTTGCTCAATTGGGATGGAATCAATTTGAAAATCCTCCTCTAGAGTGAACTCTTCATTCACTTCTTCCATCTCCATTTGCACTTGAGACTTCCTTGTCCACAACACATTGAATCGCTCCACTTCTTGTTTCCCTTCTTTCTTTGGAATTTCTACTGTGTCACTAGGAAGGGATCCTTGTATTCTTTCTCTAATGGCCTTAGCCAATTGAGCAATTTGGATTTTGATGTTCCTTAGGGAAGCATCATGACTCAGCACCATTTTGAGCAACAAATCTTCAGTAGAACTCAACTTCTCAGCTTGTGGCCGACTCTGAAACTTTTGTTTTTGCCAAAAATTCTAAAAGTTACTTTGATTCAGAACCGATGCACCCCCTTGGTCATTTCTCCATCAAAAATTTGGAAGACTTCTCCATCTTGGGTTATAGGGGTTAAAGTATTGTTTTTTCCTTGTCTATTTTGTGTGTGCTTCATGGTTGGGCACAAAAGACTATTATAAATTGCCTGTATGAAAGCACACGTGTCACACCAAGTAATACATTGGAAGAGTCCAGGTCGATCCCACCAGATATTTCCTACGTAAAAGCACCGTAAATTCTCTACAACTATATCTAACTATCAAAAATTACAAGTATTGTCACAAGTACCTAATTGTATTAAATAAAAAAATGTACTAAAATTACTAACAACAAAGTCAGCCTAGAGTGATACACACTCACTCAATAGAGACTCGAAGAGTTGGAGTCGGGGGGAGTGACTTCATGTGATAAATGGGGGATTCATGCAAATTCTTTTGGGTGAGTAATTCTTTCTTTAGTTAGAAGATCTGGAATTCAATACGTGTATCACTCTTTCGAGGTGCTACAATGCCTCTCTCCTTTACCCAGTTGTCTCTAGAGGTCAAGGGTCTAAATCAAAGATCCATCAACGCTTCCAATACGACCACGTGTGTCCGGACGATTCTCTGGAAGTCCACCGACTCACCCATGATCCGCCACTGATAGAAGATAGTGGAATTGGGAATCATACGCAGGTTGAAGGGGGTCTATCCCAATATACCCTCTCAGTGTCAACGGGGACATCGTATTTACACTAAGACGTCGTCAATCTTTTAGTGTACAAAGCATCCCATAGTGTCAACCACACTAAATAAAAGATTTATTACACTGAAATGAACTTAAATTAAATGAATCCGAATCAAGTACCACATTACATCACGACCCCCCTAAGTATAATTATATAGACATAGTTAGGATTTCGGAAGAACCCCAACCCGAAATCATACAAAGCATAGTAGATACAAAAAAACACAATAAATGGGAAATAAAAGTTAAAAAGAGGGAAATGAAGCTTCCCTTAAACTCCAAATCTACTCCATTTTCCTTCCTTTGCTCCTCAGACGTGTTTTCCCATGACTCCGAAGCTTGCACAGCCTCTAGGACATGGAGGTGTGATTTCCAAAGTGCATTTATAATGCCTATTTATAGGGGAGTATGGGAGGTTCCCCTCATTTTTTGTTCCTTAACTGACTCAACGCCATGTGGCGTCGAATGGGTTGCAATGTGCCAGGTCTTGGCGTCGTGCGATGCTGTCGTGCTGCGCTCAGACTCCTTAGTTGCCGCAAGTGCTCCAGCACTGGATCTGGGCGCCAGGGCACTCATGCGCAAAGATGGGTACCCATGCACTGGGTTTGGGTGCCGAGGCGCTCAACCCAGAAAGCCAATTCGCTCCCAGCACTCCTGCACTGACTCGGGTGCATTTGTCATTTTTCCTCACTCGCAGACCCAATTCGGTTAACGCTGCGGCTTCAATGCTGGTGCCATGTGGCATCGGCCACTCTGCTTCTCCTGTGATAATTCTGACGATGTGGCTTCAAATCATGCGCCGTATGATGTCACGCACAGTGTTGTTCTTTACTCTTGGCGCCATGCGGTGCTGGCTTCTATATTGCTCCAAAATGAGGTGTCGGCTTCTATATTGCTCCAAAATGAGGTGCCGGCTTCTCTATTGCACTTTCCATCAGTCCACTTTCTATGCACTTAAGAATCCACTACTAAGATTCCATAACCTAATTTTAAAATTCATTCCCCTCTAGTCGTAGAGAGATGATCCTAAGATCCTTAGGACTTTTCTCAGTAGTAATGGGGTTAGGGACCAGGGTAAGTCAAAAAGATTAATCAGAAAAGTTTAATCATTCAACATGCAAGACTGAACCAGATTGAATTAGTTGAAGCTCCCCAACTAATACAAAGCTTCTCCGCTACTAATACAAAGATATTAAGATTTCAATGCCTTTGTTGGATTGGATCAGTCACTTTTTGGTGCTTGTCACTAATGTAAGATGAAATGCAAAGAAAATGCAGAATAAAAATAAAAATAAAAATAAAAATAAAAAGAAGAAGAAACTCCCCTTGGGTTGCCTTCCTTGCAGCGCCTTTGTTTATTGTCGTTGGCTCGACTTGGTGCTTTCTTTCTTAATCAGTATAAATGGGATCTTCAACGTCCAACTGTGCCACATTCTCTAAGTGGAAATCTGGAAAAAAAAAAGAATCCGTGAATGGTGGAGAAGAACATTCTGACCAACTTTAAATTTTTTCCTAAAGATCATTTTATCATGAAAGGCTTTCATCTTTTCTTTTTAAATCTTTGCACTTCCATAGGCCTGATTACAGATTTCCTCAAACTCTTGTAGTTGCAAATTCCTATGTTCTCCACTTTAATCCATCTTGACATTGAAATTATTTATTGCCCAATGAACGTTGTGTTCTAACTCAATTGGAAGGGGGCATGGATTACAAAATACCAATCCGTAAGGTGACATTCCAATGGGCACCCTATAAGTAGTCCTATATGCCATCAGGACATTATCCCTAAGGAATACATAATCGAGGTGACTAGTAAGGGGCTTCAAATAAGGAATAAGTGCCTGCAAAACAAAAGGTAAAGGCCTCTCATTAGAAACTGGTAACATAACACAAGAAACATTACCTGGTTGCCATAACTTGTGAAAATCATTCAATGATCCACCAATTTCTCCAAATCATCTTTCAAGCTTAACTTCTGATTCTCCTTTTTAAGATGCTTACTAATGGCAACATCTAATCCATCATTTCCATCAAGTTCAAAAACTTCAAGTGCCAAATAATCAGTTACATCAATAGAATAAATGGAATTATCATCTACAGGATTTTTCATGGAATCATAAATATTAAATTTCACAATCTCACCATCAGATTCCATGGTAAGTGTGCCACTTTGAACAACTATTTTAGTATTTGCTTTTTTTAAGAATGTTCTTCCCAAAAAATAGGAGCATTTTTATCCACATTCTTAATATTAAGTACACATAAATCAGCAGGGAAAAACAAATTATTAACTTTCACAAGATCATCCTAAACTACACCATGTTTTAAATAAACATAAATAGAATATGGCATGACATTGATAGAAGCTCCCAAATCTAAATGGCATCCTCAAATCTAGCGTCTCCAATCTTACAAGGTACGTAAACATACCTAGATTCTTGCATTTTTTATGGCTTTTTCTTTGAATAATTTCATACACATTCTCCCCTACTCTCACCTTCTTACATCCCTTCAGTTTATGTTTCCTCTTAATTGTACACAATTCTTTCAAAAGTTAAGCATATCGAGGTAATCTTTTAATGGCATCTAATAGTGGAATATTTACCTCGTATCTTCCAAATGTCTCATATAACTCTTGACTCGGTTCATCCTTTTTGAATTCTGTTAAAGCCTGAGGAAGAGGAGGTACAAGTTTTTAATTAGAAAGGGGTGGAAACTTACGCTTAGGTTCATCACTAAAATTAGGAGTACTCTTGTCTCCAATGTATTTTTCTCCTTCCCCTGTTTTGACGCTGAAGGTGACATCTCAACTTCTTTTCCACTTCTCAAAATGATTGCGCTTGCACTTTCCTTTGGAATTAATTCTATTTGAGATGGTAATTTTCCTGATCTTTGCGCTTCAAGCTGACTAATTGCAGTTTCCATCTGACTCATTTGATTGTCTAAACTTTGAATACTAGTCCTTGTTTCCTCTTGAAATTCCAAAGTGTTAGTGGCAAGAAATTTAACTCTATCTTCAAAGACATGTGAATTAGAATTTTTGCCTTTTTGTTGTCTTAGGTCAAATGGCTGCTTATATTGCTGGAAAATTGGTGGTTTTGAGTTGTAGACTGAATTTGCAACTTGCATTTTACCTACAGCCATTTCACAAACAAGATAATTTAGAACATCAATTTGTTGTTCAAGGGAAGGAATCTTAACTAGATTTATATGTTTTAATGGAGGATCAAGCCAAGTGTTAAATTGTTGTGAATTAGCAGCCATATTTGCGATCATGTTTCTTGCAGCCTCTGGATTTTTATCCACCAAAGCTCCTCCACGAGCGGCATCGATAATGCTCCTATCAGTAGGTAAAAGACCCTCAAAGAAATATTGGATAAGTAGCTGCTCACTAATTTGATGATGGGGGCAGCTAGCACATAATATCTTAAAACATTCCCAATACTCATGTAGAGATTCTCCATTGTGTTGTCTTATACCACGTATTTCTTTTCGAATATTGGTTGCTCTTGAAGATGGAAAATATTTCTGCAAAAACAACCTTTTCATCTCATTCCACGTGGTAATACTCCCAATGGTAGATAGTAGAACCAATCCTTAGCCAAATCCTTCAATGAAAACAGAAAGCCTCTCAATTTAATTTGATCTTCTGTTACACGAGTAGGTCCACAATAAGCTCTTTTAGATGATTGGGAGGATCTTCATCTGCGTGTCCATCTAAACAGGGTAAAATATGTATTAGCCCTGATTTTAATTCCAAAGTAGTAGCAACATCTATAGTAAGAAAGGTTATTCATAAAGGTTGTAGATTCAAATCAGGGCAGCAAGCTCCTTCAAATATAGATTTCCAGCCATGACTTCCAGCCCTTCAATATTAGGATTCTCAGCAAATAGTGAATCAAGAGCCAGATCGTTCCTTCTCCTCTGACCTTCCTTTCTTAACTGGCGCAAAGTTCTGTCAATATCTGGATTGTAGTGCAAATCAACTTGTTTAGAAGCACGTGTTTTTGACATAAATAATCAAGAGAAAAAACTAACTAAAAAACTCCCAGGCAACGGAGCCAAAATTTGGTGTGCTATCGTAGGCAACCAAATATAACCTTTGCTCAAAACAAATGTAGTTGGGTGACTATGGATCAATCCCACAGAGATTATCTAATGATATAAATAAGAATTGGAGGGTTGATCATAAAATAAGGAAAATGGAAGAAAAATTGAATAAAAAACAATTCAGATTGAGATATCAAAAACACTTAGCAATAAACATTGGTCTTAGTCAACATCCACCATCGGAAGTCAGCAATTGATTATTGATTCATGTAAATATCAATTAACACTTTGAATATTCATCACTGAACTATTTCTCCTTGTTCATAGCTAATTAGAAAATTTGCAATCTATTTAACCCTTACTACTAAACATCCCAAGACAAGCGCTAGAGATTCAATTTGCAGCAACATTAAGAATTAGGAAATCGATGAAGCTAAAACACACCAGAACATGCGGTTGCATTTAATTTAGTTGGGAATTCTCTCAAAGATTTAACAACTTAAAATACAGTAAATATTAAATCTTAGTTGCTTCACAAATTAGAGGGACCAAACTCTTATGGATTTGATATCTAACTTAGCAGCAGATTGTAACGATCAATAAACTAGTAGGCTTCATAGTAATCAAAGGAAACAATTATGAAAATAAGTGCAAAATAACATCCAATACTCAAATTGTAAGTTGAATAATGAAAACAAATCGATCTCATAGGTTTTGCCAACTCTGAGGCCTTAGTTTCCTTCGGCCAATGGCAAAAATCTTGCCACGCAGGGCCATGAGGAAAATTACAGAAGGTAAAGCAAATAGAGAGGAGGTTTGGTAAGTCCGGAATGGCAGCTCTGCACGTTCTGTAAATTAATTCCTGATTTTGACCTTGTTGGAGCCCGTATTTCTCGAAACGTAAAACATGAAAGTTGTAGATACTTCTTTTATGCATCTACCGTATCTTAAATAACCTCAATCGGACCTCCGACTAAAGAATTAATCCCCGATTACGTGACCTTGGTTAAACTATCTATATTCTCTCCTTTAGCTCCTTTAAATATTTAAGAGGTTTAGATTTCTCTATCTCTTTAAACTCTTCTTTAAACTCAGGTGGTAGTCAAACTTATTTCTCACCCAATTCCTCCTGACTTGACCAATTTAGATATCTTCTTCTACCAATATTGGAGGAATCTAGTTTGACTCTTTTAAATTCAAATTTTTGTGGAGCTCTTCCTCGAGTCTCGTTATCATTGTTGTTTGGGGTTTCTCTTCTAAATATTCCTCCTTAATCTCTTCTTCATACAATTCATTCTCTTTGATCTCCACCCACTCAAAGAGAGATGTCTGAGAATTGTGCTCCATTAAATACTTGGGTAGGGGGAATTTGGTTTTCCTCTTGAAAGATGGAATCATTTTCATCTTCTTCTTCTGGAGTGAACTCTCAATTCTCTTCTTCCAACTCCATTTGCTCTAGAGTTTCCCTTCACAACACTGTATTACTACGCTCTACTTCTTTCTAGTCTTCTTTCTTTGGGTTCTCCACAGTGTCACTTGGGAGAGACCCTTTCATTCTTTCCTTGATTGCTTTTGCCTGCTGTCACATTTGGATTTCAATGTTTCTAAGGGAAGCTTCATGGCTCTGAACCATCTTTAGCAGCGACTCCTAGGTGAGGTTAGATTTCTCAGCTTGAGGTTGATTCTGAAATCTCCCATGTTGTCAAAAATTTTGATAATTCCCCTGAGTTGGTGCTGTTGCACCACCTTGATCATTTTTCCATCCGAAGTTCGGATGGTTCCTCCAGTTGGGATTGTATGTGTTGATGTATGGATTGCTTATATTTTGGGAAAATTGTGCACTCTCCACAGTGGATGTGCATGCTTAGACTCCATGTCTGGCACCACCGCATAATTTAAAGCATACGAATGGCCTCTGAGAAGGCTTACCTTCCTTGGCAGCAATTTTCTTTTTCAAGGCTTCAAGCTGAGCTCTAATAGGAGTGTCGGTGTCTACCTCATATACTCCAACTGTCTTCCTTGTCCCTTGGCCTTGTTCTGCGAAGCTCTTTGGTTTCTCTGCATTCAATTGGAAGCTGTTGGCTGCCATGTTTTCTCGAAATTTTTACGCCTCATCAATACTTTTATTCATAAGTGCTCCTCCTGCGGCTGCATCAATAATGGTTCTTATCTAATTTTACAGTCCAATATAAAAGGTGTGCACTTGGGACAATTTTGGGATAGAATGGTGAGGGCACTTCCTTAGTAATTCCTTAAAATGTTCCCATGCCTCATACAACGATTCTTAATTCATCTACGTAAAAAGATTGATATCATTTCTGAACTTTACCACCTTGGCTGGAGGGAAGTACTTAGCCAAAAAATTATGTTCCTGATCCATCCACGTTGTAATGGAACCTGAAGGCAGTGAGTTTACTTTATCTATTCCCTCAGTAAAAATAGAAATAATCTCTATCTGATTGAATCTTCTGATATGCCATTGTGCTTGAACGTATCAATATTTCCAGGAAATCTGCTAGATGCGCATTTGGATCGTCATTTAGAAGTCTACTAAATTGGACTGAGGTTTGGATCATTTGAATAATCGCCAGATTGAACTGAAAATTGTTCACCAAAATTTTCAAACTTCGGACACTAAAGTGTGTACCTCCAGATTGCGGAACTGCAAACTCTTTTAAATTGGCCCTTGTCGTCCTCTCAATTTCTGTATCGTAGGGTAGCAAAGCAAGGCCTCTACATTCTTGCATAAACCAGAGAAGAGTGGGCATCCAGCTCAACACACAACTCCAAAAACATATAAAAACTTTTACTAACACACAAACACACAACAAAAACAAAATCACACAAAAAAAAACGAAATTACACTAACTAACCAAACTATCTATCAGTAACATGCAAATTAGCTAAATTAAGCTACTATAAACATGCAACTATTTTAGTCAACTATGAACACCTACTCTAAACTAGATTACACCTATAGATCCAAGTCCTAAAAAGAGTTGAACAAATCCCTGGCAACGGAGCCAACAACCTTGTTGGGTGCAAACGACTCTATAGCAAAGTGCCCATACGCAAGCTCAAGTGTCACACCAAGTATTACACTGGAAGATTCCAGGTCGATCCCACTGGGATTTGTACTAAATACTAGCACAGTAATTTCTCTTCAACTATATCTTACTACTAAAATTAACAAGTATTGTCACAAGCACCTAACTGTATTAACTTGAAAAAGATTCTAAACCTACTAACTAGGAAGTGAGCCTAGTGTGATGTGCACTCATGCGAAAGAGACTCAAAGAGTTGGACTCAGGGAGGGGGGTGACTTCATGTGATATATGGGGGATTTATAATTTTTATTTATAAATGGGAATAAGAAATAAAAGAGGGAGAAGAAACTTCCCGTTAACTCCCAATCTACTCTTTCTTCCTTCCTTTGCTCTTCAGGCATGTTTTCCCCTTACTCCAAAGCTTTCAGAGCCTCTAGGGCGCAGAGGTGTGATGCCTGAAGTGCATTTATAACGCATATTTATAGGAGAGTCCAGGATATTCCCCAATTTTGTGTGCCCTAAGTGACTCAACGCCAAGTGGTGTCAGAAGGGTTCCGTGGCGCCAGGTCTTGGCATCGACCAGTACGTCGTGTGACGCTATGGGGCTTCGCTTTGTCTCCTTAATTTCCTCCAGCGCGCCTATTCTAGATCTGGGTGCCAGGTAGCTCATGTGCGAAGATAGGCACCCCTGTGCTGGATTCGGGCGCTGAGGCGCTCCACCCAGAAAACCACTTCTGCTCCCAATGCTCTTGCACGGAGTCGGGCGCCGAGGCGCCCGACACATTGTCATTTTTTCTCACTCACAGACCCTGTTTTGTTGAGTCTGCGGCTTCGATGCTGGAGCCATGTGACTTTGGCCACTCTGCTTCTATTGTGATAATTCTGATGCTGTGGCCTCGATTGTGGCGATGTATGATGTCGCGTGCAGTGTAATTCCTCCCTCTTAGTGCTATGGTTGCCTCTTGGTGCCATGTGGCGCCCGTTTCTGTAATATTCCAAAATGGGGTATTTTGGCCCAGATTTGTGTAGTTGAGTGCCTTCTTCTTTCACTTGGTGGTTTCTTCATTTTGGGACCCAAATCTACAAATAAAAACCAAAAGTAAGTGAGAATGGTTTCAATTCATTATGAATTATGACCTAAAAATGCAACATAATTTACACTAACCAAATAACACTATCAATAGTGGATGTACAAACTTCAATCTAATGTCCATCACCAGCACGTAGTTCGCAGCAAACAAATGGACTTTGTGCAGAATATACATTCAAGGTGGCAATCCTCTTCTTCAAGGTTTCTATTTGAGCTCAGATTGTGGTGGAGTTGTCCACTTAACAAATCCCAACTGCCTTTCTTGAACTTGTGCCTTGCTCAGGTGTGCTCCTCGGCCTTTCAGAGTTCTATTGATAGCTTTTGGCTGCCATACTATCTAACATATCGTACACCTAATCAATCGACCTGTGCATAAGTGCTCTTCTTGCGGCTGCATCAAGGATTTATCCTTGTTTGTTTTGCAGACCACTGTAAAAGGTGTGCACTTGTGATTTGTTTGGAATTGAGTCACAAGGGCACTTCCTTAGCAACTCTTTAAAATGATCTCAAGCCTCGTACAATTATTTGTAATCCATTGGAGTAAAAATATTGATGTCGTTCCTTAACTATTTTGGCCAGAGGAAAGTACTTACCAAAAGTGTTTGCTCAAAGTCCTGAAGCCATCGAATTCAACTAATGCTTACCTTTCTCCCTCAGGTAAAAAAGAAACAACTGTAATCTAATTGCTTCTTCTGATTCGCCATTATGCTTAAACACATACCTCGAGAAAATCGGCGATATACGAATTTGGATTGACATTTGATAGTCCACTAAATTGGAGTGAGTGTTGTATCATTTGGATTAATGGATGATTTTTTCCATCTCTTTTTTCATTCCTGATTTTTTCTTCTTTTTTTATTCTAGATTTTTTCCTCTTCTTTTTTCATTCCTGAATTTTTCCTTCTCTTTATTCATTCCAGTTATTTTCCTTCTCTTTTTTAATTCGTGATTTTTTACTCCTCTTTTTTATTTCCTTATTTTTTCATCCTCCTTTTTTATTCCTGAATTTTTTATCCTCTTTCATCATTCCTGAATTTTCCTTCTCTTTTTTCATTCGTGATTTTTTCCACTTTTTTGGTTCCTAATTTTTTCCACTTTTTTGGTTCCTGATTTTTTACTTCTCTTTTTCCTTCCCTGATTTTTTCCTCCTCTTTTTTCATTCCTGATTTTTTCCTTCTCTTTTTTCATTCCTGATTTTTTCCTTCTCTTTTTCCATTCCTGACTTTTTCCTTCTTTTTTCATTCCTGATTTTTTTCCTTCTCTTTTTCCATTCCTGATTTTTTCCTTCTCTTTTATAGTTTCTGATTTTTTTCCTTCTCTTTTTTCATTCCTGATTATTTCAAATGAACATCAGGAGCCTTTCATACACCTGAAAATTTTAAAAAAAACAAAACATCACACTAAAAACTATGGCAGTTTATCCTCTCTTCTGATTTTTGCTTTTAGTGTGTTTTTGGTTCTTAAAAATTTTAAAAACCCGACTGTCAACCAAACAGGTAGTATGTCCGGTTTGGATTGAATCAACTTTGACCTGGTTGGAAAAATAGTTTAACTATTGAATGTTGAACATTAAAATTATTTGTATGTGTTGAATTTCAGAATATAAGAATGTACAATAAGCAATTTAGTTGTGTTGATTAGAGTCTTTTATCTAAAAATAGATAGTTGAAGGTTTGAATCCCACCTGAATATATATAATTGAGTAATACTAGCAGCACAAACGATGCAGTACCTATTCGACGTACCAGCCAATCAGAAATAGTTGAAAAGATCAATATTTTTTTATAAAATCCTAAATTGTGAAGGATAAACCCAAACCCAGCTGAGTTTCTAATTGGCTTGTACGTCCGATAAGTACAGTGCGTAGATGCAGCTTGCATTTTCCTATATAATTTTGCCTATTCATTTTCTTTCCAAGTGCTTTTCTGTGAACAGTCACAACTAGTAGCATCATTTTTGCCTACGGATTAAAACAGTAGGGAAAAGTAAATATAACCATAGGGAAAAGAATCCCTACAGTTCCCCGTTGGCAATAATACGTCAGGCTTAAAAGCGAAGGGAACAATTATTCCCTAAGGTTGAAATTGTAGGGGATACTAATTTCTTTTCCCTACGGTGAGAGACCATAGGAAATAGTATTATTCTCCACAGTTGCACAAACCTTAGGGAAAAGTAGCCTTTGCCTACGGCTTAAAACCATAAGCACAACTATCAGCAAAACTTATTCCCTAAGGTTTAACTGTAGGTACAACCGTACGCAATACTTATTCCCTACGGATTAACCGTAGGTTCTACCGTTAGCATTACTAAAATCCGAAACAACAAATATGAGTATTGCCTACGGTTATTCCTAACCGATTAAACCGTAGGAATTGCTCTCTATGAGCAATATTATTGCCTACGGTTCAACCCTACCAAACAATCCTTTGTGCTATTAATTATTTTGAATTTTTCCCGTATGTTTCTCCCTGTTTTATATATTCTCACACCATGTACATAATATTTATCAAA
The DNA here is from genome assembly GCA_022405105.1 of Aristolochia contorta. Taxonomy (NCBI): domain Eukaryota; kingdom Viridiplantae; phylum Streptophyta; class Magnoliopsida; order Piperales; family Aristolochiaceae; genus Aristolochia; species Aristolochia contorta. The sequence continues at coordinate 23,387,404 of CM039667.1, read as the reverse complement.
CACATTCGAAAAAACAAAACATATATTATAACTTTTAATAATCCGAACACATCAAAAGAAATACTTTTGCCAAAAACAAGTAATACATTACTTGTATATACATGTAATTGCCAAAAACAAAAAAAACAAGTATGGAGTGTGATGAATCTACTTGTATATACATTACTTGTACATTCATTTAAATGCCCAAAAACTTTTCATGTATCGAGCATGATCAATTTACTTCATCATGCCAAAAAATATCCATGTATGGAATTCACATTATCCAACTTCATCATGTCATGTGTTCCATCGCTATGCTAAAGGCTCACTTTCAACTTCATCTTTTGGATCTTCCAATTAGAAAAATTTAATTACAATGAGGGCAAACACAAACTAAATAATTATATATTTTTAAAAATTCACTATGAAATGAAATTATTGTCTTATGAAACTTGAAGATGATGACAAATCTGTGTTGCACCGTTGATTAAGCAATAACAATTTTTTCCTTATTCTTTTGCCCTCTCTATCTTTTTTCTTCTCTATTTTCAGCATCTCCTTCACCCTTTTCTATCCCCTTTCATTCCATTCATGCTCCCTTTTCCTCTCCTTCTGTTGCAATTCCTCCTCTTGTTTCCTATTTCTTTCCAGCCACTCATCGTCCCTTTTTCTCTCCATTTCCAGCCTCTCATGCTCCCTATTCCTCTCCCTTTCCAGGAACTCCTCCTCCCTTCTCCTCTCCATCAGTCTCTCTCACTTTCACTGAATCAAGTTCAGCAGAAATGGTCTCTAATTGTGTCGTCATCTGGATAGAACTATCTTTCATATTACTTCTTCCCCTATTGTAACTTGTCCCAACACCTCCCTCAAACTCTCCCTGATGTCCACCAAATACATGATCGAAAACTAAACCCGAATCATGTAAATCCCCACAGTTCAAATTTTGTTATTCCATTATCTGTTAAACTTTCATTTGTACACACATTTCCAGTAATGAGGTTACAATGTTTACTTTTATTGATAACATAAAAGACATGATAAAGTAGCATACTTACACATTTCTCCTCACTACTCTTATAGGGGTAACTCCCATTTTTTCTTTGATGTTCTTTAATGAACGCTTCAAACACATTGAAGGTGGTGCCTTTTCTTTTACTTAGATTTAAATGTATTTGAAAAATAATTTATGTACTATTCTACAAAAAATTGATGAAATGAATAAAAAAATATTCAAATACCTCTTCTGAATAGTGACAACTGAGTGATCTTGACCCAAGCGTGCGAATGGTCCTCAACCTTGCCCGATTTTCCTTATTTTGTTTTGAAATCTATAAAGTATCCTTCCCTCCCCAATACTTCACAAGTTTGTCCCACGATTTTGGGATCATTATCGAGATCGGGTTTTCTTTCAACTCATCATCAATATTGCCAATATAATATTTCCTCCTATAAGAAGACCTATTGTCCCGGACTAACCTTTGGATGTACAGCTTGATTGTTGGCAATGCATCATCAATATCCACAAACTCATCACTATCATCAAAATCAAATTTCTCTTGTAAACACAATAAACTCCATTCAGCATGCTACAACAAAAACGAAGGAAATTGAATATCATTCAATAAACAAACATATCGTTAATACACTGAACATCTTTTTGAGTTTATTCTCATCCATCTTTTCCCACACTACGAGTGGAGGAAAATAATTTTCATTACAAGCATAACAAGCCAATTTTCTCATCAGTGTACTAACATCGCCTTATTTGAATTGCCCGTTTTGGATTCCACACTTCCATTTACTGTTAGGAGGGGGATCAAGAGATGTCTCTCTAATGGGACCCCTCCCCCTACAACGCACAACATCTTGAGTGGTGGGTTCAAAATTAACTTCCTCTAAAGGGGCTGATGATGATGCACCTAAATCGATAGACCAAAAATAACAACATCAACATTAATAAACTGAGTAAAAATGAAGTAAAAAAGAATGAGAAAACACAAATTTATTCATCATACCTGCATCATCATGTTGTTTTGACACCCTGTGAGACTGTGCTATCTTAGGCGGTCCAAGTAGTGAATCCGACATAGGTACGGCTGCTGACTCTGATGCGGCTCCAGGCCTCGATTGTAGAGTGCACTACATAGGTCACAATGTGCCTACCACTACCTGGAGTGTAGACTGTAACACACCATAATAAACTTAATCTGCCTTGCCCACAGATGCAACACCACTATTCTGTGTGACACGCATATTGTCAACAAAGATTGTGTTGAACCTCTATCCATTCACAAAAAAAAAAAAACCCTAATATGAATAAGCATCATGTTTTGGACCTCGTGCTTCGGAGCTAAGGTCTTCTCCTATAATGTCTCCCTCTTCCCAATTATTTACGCAAATAACAAAGTAAAACACACCCCTTATAATCAACAACAATGACTCAATTTAGGCACAAACAATATACACATGTGAGTAATACTTACACGTGCACAAAACTACTGCACAAATTGGGTATGTTGCTCTCTTTGTACTCGATGGCCACTCCATAGAAGGTGCAACATCTTCAAAAAAATCTTTATGTTCCCTACAACCATTCGAAGGATACTGAATAGATAAAATTACATACACTCAAACACTTTCAAATGTATTAAGGAAATAACTTACATCAAATATTGTTGCACTTTAGAGTCGTTAAATAAGGCAAACTAGTGTACTTGATAGGCCTCATCAGCGATAAGTCGATACGGCCTTGCTGATGGATTTCATTCCATAAATATATTGTGCACAAAATGTGGCATCCTCTTCCATCAAATACCCTTTTGTAATAGATCCCTCCGGCCAATTCTTGTTACGGATATATTTTTTGAGCGTCCACAGATAACTTTCAATCGTATGCATCCATCTCTACTAGACTGGTCCTGCTAGCCAAGCTTTTGTAGCTAGATGGACGGTTAGGTAGATCATAACATAAAAAAAGACAGGCGGGGAGATCCTTTCTAACATACATAAGATAAATGGAATTGCTATCTCCAGTCTCTCCAACGTCTTTACATCAACCACTTTGGCGCACAACTCTCGAAAATATGTGCAATATTCATTTAATATCTTGCCAACCGGTTTTGAAATTGATTTCCTCAAAGCCACGGAAGGAGTTGTTGTATTAACAAATGATAGTCATAACTTCAACAATTTTCCTCTCTTGGATTTGTACTTGTTTTCGGAGGTTAGAAGAGAAACCTTTAGGCAATTTCAAATCTTTTAGCACTCGAAGAAACCTTATTTTTGCTTCCTTAGTCATGTTGTATGAAGCGTGAGGAATAATAACTTTACCAGCAACCTTTATCGAAGGCCTTGGATGAAGGGGTTTCCAGGGCGCACTGTCACTTTCCATTGTGCCATCAAATGGATTCTTATCTAGTTCTCCATGGATGACTATTAGGTAAAAACCTACAATGTGGAATGTACATCATTTCCTACTACTAGGGCAAATAAATGGAACAATTTTTAATATGACATGTAGGACAAGCTTTATACCCCTTTGTGCTTGACCCAGATAACATATCGTATGCAGGGAAGTCAGAGATAGTCCACAACACCGCAGCCCGCATTTGAAAGAATGACCGAGTGTTTGCATCATAAGTCTTCATGCTTACCTTCCATAAGACCTTCAACTCATCGATCAACGGTTGTGGTTAAGCATCAATATCACTGTTTAAGGACTTCGGACCATCCATAAGAAAACTCTCAATAAAATAACTCTGTTTCATAGTTAACCAAGGTGGCAAGATGTAAATAGTTAGAACAACGGGTCATGTACTTCAACTTGAACCGGTTCCAATCTTAAAAGGTCTAAATCCATCACTAGCTAGTCCCAGTCTAATATTCCGTGGATCGCTACAGAAATCTGCATATTGGCCTTCAAAGTATTTCCATGCCAAAGAATCCCTAGGGTGAATCATCTTCCCCTCTGCAGTTGGAGTGGACCCATGCCATGCCATAAATTTCAAAGTCTTCTTCCACATAAACAACCTTTGCAACCTCGGAATCAAAGAAAAAAGTCTGAGGACTTTAACTGGTTTGTAACATTTTTTATCCCTCTTACTCTTTTTGTCTTTCCATCTCGAAGTCCCACATCTTGGGCAACAATAGAAATCTTTGTATTCATTTTTAAACAACACAATCATTGGGGCACGCATGAATCATTTGATAGTCCAACCCTAAGTCTGACATCATTTTTTTTTTGCCTTATACCAGTCCTAAGGAAGTGTATTATCTGGGGGAAGAGCATCCTTAAAAAGTGCAACCACATTTGAGAAAGACTTGTTACTCCATTTGTTTAGACATTTCAATTGGAACAAGAGCACCAATAAAGACAACTTGGAGTATTTTTCACATCCTCTGTAGAGTGGTCTTTTTGCCTCGTCCATCAAATACTCAAATCTATGTAATTCCAAGTCTTGACCTGCACCCTCTGCATTATCTACATCAACATCTTGCATGAAAGCATTGTTTAGCATCATTGACATCTCTCGCCCATGACCAATGACAATCAAAGTATTTTCTTCTTGTTGTATTTGTGGTTCTTCATGAAAGTGCAATGTAGTGTACCCTTTGACGAAGCCATCTCTAACGATATGGTATATGATGCTCTCACAATCGACATAGTTTGTGTACTCACATTTAAGGCATGGACATAACATAACACCATCTCTCTGGACCCCCATGTGCTGTTTTGCGTACTCTAAAAACAAACGAATTCCACAACAAATTCATCCTTGCGTTGGTCATGTTTGTTGGTGTACTCGTACATCCATTTTTGTCATTGAGATAATCCATCTATAAGGCAACAATCAAAGGCAGACTAAACAGCACAAAACTTAGATGACAAGTACGAGTGGGTTGATTTTACCCTACGGTTTACTTAAAATTGAAATCAACAAACCTAAGTGGGGTGCTTTATTGCTGACTTGAAGTATTTTACCCTTAACATTCTGAATTTCATCCATATATTTTGGCACCAAACAATATAGTTTAATAAATTAAGGGATATTTAACGGGATCAAGAAGGGAGTTAAACTCTAACATCGTTTGTTATATTTTCACAGAGAGAGAGTGAGAGAGAGAGAGAGAATAAGAAAACCAAGAGTACTAATTTTCTAAATCACTTGAGCAATAACATACATTTCTTGAATTCAATATATACCCCAAATCCCTATTGGTCAATACAAAAAATTAATCATTCTTTCTGATATATAATATCGATCCATCTCATTGCATCTATAGAGAAATAAATGCTTCTCAATGAAAGAAGTATCTAAATCAGAATACACAAATAAATTTTTTGAAACAGCAATAACTTCATTCCAAACAAAAAAGACAGATCTACACAACAAACATTGACTGATAGATTCTATTAGTTCAATAGTTTGTTATACTTACAGATGGCCAGAAGCAAAAGTTGGAGAGGTTGAAGGTGTTTGATAACTATTAAAAAAGTTGAAGAAAAAGACCCACAAATGGAGGAGCTATTCGAGAATGAATAATGATCTTCAAATGGCAAAGGCTGGATGAGACTGAACGAACGATGTTCTTCAAATGGAAAGTTGGTCCACGTTTACATTATGAAAAAATATATAAAGAGAGAGAAAATAGTGTCTACTATGATTTGTGCTTAAGATATTATAAACATCCTAACAATTATATGTTACAACATGGTCAAGTTTATCCAAAAGTATCACACAAAGAAAGAATTTGCTTCCGTGAAAGAAAAGAATAAAGTCAGTCACAACATTTTTAACCAAGTCATAAAAGGAGCTTCAAAACTACAACATTAAAAACCAAGTCATGTGGAAGCCAATTCTATTTTAATCTGAAATCATGGCAAGATTCAAAGAAAGCAATTTTCCTAGAAAGCCTATTGGTCAATATATCTAGATATTGCAAAGAGAAGAAAAATCTCACCAAATTTGCAAGAATGTGATAAGGTTGTTTGCTGGGGCACACAATATTTGCTACCGAATAAAGTGATAGCAAAGGTTGCACTCGTTGGTATCAATTAGGCGATCTGTGGACTTTTGTTGCTCCCCATGGCAATTAAGGGTATTTAATTGTTGATAGTAAACAAAGTATTTTCACGACAAATCTTTCAACACATCATGAATTCCTATGGTTGATGATACAGAGTACATAAACCTTTTTTATATATAATCCAATTAACACCCTCAACAGCAATATATTGAGTAGTCTATAATAGACAAGTTTCTATTATCTTTCGATTTAGTTTCCACTCATTTAGACAAGTTGTTGTTCCGAAGAGGACTCACAAATTTTGACACACAATTTCATGAGATAATTTGGCATATCCGGTTTTATCTTATGCAGATCCCCAATCGATAGAAATACCACAAGGACAAGTTCATTATTCTTGCTAGTATATACAAATTTCCTATAATCTTTGCATACTACCTTTTTCAAGCTTGCCACTAGTGCATACCAATAATGTTTCTCACTGAAGTTCATTTCAAAGTTCTTATGAAGCTTCTCGACAACAAAACTAAAATACTGGTAGAACAGAGTATAGGTTCTTATGAAGCTTCTCCACTTGTACATTTTTTTCCCATAACTATAAATGACTATAACAATGTGAATTCAACAAAGTATAGGTTATTTAGCATTGGATTAGAAAAGGGTATCTAACCTCAACATAAGTATATTATCATTTGCAAGATAATTTAAACTAACTTAGAATATTAAGAGGAACCAAAGAAGGAGATAATCATACATCCATTCTAAAAAATGATGTAAGAAAGAAGAAACAAGATAGTACCTTAACAGTATTCAGAATAGTTTTCTTCACTTCTTCCAGATCAGCATTTTCTTTACTTGAACATTGAATTAATCCACGCAAAGCTTTATCAACATCCAGTTTCTTGAACAAACCATTTCCTTAATGCACACACATTCATTTTTTACTTTGAACAAACCATTCACTTCAACAAAGATTTAGCTCGATCTCTTCCCAAACTTTGAGCTGCATTTTGACATTGAATCAATCCATGCATATCTCTACATGAAGATTAGGCACAAAAAAGCTCAGCATCAGCAACTAAACCATGGATATCCAGAGGCATAATGCCAGATGTTTGTGCTGCTCTCTTTCTACATACAAAAAACTAAAGGTAAAAAAGAAAGAAGTTGATACACATTCTAAAATGAAATACGGTATGTAATGAAATTTCAAAGTCCTTTAAATTAGCTTTAGAAGAGAAGATCACGTGAAACTCAGTTTATCAAATGAAATGCACATTTTAATCAAACCACTGAAATTTCTGGCGTTTAAAATAAGAAACTTCTTTCAAATTAATCAAAAAGTGTCTTGAGGATCTTTAGAAGCAAGTTCTGAATGATACACTGAGACTCCTAGAAATATAAAAAAGGTTTATTTCCGGCCAAAAGCTCTTCGAAGTGCAACAACACCTCGACGTGGAACAGGAACACAACAGAAAGCTGCTCGTTTTTCTAACCAGACAAAAAGGAAAAAGAGAGAGAAAACGTTGAGCAGCAAAGAACAATGGATGAAGGAGGAAGATAATTTTGCCTATGACGAAAAACAACTAGAAGCAAACTAAAAAAGCTAACCTTCACGGGCAAAATCTCGTAAGCTCAGGGGCTTTAATAGCGACACATAGCCTGGCATCTGGTGTAATGAGAACTCCAATCCCAACTACGAACGAAGTAGGAGAGAGTATGGGCAACAACACAGATGAAATTTATCTGTGGTTGCCTTCCATCCAAGCTAGCTAAGGATGCCCGCAGTAGTGAAGGATTTCGCCATCGGCTAGGGATGTCCGCAATTGTGAAGGAGTTCGTCTTCAGCTAGTTCAGTTTGGCATATAACCCTCGGCATAAAGGGTTTTTGCTGAGGGTCCTTAAGTGACCGCAAGGAAAAGTTGTTTTTCCCCTACGGTTTGTCCAATAACCATAGGCAAAACTGGGATTTCTTGTAGAGTACTGGTTCAATAATAACTATTTGTAATCATACTGTATTAACCAGGTAAGTCACGTGGTTTTGAGGTAAAACTGGTTACGGCCTCAATACAAATCAGAAATTCTAGGTCAATCAGGTGGGACCCTCTAGTCCTGTTCAGTTTTTAAAGCACTGATTTTTTTTCCTTTGATTCGTCTTATAGGCACCTTAAGGAGTTAACTTAGACTCGTACCTTCTTACATGGAAAGCTGGCGTCAGGTGGGTGTAAGGGTTCCTGTTTAACCGGAAAAAAATCCCTAGTTCCATGTAGAAATAATTTTCATATAAAAATTATTTTTAATCAAATTCGTATACAAATTTTACTCACGTCAATGAGGACCTAGAGAGTTTATGTTAACTTTTTTTTCTATTATAGTAAGTTCATTTCTTTAACATATTACCAGCTTGTCGTTTTCTCACAGAGATAGTTCGGAAGTTAATCAAAAGAAATAAAATAGGAGCACAATTGGGTACTTGGTAATTGTTTGTTTGAGAGTTACCACTTATACGCCTAGTTGAATGTTGATTATCATAACCTCTATACAACAGAGAAGTTTTTTTTTAACTTTTTTTTTTATTTCCAGGCAATTTTCGTCGGACATATGGATTGGCTCCTTGGATAAGCGACAATGGGGGAAGAGGGGTTTTGGTGGAGGAGATCATAACTGGGAGAGGCATCCCTGGTCGGGTTTTCTCTGAAATTGGATGAAATTCAGGTCAGAAGCCCAATCCCAAACTAACCCATGCCCACCCGGGTAGACGTTTGAAGCAAAGTGAGTTGTATTTAGTATTTGCAAAAAGTGCAAAACTTTTAAAAATTAATTTTAAAAAAAAGTATTAGTGATTCAAGAAAAGAACTGCATAAAACAATGGATCTATAAGTTACAAATATTCATTTTTATTTACAAAAAGTTCATCGGTATGAACCACATGTTCCATAGAAAACCAAAAACTCTTCGCACAATGACACTCTAGCCTGTTCTGCTGCCAAAGTGCTTTTTAACACGGTACCACAATAAGGATACAAAAAGTAATGAAACAAAGGTGAAGAATATTTCCCCAAAGGTCCTTAGTCAAAATTCCCTTCATTGTTTTTTATCTTCTATAAAATCTACTCCGCCTAGCTCTAGCCAAGCTAAGATCAGAAGCTTCACTCATTCTTTCAGGGGAGGCACCAGTTTCATCATCGCTGCTATCATCAGTCCTCCATCTTAACACTCCATTAGTAGGTGGCTCTATGATTTGTGCGTCCCCGTTTCCAAATCTACAGTATATATGAAAAAGAAGCAACAATTCACTCAAAAGTATCAAGTAAACCATGCAGGAAAGGAACAAAATTATTCATCTCTACACAGGAAAGCAACATAACTATTCTTACCTCCATGAGGAATCTCCTTTCATATCCTCTTGCACCATGGCCCAAGGTCTATCAGAAGGGTGACGTTTGCCAGATACCTTCATGCTAGAATCACGACTTGAATATTTGAACACATTCTCCAGTTGGTCCGTTGAGACATCTGATTCCACCATCACTAAGTATTTTCCATTGTAAGAATGAGGGCCAACTTTCGGGCAGTGGTCATGAAACCTCTGAGAGCTTTGGTTCAGCTCTTTCAGGGGGGTCATCTGAGAAACAAGAAGATTTGCAGGGGCAACTGACGCTGCATCATCAAAGTGGAGATCCTGTTTGAAAGCAGTTTGAAGTCTTGATTCTGCAGTAAAAATATGATTTGACACTGTCTCATTACTAACAAAAACTGGCTCTCGCATAATTTTTGATGGACCTCCAGTGAAGTTCAGGGATCTCTCAAGTAAATTAGGAGGGTGGGAGTTACTGACTTCAGAATTGGGGTTTAATACTCTTCCATCAATTCGAGGGTTAGAGGGTGAAGCTCTAGCAAAGGATGGAGCATAATCTGTTTCGAGTACAGGACGCCTCAATGGCAATGTTTGTTGTGTAATGGAAGGATTCAAATGCTCAGCTCTAGCATCAGCTTTCACAAGCAAATTTACTTTATCGGTTGATAAGGGATCAGAGTGTGGAAAACATCCCATCTTTATCTGCTCCTGTTGGATCTCTGGCAGTATGTCAATGCATTTATCCTGTAATAGCAACAAAGGAAATAGCCTTTTCATTGACTTTGAAATTTAGAAGAGAAGAAAACAAAAAAAAAAAAAGAAGAAAACAGGTTCATTTCTAAAAACAAATTTTAAGATTAGTACCTAGGGGTAATTTGTCATTTACAATTGTGCATAGGAGTTTTCGGTGCTGAAGAATGTTAAGTAATTACCATGAAGGATTCAAATTTCAAGATGAAAAGAGTTATACGTAGTGAGATTCAAGCATTAAGCATACAGGGTATTTCTATCCTCTCACATGCGATCATTGAGACTTAGAAATCGCACCCTAAAGTTAAAAAGAGAATATTCTCTAGTCATCTAGCTGTGCCGCTCTCTTGTCACACTTCTTCTCTTTCCACTTAATTTCATACACGGTACCAGAGTAAAAAGCAATGTCATCAAAACTCGATTTATCATCGAGCCAGTGGAATATCCAGTTTTGGTTCAATCAGGTCCAACCAGGCAAGTTGATCCAGGAATGCATCATTCAATAGTGACAAAAAATAGTAATAAGCTGGCTATCTTCACAAAAATTTTAGAAATAAATTTTAAAGAGTATCATTTAGAACAAGTTTGTCAGAATTCTGGATGGGCCCGTTGGACCCACATCTCCACATTGTAATAAAACTGTCCGCTTTGGGCCCAAGCCCGCACGGTTTTGCTAATGGGTTTTACCCCAAAAGGCCTCATTACAATGGAGATGTGAGTTCTTTTTTTATGCCCATGATTCTTTTCACTTCATTTCAATGTGGGACTTAACACTCCCCCTCAAGTCCAGGCCAGGTTTCAATAGGCCTGAGACGTGACTTATGAAGCCCACAAACATATTGGGTCTCGCCTTCTAAAGCCCACGAACAAATTGGGTCAAACCCACAAACAAATAGGGAGGTTCGGGCCTACGCACCGAAAGTGGCTCTGATACCCCACGCACCGAAAGTGTCTCTGATACAATGTCAGAATTCTGGATGGGCCCGTTGGGCCCACATCTCTACATTGCAATGAAACTGTCCGCTTTGGGCCCAAGCCCGCACAGTTTTTCTAATGGGTTTTACCCCAAAAGGCCTCATTACAATGGAGATGTGGGTTCCTTTTTTATGACCATGATTCTTTTAACTTCATTTCAATGTGGGACTTAACAAAGTTATACTTATTTTACAATTCTCGTTTCTGAAATGAAAGTTCCATATACATAAAATTTTGCTGAAAATAAAAAATTTCTTGTCCAACCAGCTAAACAATATGCATCCCCTTCCACAAATAGGGTCAAGGGCTATCAAATTTTCACAAGGGTCCTCTTCTAGAGATAAGTAAATATTGTCCAGTTTCAAATATACAGCATTAGCTTGACTCTAGGAAGAATAAAATGATTTGTGAGGCAGGACATTTGGTTCGAATTAAATCAGAATACCCTAACAGTTTTTACCCATTCTCAAATATCTAATAAGTTCTTCAACAAATTGATCAATGATGCACAACATTCTTCGGATGGAAGCACATATGCAGAAAACTTATAATCAAGTCTATTGGAGTAGTCTGTCAGCCAAAACAAGTAGGAGGATTAGATAGGAGCATTGAGGGCTTTCTTTTTTCGGAGTAGGCGATTTTTAATGACTTCTAATTCATGTCAAAATATAATGTTTGGTTGGTCACCCAACAACTAGGGAATGTAGGACGACTTATCAGCACATGAAAAATGCCTCTATAGGAATACAACTCCAAATGAAGTTTACATTTTTGGAATATCAAAGATCTCCCTAAAGTTGCAATTAAAATCTCATGGTATAATCATTGTTCCGTTTGCTCGAGCCATTAACTATGCTAGAGTCTCCTTCAATCTCCAAGGAGAGCTGAAATACTTCTGAATATCTGGATTCCTGCAGCAATCCCATCACTTCAACTGTTAATGAGTAAGTGACTCCAATTGGGCCAACATATTTTGTCAGTGTATTTCTAGGTTGGTCTTTGAAAATCATACTGAATGCAGCGCAAACTAGGTTTCGAAATGATGACCCATCAAAGTTAGTTTAATCATACCTGCACCAGGGGGTATCCACTTAAGAGGCTTAATGAAAGGAGGTGACCCGTGTGTGTAAGCAATTACCTTCCACGACGCACGCAAGTTATCACCTCCTCTCCTGTATAATTCATCTGTGTTGCATAACCAACCTATAACCTTGTTCCTTGTATATCTCTAGCAACTGGTCCCATGTTTTCCCTTTTCTTTGAAAAATTCTGAATGTTTCTTTCTTCCTACACATTCTATGATATGAAAAGTAGGCATGCATCCATCATTTTCATTCCTTTCTTCTGTAACGGGAATGCTCAGGTCATTTTAGCCCCTCCAGTGAATTTTGCAATACACCAACTGTACATTATTTTGCCCTTCATGCCAGGACCAAGGGACCCAACTACAAAAGCAAGTCCAGCTAAGTCCCTAGGCATGACAATTACATAGCCAAACATCTTGAGGAATGACCCCCAGAATTTCCAACTGAAGGTACAATGTAGAAGCAAATGAGTAACTGTTTTTGTTTCTCGATTACATAAGGGACAAAGATTACTTGTGATTTGCATCCCTCTCGTTTCCAACAAATCCCAAGTAGGCAATCTTCCATGAATGCAACACCAACTAAAAAATTTTGTTTCTTAGGGCAAGAGAAATTCCAAGCAATCGCTGCAGGGTGTCTAATGCCCACCCCAGCAGATAAACAATTATATCCCAAACTGACTGAATAAATTCCTTTTAGACTAGCCCTCCATATAATTCATTAGGTTGGTTCCTCCTTAGATAAGTTTTGTCAACTCACATAACAATTCTGAAAATTGTAAGGATTCCTCATCATTTAGGTTTCCTCGAAGTTATGGGAGCCTATTTGGTGCAATATCTGAGATAAGGCAGCTTTGGTGTCGGACAAGTAAAAATAAATAAGGGAACCTATCAGAAAGAGGAGCATCTCCAATCCACTTATCCAACCAGAGTCGGGTTTTATCACCCTTTCCAGGGTGCAAGGAGATCCATTTTCGAAAAAGGGCATAGATTCGATTAACCTTCTCCAAATAGGGGAAAGGCCTCTAGTATGTGTATCTTCAATCCACCAACACCTTGGCTTGTTGTCCAATTTAACTGTGACCAGTCCTTTCCACAGCAGCCTGTCAGCCAATTTCAATTTCCAGAACCATTTTGTGAGGAGTGCAAACTCCATTGCTCACCAACTAGCTAAACAAGGAACAATCAGAGCAAGTATTGTAACAAGGACAACACTTCCATTCCCATAATTGGATCCATCATCATATTTTGGATCCACAAATATTTTGTAATTCATGTACCCTATGTACTCTATATAATGTCATCTGAGAATCAATAAAAGTTTTCACCACTTTCAAAAAAAAAAATCAAATAGAAAGAATATATGAGAAAAAATCTAGAGCTACACTTTTTTCCCTTTTCTCAACCTAATTCTTTCCTTCCTCAACAGTTCAAAGAACTTCACAATTTTTTCAAGCAAGCGTGGTTTTTATTGCATTAAGAAAAAAAGAAGCTCATTTTTATGAGAATAAATCGTGCATAGTAAGTTTCAAAGAAAAAAAGTGATTAAAATTCTTTTGTTTTTTTTTGAGGAAAGCACTCTGTTACTCCAATTCCCATACCCATAAGGAGACTGGAACCCAAGACCTCCCATTACAAATACCCCACTATGCTCAAGTTCGCTGATGAAAAACATTCTACATATAGATAAGTCAATTAAAAATAAAGCATAGAAAACTTACAACAAGTCCTGCTCGACATTGCCGTGTCACTGTTATCCTAGAAATGTCTTCCTCAGTTGTACTCTTTGAAATAAATTCCTGTTCAACCTTTTGAAGTTTACAGTCTACTTCATATGCTTCAGCATATCGATAACGCTGACATCAACAAAATACAGTCAGAAAAATCAACAATATACAGTCAGAAAAATCAACAAAACATACTCATATTCCTCCTAAAAAGTAAATTAATGTGAGAAAATTAACATTACTATAACTATAATAATAGATTAACAATCAAATTAAAAAGAAATTGCAGGGTAATTTTCAAATAGAGCCATCTTCGTAATCATAAATCCAAATACAGCCACACAGATGTCGTTCTAATGGATAACTCAAATCTTGATGCTAGGTAAGATAAAATGGAACACATGATCAGCATAACATTTCCCACTTTAAAAATATATTATTTTGATTTGTTGTGTACTTCTCTAGTGCAGGCCTAAGTTCCAAGAATAAGAAGCTTTATAAGAACCAAGTCCGGGGAGGAGTACAATCGGGGATTGAGAAGCCCATATGACATACACGTGCTGTTCGCAACAAGTTCCTTCTGGAAGAGGTAAATGTTTTACATTTGCCACTACATTACAGGATTCTCTTTTTGTATGTGTTCTGAGCCTTTCTTTTTCTGTACATGCAGTGGTTCGCAGAAGAGTAAAGAGATATGTCTAGCACGAGCACTACTGAGTAGAAGTCATTTCCTATTTTTCATATTTTATTCCATAAATTAAAGCTATATTTTCATAGTGATCTATTCCCTAACAAAGACAACATAAGAGTTTCTTATCTTGTGGATTTGTAAGCTTATAAAAGGGTTTCATATGTAACACGCAAATTAATCTTTTTCGATTGACTGAAATTTTAATTTTTGTTCAATCCTCAATAAACTTATCCTTTTGTTGACTGTTTGTATTCTTAATAGCTACTGAAACTAAAAAATGAAGGGAAAAAGAAAAAAAAAACAAAGAAGGAAATATTGCACAGCCACTTAACCAGGAAATAGAGCAAAAAATTGATCCATTATATTTAGTGAAGGAAGATGGAAGATGAGAGAAAAGTGAAGAGATTGGAAGAAAAGGAAAGAGAGAAGGAAAAAAAGAGGTTGTAAGGTCTTCATAACCTACAACCTTAAAACATGTATTAATAGAAGCCGAAAATACAAAATTACAATGATGCCATTCATGGCTTGAGGAGCAAGTAAACTAAACAATAAATAAATAATAAATATCTAAAGTTTAATAAAATTCCATTTCAAAAAAAAAAAGTTTAATAAAATTACTAAACTACCCCGAATTCTTAACACTGCGCCTCAAGCTGGAGCGTAGATATCATGAAGGCCCAAATTCGAAGAAAGGATGACCTTTAGTCAGCAGTAGAACAGTAGCACAATTTCCAAGACAGTAAAAAATAGAGTCTTTCCACGCAGCAGTGTGGCAGTGTTGCCAACAATACGAGTCCAACGACTGCTCAGTACGAGTCCAACGACTCATCAATTCGAGTCAAACGACTCAGCAGTACAAGTCCGACGACTCAGCAGCAGCAGAAAACCCTTTTTAAGGGCAGTAGGTTGTACATCTAACACTTACACATGAATTTAGACGTTTAGCATTCTGACTAAGGCTGAAAAAAGAAAAATATTGAATCTTTAGCTTCCGATCACACGACGAGATAACATCAGCACTAATAGCAGCACCAATAGCAGCACCAATAGCAGCACCAATAGCAGCACCAATAGCAGCACCAATTGCAGCACCAATTGCAGCACCAATAGCAGCACCAATAGCAGCACCAATAGCAGCACCAATAGCAGCACCAATAGCAGAACCAATTGCAACACCAATAGCAGCACCAATAGCAACACCAAGAGCAGCACCAATAGCAACACCAATAGCAATACCAATTGCAACACCAATTGCAGCACTTGCAGCACCAATAGTAGCATTAACTGCAGCACCAATAGCAGCACTAGCTAGAGCTCAGAAACACAAGAAAACCTTTTCTAATTCGGAAAAAACCCTCTGCCACGGTTCTCGAGGCTGTGTAAAAACACAAGTTTTACGTGCCTAGACGTTCTGAAACACATTCAGAACTACCTGTGACTAGAAGTGGCAGATTTTCGCAGCTCAAAGACAGGTTTTTCGTTCGGCACGAATCCCAAGGCAATGTAAAGATTCGATTTTTCATCAGTACTGGCAATCGCAAATACAGGTTCCTACGAACACAGCAGTAGCAAATGAAGCCTCTTTAGGAGTAAACCCATACGCACAACACTTCAATGAGTAGTAGAAGTCATTATCAAGGGATAATGGCAAAAGAACGCAGAAAAGAGAAACTTTAAGGATCACCCAGAATCTAAGACCTTTCTAGAACTTCTAACTTGTACAACGAGCTTCGAGGAAGAAGATCCCATGACCTCTGTAAGTGACGAGCCGTCATATACAGACCTGCTTTGATACCACGTTAGATTTAGTGAAAGAAGATAGAAATGAGAGAAAAGTGAAGAGATAGGAAGAAACGGGAAGAGAGAAGGAGAGAAAGAGGTTGTAAGGTCTTCATGACTTACAACCCTAAAACATGTATTAATAGAATCCGAAAATACAAAATTACAATGATCTCATTCATGGCTTGAGGAGCAAGTAAAATAAACAATAAACAAATAATAACTAACTAAAGTTTAATAAAATTACTAAACTACCCCTAATTTTTAACAATCCATATCCCTCTTATTAAAGACATACGTTCAATTACAGCATAAAGAACAAAATGCCCCTCTACATCAACAATCCCATAAAGCCCCAATACAACAATGGAAAGTATGAAAATTACATTAGGACTCAAGAGTAAAGATCTATAATCACAGAACTACACCAAAACACTTCAGCACCAACTACTAATATAAAATGACCAAACTACCATTTTCAATCAATAGGCCCCTTCCAACTGGAGCTTCAATATCAGTAAACCCTGCTTTGACCTAACACAAATTTGCTCTTCCCAAGGCTCAGCAATCTGCTAATGACAGCATCTCGCACCCTAAAAGCTAACTAAAAATGTGCCATAGCTGCCACCTCAAGAAGATTTCCACCCACAAAAGTACAAAAACCAGTGGTGAACTTCTTGTGTAGCTAAGACCTTATGAAGTCAACATCAGCATATCCCTTAGCAGTCAATGCCTGACGTGGATTGGTAATCTATAGGGGTGTTTTAGTCATTTTACCCTATTCAGGTAAATTATTTCTTGTTTGTAACATCAAAGTTGCTAAATTATATTCTGAGTACAATGATGTAACTTTTTCTTTTATATGAATTGTTTTTGTAGAGTGGGGAAAAATCTCACATTGTAAAGTTTAAACAATGTATTGAATTATAAGATTGGGCAATAGGCCTCCTAAATTGGCTAGTCATTTTGGGATGGAACCAGGGTCAGTCTTTAACATGGTATGAGAGCACGTTGTGTGCATGGGCCAGGCACAATTTTCTCCCTTGTTTGTGCGTGGGCCCAATAAGGTGAAACCCAATCTGTTTGTGGGCTCCATAAGTGAGCCAATTATTGGTTGCTCCATTGAGAGCATGTGCCCACGTCTCAGGCCTGTTATGTGTAAGCCAGGACGTAAGGGGGAGTGTGGAGCAGGAAAAAGTCCTACATTGTAAAATATAAGCAATGGTATCGAATTAAAGATTGGGCAGTAGGCTTCCTATATTGGGTAGTCATTTTGGGATGGAACCGGGCGCAATCTTTAACAGTTTTATGTTGTTTTGTATTACACCATCTCCAAAGGGCAAATATCTAATTGTGTACCCATGAATTAAAATGATAAAGGTTGTCAAGGGCTTTAATACACATCAGAACTCAGCTTGTGATGGCATCTCTTACCCATAAAAGCTCGCTACCAATGTCAATGTTGTGCTAGCCCTATGGTTAGTAAGAACCCTGGCCTTGTCAGAACCTTGGTTGTGCAACTTGGGACTCAAGTCAGATAGATCGAGTCAGTCCGAAAGGTCAAACTCGATCGGAAAATCCCCAACTCAAAGGATATAAGTTCATTTAAAGAAAGACCTATTCCAAGCTTGACCGAGACTATCAAATATCGGAGTCCACCCGACAGAATCACCTCCGACCAGACCGAATTACACAACGGCATCCACGACAGTTTGCTTCATAGTCTTCCATCTAACAAGATTGCCACTCCAACATCCAATAACCAATGGTTGAATCCAGTCTAGCTAAGACATCATATAGTGAAGATCAACATGAGTGGATTGTTCAATACGGATGTTTTAGTCAATTTACCCTAATTTATTATGATGTTTGCGCAGTTCGAAAAATCGAGGGGTGTCATTCACATTTCTAAACAAGAAAGTTGTGAAAGGATCGGTAATGGCAAGAGAAATGGGGGAAGCGAGGAAAAGTGTATGGACAGCAACCCGACCATGGATGCCGGAAGACAAATGGAGAATAGTGGTACCCGAAGACTTGAAAACGTCTCTTGCCGTTATCGACAGGTAGAATCTCCTTTACCTGGACACCATAATCCTGCGTAACAGTGTCGCCGTGAAGCTTTCCCTAAAGAGACCAAATAGGAAGTCCTTCATTAGAGTCCTCGCAAACGAGTTGAAAAGCTTCAAGGAAGGAGTGTGTAACATCATCCGACAGGCCTCGCCAGGAAAATATATTCATGTGTAACGGTAAGTTCAGGATAGGAACATACCAGGAGAAGGATGAGCTCCTGTGTCGATTGACCGAGCAAAGGGGAAATAACGTGATTGGAGAGGTAGATGTCCCGAAGAAGCACGGGAAATGGAATAGCTGGGACGGGCTTTCAGAAAAATTATCAACAGTCGATTCAAAACTAGAGGGGCATGAAAAGTGAGGCAGGAGCAGACTGGCGCAACCTCAACTCCAGACCACGGAAAGCAGAACGGGAGAAAAAAGAGAATATCTCAATGCTATGGTACCTGCGAGGCAGAGGGCGGAATCGTCCAGCGCTGATGCCTGCAAAACAAAGGGCGGAAATGTCTAAAATAAAGATACTAAAAGAAAATGGAAGTGCCTCCATTATCGTGGACCCAACATTCACACAACCCCACAGGAGCAAACTAGCCAAATGTGTGGGGAGGACCACCAAAGAGCCAGGATGGAGAGCAGAAGAATTACAAGCCTGGATGAGAGACAGCTGGAAATTAGCTTCTCGCCCAATATTATCTTACGCCGCCGGCTCGTCAGACTGGCTCATCCAGTTAGAGAATGAAGGGGAAAAAAACAGAGTCCTTGCAATAAAAGGGGAACTATCTAGAGAAGTTTTCACAAACTTGAAGCCATGGGAACCAACTCAAAGCACGTCAAAGAGAGAGGCGACCCTGATCTTCAAAGGCATCCCAGCACACCTTTGGTGCGTGGAGTTTTTTCAGACACTAGTAAAGATCGTGGGCACGCCTCTGGAATTTGACGAAGAAGCAACGTCTTCAAAAAGAATAGACCTTCTTCGAGCTAAAGTCGTCGTAACGGAACCTTACGAAAGTACCCGCAAGTACCTGTCAAAATCGGATACCTCTCCTATTTAATCTGGACTATAGAAGAGGGGAACGATGAAAAGAAAATATCAAAAAGAAATAAAAAGAGGGGGCAGAAGAAGAAGACCGGCAGAAAAATCATAAGAAGAAGAAGAAAAAACAGCAAAAGCAAGAACGCAAGCACCGCCGGAGAGATGGAAGACGATGAACCTCCTGCGAACTCCCCGGCTCCAACGTCTCTCTTACCCAATACGGAAAATACGGCTGCTGCAGCACATGTGTGGCCAAATACGGAAAGCGATGGGACCTCAAAAACCCATCGTTGCAAGATAGAGGTCGCTAAGCTGGGCGATGGGACCTCAAAAACCCATCGTTGCAAGATAGAGGTCGCTAAGCCGGGCGATGAGGTAAACCAGCTCACTCGAACAACCGAACTAGAAACTCAGCTGAGTGAAGTTCCACTTGCAGTGACCCAGACCGGGCGTGTGGAAACCGAACCGAATTTAAGCAAGCAAACCACCAAGCCTCACGAAGAGGGGGACGTTAGCTCATCCTCTCGCGAGACACTACAACAGATTACCTGCGACCACAACAGCAGCAGAAACGGAAATCCCCCAGGGACAAACCATCCACGTCTATGTGAGGCATCAAAAGAGGAAAGGCCAAACGCCTAGGCGAAGAAGAAGATTATCCCTACCAGCAGAGGAAACTAGCGAACAGGAATACGAGAGCAGTCTGCGCATGAAAACAGAAACAAAATCAAGGAAAGGACTCCGAGATTATTCACCACGACCTTCGCCAGCCAAGGTTGTGAATGAATATGATAGCCTGGAACGTAAGAGGCCTTCGGTCACAAAAAAATAAAAAGGGGGAACAATCAAGGACACACTCAAAAACAATAGGGCAACAATAGCCTTTCTCCAGGAGACCAAGCTTGCGAATGTTTCACAGCAGACAATAAGGGACATGGTATGCAAGGCCGGGATGGGTAGCAATGAATGCTAACGGGTCATCAGGAGGAATGCAAATAATTTGGGACAGTTGAGAATTAGAACTGATACAATCTGAGGAAGGGCAATATACGTTGGCAGTTCAATTTAAATCCCTCAAGAACGGGGATGTATGGGCAGCTTTATCGATATATGGGCCGACAGAATCCATTCAAAGGCAGCAATTATGGGACGAGATCTGTGCAATGCTCACAATTTGGGTAACGCCATGGGTAGTGGGGGGAGACTTTAACACTATCAGGTATAGCTCAGAAAAAAGGGGTGGAAGAAATGACCAAACAGCATCCATGAGAGCTTTCAATCACCTGATAAATGATCGTTCCCTCACTGAACCAACCCTCTCAGGTGGCCTGTATACATGGACAAACGGAAGAACCCCCCCAATCAGGAATGGATGGACATATTCCCCAATGTGGCTGGAAGAGTATTACCACGGCCAACCTCTCTCCAATAATGTTAGAAACAGCTCCAGATCTTTGGGGAGAGCCTACCTTTTAAAAAGTTATCCAGTGGATCAAAGGAAAAACTGCAGTAACCATTCACTTTAAAGGAAATTGAGAAGACATCCATTGAGATAAAGCCCCGGGGCTTGACGGTTTCACAAGTGAATTTTACAAAGAAAGTTGGGACATCTTGAAGGAGGACACAGTTGGAATGTTCAATGACTTCCAAGATAATGGCATCACAGCAACCAGTATGGGGGCCTCTTTTATTGCACTCGTGGCTAAGAAAAAAGATGCCAACAAGGCAACAGACTATAGGCCAATCAGTCTTATATCAAGCCATTACAAGTTGATATCAAGAGTACTAGCCACTAGATTGAGAGAGGCTCTTCCAGAGGTAATTAGTGAGAACCAGACAGCTATTTTGAAAGGAAGGCAGATATTAGACTCTTCCCTATTGCTGCACGAACTCATGGACCACTATAAGAGAAAAGGAAAGAAAGGTGCAGTCTTAAAAATAGCCTTCGAAAAAGCCTTCGACAAGGTAAATTGGAAATTTCTAGTTGAAGTAATGAGAAGAATGGATTTCCCAAGGAAATGGAGGAGCTGGATATGGAGCTGCATCTCTTCAGCAAGCTTCTCAGTCCTCATAAATGGAACCATAAAAGGATATTTTGCCAGCAGTTGTGGACTAAGGCAAGGCGATCCGTTGTCTCCCCTCCTATTCAACATTGTAGGAGAATCACTTAGAGCCATGTTCTATAAGGGGCAGCAAGAAGAAATATTAGAAGGATTCAGTATTCATGGACAAATCCGCATACCTGTCCTACAATTCGCCGAAGACACGATCCTATTAAGTGATGGAAAGGAAGAGCAAGAAGTGGCCATGAAAGCACTACTAATCGTATTTCAAGAAATCTCAGGGCAAACAATAAACTGGGACAAATCCAGATTTCTAGGGGTGAATTACAAAAAGAGTTTACTGGAGAATGTTGCTGCATACCTAGGATGTACAGAAATCTCCCTCCCATCTTCAAACCTGGGATTGCTTTTTTTTTTGGTGGAAGAACAACAAAGCACATGTGGAATAAGGTAGTGGAAAAATGCCAACAAAGACTTGAAGCATGTAAAGGTATCCACCTTTCGCAAGCTGGGAGAACAACACTGATAAAATTAGTATTAGCAGGTATCCCAAATTGCTACCTATCACTCCTTCCGTGCCCAGCAAGCATAGCAAAGAAATTGGAATCAATCCAAAGGAATTTTCTGTGGTGCGGTACAGAAAATAAATTCAAATATCCCCTAGTTAAATGGGCAAAAGTTTGCAAAAAAGATAAGTGAAGGAGGTTTAGATATAAAAAGAATTAGAGAGATGAACTCAGCACTATTAGTAAAATGGTTGTGGAGGTACATGCAGGAGTCATATGCACTATGGAGGCAAACCATAGATGTCAAATATGGAACAAACACACACTGCGAGCTGCCCAAGTTTTGCCCGTGTAAAAGTACAAGCATTTGGAAAGGTATACTAGCAAAAACTAAAACCTTCAAAGACCACACAAGATACCATGCTTGAAATGGAACAAGGGTCAAACTCTGGGAAGATTGTTGGTTAGGAGAAAAGGCTCTAAAACACAGCTACCTGAGGCTCAACAACCTGGCTAGGAAAAGAGAAGTACTGATATCAGAAATAAAGGGATATACAGACAATTCATGGGATCTCCAGTTAAGAAGAAACTTGAACGATGAAGAAGCTCTTGAAGCTACTAGCTTGCTACAGCTCATAAATGCCACATACTTGGCAAGACGTGGCCAAGATGAGCTGTTGTGGGCGCCAAACAAATGTGGGGAATTTTCAGTCTCTTCCTATCATAAGATCATCAGCAAAAGCTCAAACCTTACTGACCCTGTGAGTTTAGCTTGGAAACTCCTTGCTCCAAAAAAGGTTCAGCAGTTTATATGGACAGCAGCACTATCAAAGGTACTCACATGCGACCAGCTCATCAAAAGGGGACAAATGATTGTAAATTCCTTATGCAAATTTTGCGGAGACCATGAGGAAGACCTAGATCATTTGCTACTGCACTGCACTTACACACATAAAGTGTGGAGTTCAGTAATGACCAAATTTGGTATTCCCGTTATGTATGCCAAAGACTTTCAAGCAAATGTTGCAAATGGGGCAGTACTAGCCTTTGCCAACGATAGGAAAATACCGATGGAAATCAGCTTTAGCAGCGGTTCCTTGGCAGATTTGGTTAGAAAGAAACAACCGCACCTTTAGAAATAAATGCACAACGCTTGGAGGAATTGAGAAATCAATTAGGAGCATCTTACTATGATGGTGTGGACACCCCCCCCCCCCCCCTACCTCAAGTGGAGCAAGATCATCCATTACAGCTTACACAAACCCATCAAAATGATGGTGTGGACCCCACCCCAAGAAGGGTGGATTAAGCTAAATGTGGATGGATCATCCCTTGGTAACCCCAGCCAAGCTGGAATTGGAGTATTCAAAGACAACACAAGAAGCACATTATGG
Organism: Aristolochia contorta; assembly: GCA_022405105.1. Lineage (NCBI taxonomy): Eukaryota > Viridiplantae > Streptophyta > Magnoliopsida > Piperales > Aristolochiaceae > Aristolochia > Aristolochia contorta. Next base: position 23,363,965 of record CM039667.1, on the reverse strand, counting down.
GCCTTTTCTGGGCCGGTGGGCTATTGTACCTCAAATGAGGCAGAAACGAGAGCTATTCTAGAGGGCATCAAGCTGTACAATACTGGAGACAAGAAGCCTCTCATTATTGAAGGAGACTCAGAACTAGCAATCAGGTGGGCACAAAGGAGCTTCGCACCTCCATGGCACTTAAAAACGTTCTACCTTCACCCCGAGCCACAGGCTTCACCTCTCTCCCCTATACCCATAAACTCACCTGGAACGGTTTATTCCAGAAGAAAAACACCATTATTGTGCAAGCCAATTGGTTCAGCAGATTACTCGCCTAATTCTGTCAATGCACATCAAATTCAGGAGATGGGGGATCTTTGTGATCACTCTGCTGAAGTTAATCAGCAGAATTATGTTGATGTACAAGCAGACAATGAGGAAAATCAGGAAGCTAACAAGCTACCAAATTCTGCGTGGCTTGAATATATTAAGAGCAACAAGAAAAAGCTAAGTAAGGAGTATGATTTTATCCTCACTGCTGTTGCAAAATTTGAAGATATTGAAAAGCAGACACAAGCACCTCAATTTGAAAGACGGGTGACTCGTGGAAAGGGTAAAGGAGTGTCTAATCAAACTAGGGGAAACAAATGATAGTTCTTTCATGGAACGTTAGAGTGAGGAGTCGTGGTAAGCGGACTGTTATAAGGAGTGCAATAGGGAGAAGTAAAGCCCATATTATAGTTCTGCAAGAAACAAAGTTGGAGGATATGACTATTTCTATGGTGAAAGATCTTGTTCCTTTTCATCATCCCGGATGGCAAGCCCTAAATGCTTTTGGTACTGCAGGGGGTATCCTAGTAGTGTGGGACTACTAAGGTGGATGTGCAAAATGCAAGCTTTGGAAATTTTTGTATTTGTATGAGGGTTGCTGATCTATTAAATGGAAAGTCCTGGTTCATGGGTGCTGTATATGGCCCGAGTACTTATTCTCCTAGATCGAATTTTTGGGAGGAGCTCTCAAATATGATGTATCTTTGGAGAGGTCCCTAGCTGTTGGGGGGGGATTTCAATGCAATCAAAACCAGAAATGAAAAATCACCACCTGCAAGGTCTACAAGTGCTACAATGAGGGGCTTTGTTGACTTTATTGGGGCAGCAGAATTAATTGATCTTCCAACATCTGGGAAGGCATTCACATGGAGCAATGGGAGGTCTAGTCTGGTTTTATCTCGGCTAGACAGATTCCTCTGCAATGCTGAATGGTTGGAACTATACCCTAATGTGAGTTGTAAGGTGCTAGGCAAGACACTATCTGATCATTGGCCAATCCATCTTGATTCGACTTCACAAAACTGGGGAGGCACACCATTCAGGTTTGAAAACCAATGGATTGAAGATACTGATTTCACTGTAAAAGTAGAGAATTGGTGGACTAGTCTCGAAAATGATGGACCAATGGGGGGCAGATTTTTTCGAAAACTCAAAGCCCTAAAAAGTAAACTACATGAGTGGGCAAGGTCGAATAGAGTTATACAAATGGGACTACTTGGAGGAGTTTGGTAACTATGGCTCTGGACAGAAGGCCAAGAGAGTGGTGGTTGGAAGCTAGAAGACAAGGGAGGCTCTCTTTCATTTGGAAGAAAATCATCAAGTTCTTTCTTTTCTCAACATATTTTCTTTCAGCCTGGAAGGGGAAATAGTGTTCGCTTCTGGTCTGATAGATGGATTGGGGAGATTAGTTTGGCTGAGAAATACCCAAGGTTATTCCTATTGGTAAGAAACCAGAATTGTTTCATCAGTGATATCGCCCCAACAGGACAGTTAAATGGTGTGGACTGGACACTTTTGTTCAGAAGACGACTCAATGATGAGGAAACTCTTGAGGTGGCTGATTTATTAGAGGGTTTAAGTAAGTCATATTTAACAAGGAATCATGATGATGAGCTGTTATGGAGACCTCATCATATGGGGTCTTTTTCAGTCAGCTCTGCATATTCTCATCTCACTAATCAAGGTCAGCATGCCCATCACGCTGCTATAGCCTGGTCACTCTCATGCCCGAAAAAGCAAATCTTTTTTGGGTGGTGCTGCTTAAGGGGAAGGTTGCCTACTCGGGACGCCCTACTGAGAAGAGGAATTCAAATTCATGATGCGACTTGCCCATTATGCAATGCTGAGCCGGAATCCCTCAACCATCTCTTAATTCATTGCCCCTATAGCTGGCGAATATGGACATTCTTTTTTAACAAGTTTGGGTTTAATTTCCCTATTCCTAGGGACCTGTTCAGCATCATTGCTATTGCTGGCTCCCTAGATATTAGCAAGAAGGGGAAGATTATGTACACTTGTTGCTTGGGGTACATTTCATGGATGATTTGGAAAGAAAGGAATTGTAGAATCTTTCAAAACAAAGCCACTCCTTGGGCCGACCTATGCAGCTGTATCACCCATCAGGTTCTTGGTTGGTTAAAAATTCAAAAAGCCTTCAGAAATATTGATTGCAATACAATTTGGGAGTCGTGGAGTATACATGCCAAAGAGGGAGAGGGCAAGCAAGCCAGAATTGTGGCTTGGCTTCCTCCACCAATCCATTCATATAAGCTAAATTTTGATGGGTCATCACTTGGGAACCCAGGACCAGCAGGTGTTGGAGGCTTAATCAGAAATTCAGCTGGGGAGGTTTTGCTTACTTACTCAGGACCAATTGGTTCCACCGACTCCACAATCGCTGAAGTTTTGAGCCTCCCTCTGGGGCTTAAATGTTTTCTCAAGTTCCATTTTGTTGGAACCTTGCATGTCGAGGGTGACTCCAAAGTGTTAATTCAGTGGTGTAAATTTGACCTCATACCCCCTTGGACGCTCCGCTTCAATGTTGATGAGATCAAAGACCTTGCTTATATTGTTAGTAGTTGGAACCATGTTTTTTTTTTTTTTTTTTTTGAAAGTGTTGGAACCATGTTTTAAGAAGTGCTAATTGTAGAGCGGATGAATTAGCAAAAAAGGGGGTCCACGAACAGCATGTTGTTGTTTGGACTCCCTAATTATGTGTAACTTGTTCGGTTGTTTGATGTTTTTTCTTAGTCCTTTGGGCTACAATCAATAAAACCACAACTTTCAAAAAAAAAAAACACAAGGATGTCAGATCAGGTGGTCCAAAGTGTTGAGATCAGCGAATTCCATTGCTGACCAACTAGCCAAACAAGGAACAACCAGAGCAAGCATTGTAACAAGAGCAGCACTTTCACTTCTTAACTACAAAAGGAATATGTAAATGGATCCACAATCATTATTTGGATCCATAACAGGAAACATGTCATCTATAATTCATGTACACCATGTACCTTATGTAATATCTTCTAAAAATCAATAAAATTTTTTGCAATTTTCAAAAAAAAATTACCCTAATTTAATTAGTTAATTTCGGTTGATAATGTCATAAATACATGATGTTGTTAGGAGTCAAATGATGCCCTTTTTGCTCATCTTTGAGTCATTTAACCTTGTTTGTACTACCTCTTTAAAGGGCATATATGTAATTTTGTAGCCATGGCTTAAGAGTAATAAAAGCTGGTTAAGGGTCAACCTATCACCACAACATAGATTGTCTTCGACACAGTTCTCTCTTGTTTTCTCCTCTCCACTTTTGATTTCTCTCAATAAAACTCCCAACTTTACATGGTATCAAACCAGTGACAAGTGTACTGAAGGTTCATACAACAAATTTTTGAAGTTATGAAGATCTTGTGACATCACTGAAGGGAAATGATTCAACCCCACAATTGGTCGACCTCGAAAGATTCAAACTTTAATGTCTTCTATTGTCATCATGTTTGGTATATGACCCCTACTATTGCAAAAAGGTGTCTATAATCTACTACTACCACTTTGAGGCTTCCAACTCATGATTTTGGAGCATTAACATATATCAAAGGATCAATACTAGAAGGATCTTGGACAAACACAGTAGATTGTTGGCTCTTTAATTTTTTTTCTTTGTTTGAAAGACAATGAGTATTATTGGCCCAAAAGCAATAGAAAAAGGAATGTAAAAATGATTTCACAAGGAAATCATGTTACAAGTTAGGGGTCCCCAACAATAACTGATTGAAAGGCAACCCCTTCCTTCTGCAAGGAAGTTTCATAGTGTTAGCATTCTTGACGTGAGACCAGTTACATATAATGGGGCAGCAGGTCATGAATTTTGTAAATATCAATCCAATGCCTCCGAGGCCTATTAAGGCCTAAGCACCAGCTAATGACATTTTTGGAATCTCTCTCTACTTGTTCTTGTTGTGGCTTATTGATCATGAAGATAGGAAGGCCCTTTCAGGAGGCTCAACAATTCTTCTATTCCTAATGCACCCAACGGCTGATTGTAAGAGACCAAGATATGACTAATTTCAATCCATAATACACACCCAATACTTAATGGCCCTAAGTTCCACACAAAAGATCCATCACAGTTAAGTTTAATTTGACAAAAGCCTGTGGCAACTAAGTGGCTCAGCTAGGAGAGAGCTCGCCAAGAGAGTCAAAAGGATGCCTAAAAGTCCAGAGCAGCCTGTTTTCTATGTTTTTTTATTTCAATTTTTTTTTTTTTTGAGGAAAGCTCTTTTTTTAATCCAATATAATTCTCACTCCTGAGGAGACTCGAACCTGAGACCTCCCATAACACAACCCTCCATGTGACCACTGAGCTATGCTCAAGTTCACACTTGTTCCCTATGTTGTTGAATCTTCCATCTGTATTTAGCCATGAAATGACTAAGTGAAGCACCATGTAGGTCACCTGCTGCCAACATTTGCAAGTATTGTTAAACATATGTGCATGCAATTCCTTGCATATATGTTAGATTTAGTGAAGGAAGATAAAAGATGAGAGAAAAGTGCAGAGATTGGAAGAAGGGGAAGAGAGAAAGAGAGAGAGGTCGTAAGGTCTTCATTACCTACAACCTTAAAACATGTATTAATAGAATCCGAAAACACAAAATCACAATGATGCCATTCATAGCTTGAGGAGCAAGTAAACTAAACAATAAATAAATAATAACTAATAGTAGTTTAGTAAAATTACTAAACTACCCTTGACTCTTAGCACTCCCCCTCAAACTGGAGCGTAGATATCATAAAGGCCCAGCTTGGAGAGAAGATACTCAAATTACTCTCTTCGAAGACCTTTAGTGAGCAAATCAGCTAGTTGGTCCCCAGAGTTAACATATGGAGTGAGTACCGTGCCTTGTAGGAACGCGTCTCAAATAAAGTGGCAATCCACCTTTATACTTCTAAACCCTAGAGAAGCCTCTGACGCCTTGAAAAGACCTTTCCACAGGCTTTGGCGAGCTAAAACAGTAGCACAATTACCAAGGCAGTAAAAATTGAGTTTTTCCACGCAGCAGTGCGGCAGCGATGCCAGCAGTACGAGTCCAACGACTCAGCAGTACGAGTCAACGACTCAGCAATACGAGTCAACGACTCAACAGTACAAGTCCAACAACCTAGCAGAACGAGTCCAACGACCCAACAGTACGAGTACAACAACCTAGCAGTACGAATCCAACGACTCTGCAGTAGCAGAAAACCTTTTTTAAGGGCAGTAGGTTGAGCATATAGCACTTCCACATGAATTTAGACCATTCGCCTTCCGACAATGGCAGAAGAAATAGAAATATGGAACCTTTAGCTTCCGATCACACAACAGATAACATCCCCAATGGCATCCCCAATGGCATCCCCAATGGCATCCCCAATGGCATCCCCAATGGCATCCCCAATGGCATCCCCAATGGCATCCCCAATGGCATCCCCAATGGCATCCCCAATGGCATCCCCAATGGCATCCCCAATGGCATCCCCAATGGCATCCCCAATGGCATCCCTAATGGCATCCCTAATGGCATCCCCAATGGCATCCCCTAATGGCATCCCTAATGGCATCCCCAATGGCATCCCCAATGGCATCCCTAATGGCATCCCCAATGGCATCCCCAATGGCATCCCCAATGGCATCCCCAATGGCATCCCCAATGGCATCCCCAATGGCATCCCCTAATGGCATCCCCTAATGGCATCCCCAATGGCATCCCTAATGGCATCCCCAATGGCATCCCCAATGGCATCCCCAATGGCATCCCCAATGGCATCCCCAATGGCATCCCCAATGGCATCCCCAATGGCATCCCCAATGGCAGCCCCAATGGCAGCCCCAATGGCAGCCCCAATGGCAGCCCCAATGGCAGCCCCAATGGCAGCCCCAATGGCAGCCCCAATGGCAGCCCCAATGGCAGCCCCAATGGCAGCCCCAATGGCAGCCCCAATGGCAGCCCCAATGGCAGCCCCAATGGGCAGCCCCAATGGCAGCCCCAATGGCAGCCCCAATGGCAGCCCCAATGGCAGCCCCAATGGCAGCCCCAATGGCAGCCCCAATGGCAGCCCCAATGGCAGCCCCAATGGCAGCCCCAATGGCAGCCCCAATGGCAGCCCCAATGGCAGCCCCAATGGCAGCCCCAATGGCAGCCCCAATGGCAGCCCCAATGGCAGCCCCAATGGCAGCCCCAATGGCAGCCCCAATGGCAGCCCCAATGGCAGCCCCAATGGCAGCCCCAATGGCAGCCCCAATGGCAGCACCAATGGCAGCACCAATGGCAGCACCAATGGCAGCACCAATGGCAGCACCAATGGCAGCACCAATGGCAGCACCAATGGCAGCACCAATGGCAGCACCAATGGCAGCACCAATGGCAGCACCAATGGCAGCACCAATGGCAGCACCAATGGCAGCACCAATGGCAGCACCAATGGCAGCACCAATGGCAGCACCAATGGCAGCACCAATGGCAGCACCAATGGCAGGTAGAGCACAGAAACACAAGAAAACCTTTTCTAATTTGGAACAAACCTCTGGCTTGGTTCTCGAGACCGTGTAAAAAACACGTTTTATGTACCTGGAAGCTCTGAAACACGTTCAAAACTATCTGTGACTAGAATTCGCAAGATTTTCGCTTCTCAAAGAGGTTTTTTGGTTCAACACGAATCCCGAGGCAGTGTAAAAATTCACTTTTTTACCAACAACAGTAGTTGCAGTCGCTGATACAAGCTCCTACAAACCCAACAGCAGCAAAGGAACTCCCTTTAGAAGTAAACCCATATGCACAACACTTCAATCAGCAGTAGAAGCCATTATCAAGGGATAATGGCAGAAGAACACAAAAAAAGACCAACTTTAAGGATCTCCCATAATCTAAGACCTTTCCAGAACTTCTAATTTGTGCAACGAGCTTCGAGGAAGAAGATCTCATGACCTCTATAAGTGACTAGTCGTCACCTCCTCTCTGATACCATGTTAGATTTAGTGAAAGAAGATAAAAGATGAGAGAAACGTGCAGAGATAGGAAGAAGGGGAAGAGAGAAGGAGAGAAAGAGGTCGTAAGGTCTTCATGACCTACAGCCTTGAAACATGTATTAATAGAATCCGAAAATACAAAATTACAATAATGTCATTCATGGCTTGAAGAGCAAGTAAACTAAACAATAAATAAATAATAACAAACTGAAGTTTAGTAAAATTACTAAACTACCTTTGACTCTTAACAATATACTTCAGGGAGTATAACCATGGTATAGTTTTGCGCAAGGAACCTGGACATAGGTTGTTGAGCAGCTAGGCGAGGTCTTCAAGGGATTCGAGTATGGCTATAGAGAAACCAAATAGTTTGAGAAAACTAGTTCAAATCTTTCAAGAGTAGTGGCATATTATCAGCCAATGGTCTATGCACTCAGGTAACTGGTATGCAAGAATCAGTTCGCAGATAGCCTCAACAAAGCATTAGTATGCAATTAGCTACATAACATATAGTCCAAGTATGGCGTCTCTGGTTAAGCACTAGTTTGAGGGGAAAGCTAAACAGTGAAAGGTATCTTCCAAAAACTAGCCAATTTAAGTTCCTTAATTTGTTTGCCTTAACTCGACTAAGGGCAATAGTGTAATTTCTTGAAGTTCAATTATTACAAGTAAAGGTTAAGGGGAAAAGGCTCTCCAACCATTCTCAACCCTTCTTTGAACTCAACTTGTGTGGACAATTGTTCTTCTCTTTCATTCTTTCATTCAAACTTCAACCTTTCTACTCCCCTTCTCTCATCTTTTCCTTCCTTCTCTGCAGTACACTCACACAAGCTACTCACAAAATATAATTACGCCCTATAATTTTTTGCTTTCCAAATCCATAACCTTTAGCAATTCCTGTCTTGTCTCAATGCTATTAGTAATATAGTAAAATAAAGATATAATTTTCAAAAACCTAAATATTTCATACTTTGATTATAGTAACATGTAAATAATAGTAAAAAAAGAGATATGTTTGGTCCAGAATAACATGTCTGATTATCCCATCCCTAATAGAATCTCAAGCATTCCAATCACTATCATCAGAATAAATAGGTAGCTCAGACAAAATGAAAGATTGAGAGTTCACCTGCAAATAGTATACAACGAGAAGATTACCAGATGTGGTTCTCGGATCTTGAAAAGCACAATCGAGAAGATACTTGTGAAGAAATATTTCTTCATCTTTGTTCCATGGAAATTCAATCATCCTATCAATTAAATTCCTTCGAACACAAAGAGAACACATCTCAGTTACCAATACTTCCAAATGTTCCAACCAAGTTTCATGCCTATCTTTTGAAGTGTTAGAAAGTGTCCAGGAAAGTTCATTCTTCACTTTCATACAGTGGCCCCTCTGATACATAAAAGCCTCAGTCAGGAGCCCACACTCAATTTGAACTCTGACTGCTATGACAACCTCATGGAGCGAAACTGCTATTCCATCTTTTCCAGATTCAGCACAAGCATATAATGCATCACGACCTGAGCACCGTAATACCATCAGTGCTGCACCCGGTTTTTGCCTTTCCAAAAGAACTTGAGCAATCTTTGGATGTGTTTCAGGGCCTGCAATTTCTGGGATAATACTGCAAACTTGCTAATAGAAGAAGAAAAAACAAAAACAAGGAAAACAATCACCACATATTAAATTGGATGAATGAAACTGGAAAAGAAAGATGTACAAATTGAGCAACTAAACAATCTCTGAAATTGCAATAATTTATGCTGAACATTGTTCGCTGGTTTCTTGGAAGCTTAGTTTCCAATTTGTCATTATAAACTTGAGCAATCTCAAACTTGAAATAGAAATTCTGCTTAAGATATGAACCAAATTTTCTTCTTCATTTAGATCTTTTTTATTGTTTGAGAACAGTACCAGAATCTTTAAAGAAAATAAATAATAGTACATGTGAAATACATACCTGCAGAGCCTGCTTGGTATGATCATCAAGAAGATAGAATGCTTGACATTCCAAGAGTGAATGTCTAGTTATACCAAAAGTAGATGCAAAATCATTGATCAGGTATCTCCATTCGGAATCAGGAACCATCCAATGTCGGTCATACATGTAGTATAGAAACTGCACTTATTAAGGAACAACACAGAGTAAAGATGTCCAATTTTCCTATGCAGTGAAGGCTAACGCATTAAATTAAGGATACAATTGCTTGTTTGGCGACCACAAGATCAGAGCTCCCACGTAGAAACAGTATGTCACAAGCAGTTCGAAAATTCTCGAATGGGTAAGAGCACTGTGTAATACCCTCTACTTTTGATGTGAATGGTACTGCAAATCCTGCATCCTTCTGCAAGCTAAAAATCTCTAGGTTTTCCCCGACTCCCTCTAGCTCTATTCCAAGCTGTGACAGTGCATCTTCAATGAAGAGAGAAGCCCCTCCATTTCTTGGCAATAATTCAGAATGAGTCAATGAGTTAGGCCATGAGCGAGTAGCTGCTGCCGCTTTCCTTGCATGGATGACAGATCGCCAGGATGCAAAGTCACGATGGCAAGAGGGTACTTTTTCAACAAAGTGATGTCTTATACACCAAGCCATCATTTCCAGATGCTGAGGAAGGAGGAAAAAATGTTCATAGACACCCAGTCAGTCACAAAAAAAAGAAGCCCTACAAGGGACAGATGAATTCATTATGAAAGCATCAACTCTTAAGAGAAACTGGTGATCAGGGGGACAAGTAGCCCATTCAAAGTTAAACACCGCCAAAATTCAAAACCTAATCATCAAGTCATTGACAAGGTTGCTCCATCTGTTTCCATTGAGGAAGGAATTAGGAAAAGGCAATACCAACATAATGCTGCTGATTTTGGAAGAATATGATTGTATCATGTTTGATTTTTCCCTCATTCCAAATTGCTGTAGCAGTAAAGGGATACTAGTACAAACCCTAAGATCAACTGATATTTAAAAAAAAAACATGCGATAAGGGTAAATATCATAAGTAAAGGTCATTCACAACGTAATCATTATGAGCTTAGAGTGATATGACCTGCTTAGCCCTTATAACATTCTCTGAGAGGATATATAAGTCATCAAGCCAGGCTGAATGTGAATCCCTGAATGATGATTCCAGCACCACCAAAACATTTGATATTCCATTAAGCTGTGCCAACAACTTTAATAAAGACCCTAAGTTCACATTCATCTCTTCAATGCTAAGAATATCTACACACATGATGCTAAGGGATAACCTACTCAATATGTATAAAAAATCTAAATTGAAAAAGAAAAATCAAGTGGTAAAAGCAATATATTTCCAGGATACAAATCTCACGTAGATCTCCAATGATGTTTCCAAATGCCCGACCACACCAATCTTTGACAACCACTTCATCAAACAGAAAGGCAAGAATTGGATCACTAGACACGGCATTTTCATCCATACAAACATCTGTGACATCTGTTTTTTTTTTGTCAAGGCAAGTAAACATAAAAATAGAGTGCATTATAAGAATTAGGTACAGCAAAAAATGTAGCACTGCCTCAAAGGCTTTTCCATGGATACAGTGGCAGACCAGAGAAATCAAGTTGTTTTCAAGGGCAGCATCAAACAGTGAGTAAAGACGTTGGACATCGGCTGCTAACTGCTTGAAGCCACCACTTTTTTCCTGAAACCTATCGTTGTATCTTTTAGAGATGAGGCCAGCCTCTAGGCACTCATTATAAAGCCGACGTTGGAGCTTAGTGTTGTTTCTTGGAATGGGGTTCCTGCAAATTGGACAGTAATCACATCTTTGAATGCATTCTGCACACAGAGAAGCATGTCTACATGAGTCTAAGATGTGTTGCACAGTGCGACCACAGCTTCTTAGATCCCTTGTTGCTCTGCAGATCTCAACTTTGGCTTCATTGCAGAGTTCAATTAGCTCAACTGATGCCAACCGTTCTAGTGCTTCCTGATATAAAAATCATAGTTAGGGACAGGAGTCACAAGAATTAAGGTGCCTGTTATCACAACATCCAGTACAAAGAAAATTAGTCGTTCAAAAAGAAGTAGTGAAATTGAACTCTAACTAATTCAGGTACAATTAGCCACTGCTACATATAGCCAATGGACCTTTTACCAGTGTCATTTGCAAGATAGAAATTGAAAACCAAGCCAGAAATCTGAGAAACTAGCATGCCAAGATCATGCATTCACTCCCTCCCCCACAGGCAACCATCAAATCAACTCGGATAATAGGATAACCTAAAGCCTGCCAGCTATGTTTCTTTTATATATATATATATATATATATATATATATATATATATATATATAATTAAATAAATAAAAAAAATTGGTGTGTCATTCATTCATTTCAATAAAAATAGTATACAGCCCAAATGGCCAGTAAGAATACAATAAAGCTAGGGGGTCCAAACAGCCAAATGTTGTTGAGATGCCCCCTGCTTAGCTAAAAGATCAGCTCTCATTTGCACTCCTGAGAACAGGATTCCAACTAGCAACAACAGTATCTAAATCATGGATTTATTTCTTTTCAAAAATAAGATAGCAAACAGTAAAAGTAGCACCTAATCGTGATAACATGTGCCACTTCTAGGATATGTCTACTTCTCTTTTTTGTCACCTCACTTTCTAGGGGTGTATAACCATAGGAGTTTTTATGCATGATTCAGTGAAAAATACAAAAATTAGAGAAACAAACATTAGCAAAATCTAAAAACCATTGTCTGAACCAAAAGTCCAAATATGCCTACCAAACCAGGTTTTTGTTTCTTCATAATGTTTCAGAAATAATCAAAAACTTCAATTACCTAATGTAGGAGATACAGCCAAATGACACAACTGAAATTATCAATAAACGTTATAAAATAATGAAAACTAAAAATAGCAGGGTGCCAATGGGGCCACCATACATCTGAATGCACTAAACCTAAACAAACCTAACTTTGTCTAAGACAATAGAAAGGCACTACAATGATATTTAGCTGGTAAAAATAGAAATAAAAATTGGTAGATACTGATAACATAAAAGAGGTTTAATGAAGCTTCCCAATAGATGGATTTCCCAGCTGTAGTTGAAGTACGCATGGTGATAATGTGGCATGGGAGTAGTCTTGGAGGGTGTAGGCATCGCATCTAGATAGAAGAGCCATCTCTTTCATGGCCGGAAATAATTGTGTTAATTGGAAAGAGAGGGAGAGAGACAGTGAGAGTGAAGAGAGAGAGAGAGAGAGAGAGGGAGGTAAAAAGGCTGGAGAGGATACCAGAAGTTGCTGTTGGCTCTCTGGTCTACATTGGAATTAAAAAAATATCCTTAACCTCTTTGTTAATCACTTATGTCATAATTTTAAGTGATGATAAAAATGGCCCTCTAGAAGATATCACCATGAGGGCAGTAAATGAACATCAGAATCAGGGTAGTAAATGAATCTCTGGTCAAAAGATACGGATGAGAGCCTTCGATAGCATTGGAATATTATCATCTGGCAAGATTGGATTCAAATAGCATCAACTCGGGACCAAGACCATCCAGGAACTTAGCAACTCGTAATTGTCCAATCTGGGCTTGTAACTATTTTTCATCAGTGGTAAAAAGATATATTTTGTCTATGTCTCATCATACTAATGAGCCACATATCAATTTCAGCTTTTTGAGGTTAAAGAATTTGGTGTACAAATCATACACCTTTGACATATTATCCTCTTGGCAAGTAGGCCAGGTAATACAAATAATCCTTGTCATCTCACAGTTCAGAATCTGATTTTTATCGGAAGAACTAACACTACTCAACAACCAGGTCATAACCTGCCCATAATCAGCTTCCCAATCATCAATGGGCTTAGTTGGAGGATTTATTGGCCACATCTGGACTTGAATGTCATCTACCTTCCACTTCCCATTCAGAGGAATAGGAGAATTCTTTAGTTAGATACTTGTCCTTCATCTTGTCTTCCCAATTAATACACTCAGTGAGACCGCAGCAAGTAATACGTGCCATTCAGCTTAGTAGCAGCAATCTGAACGTGAGACTCTTTAGTGTCCTATTTTCTTCAACCAATAGGTTGACAACAACACCAAAATCTGCCATAGATCCAAAGTATAGATACAATGATCGCTCAAAACAAATAACCAGTCTGAAAATAGTTGCAATTGCAGCAGCAAGCACCCTAGGTCAGCATTAGAAATATGACAACAGCCCTGAGTGATGACATCCAAAACAGCATTTAAAAAAAAAAAGGAACAGCCTAATATCCAAAGGGAAACAACACCAGGACATCACCAAACTCAGAACCAGTTGATGATCTCAGCAATGTGCTGATGATGTCACCAATTCAAGTAGAAAATCACAGAGGACTTCCAAAAGACATAGCAGCAGTTTTTAGAGGGTTTTAATCCACCAAATGAATAAAAGATAAGACGTACAACAGTTCCCAAGACAATGAAGAATTGAGCTTCTGTAACCATAAACCATATGGAACCTCTAATCTTGTCCAGAAAACGAGCAACAGCAGTCAAGAGCTTCTTTTACAGCTCTAGTAGTGCATAGCAACACTTAAGCAGCAGTAAAGAACATGTACCCTAAGGTAGTGGCAGTAGAAAGAGGATTAGGGTATCCACAGCACATTTCCAACTAATTTTATTTATCTCCTCCCTCATTTTTTTCATTAGGATAACATTTTCACATCCAATCACTTAAAGGTATTACATGGATGACATCATATAGACACACATGTGGAATTTCAGCTTGGCCTCCTCGTTAAAACTTCAAGTGATTATGCTTTAGTGTTTGTTGATTCACGCTCCAAATTGACAGATCAAAAATCAATATACTAGCAGGTAGAGGCATTTCACATTACAGTGGACCACTAAAAAATTTAAGACTGCTTAGTACATGCTTCTTGTTTTTCTTTAGAAAACAAAGAAGAATGCTTCTTGCCTATATTTAATTTCACCTAATAGTGAACCTTACAATGTCAAAGATGCATATTCAATGAAATTTTTCTTTAATCATAAGATCCACAAACTGAAGATACTTGGAAATGGTTTAACACCAAAAGAAAGAATTATCTGGCCAACAAACAGTCCAAAAATACAAAATAGAAACAATCCAAAGCAAAAACAAGTTACAATGCACATCGAGAAAATGACAGAAACTAAAAGGACACGTCATTTGTCGACCATCCATAACCTTCAAAAACTGAAGGAAAAGGAATCAAGTAAAGTGTAAATCTCCAGTCAGAAACAAAAGCAGAAAGCAAAACTAGAGCAACCAAGTGAGAACGCAACTAACATATTTTAGTATTTTCTCCCTCGAGTCGGAAACAAATCCTGCACTTGAGTCCATCAGCAGAATAGCAGACGACTGCCAGATCCTCTACAACGTTGGAGCTACAAAGAGAAAAAAAAAAAAAACAATGGCACCCGAGAACTTAGTCTGAACCGAATAATGAAAGAGTAGAGAGAAGAAAACCAGAACAAGTAGATACAGATGAGTGGAATTGCTCGCCACGAAAAAATTGGGGTGCTTTACTTAAAACACTGACGATTTCTCGCGGCTAGACCTCCATAGAAGCTGGTTCTCGTTCAAAACCCTAGATATTAAAGCGAACCAGAATGGGAGGGAGAAAAGGCGACGATTGAAGTACTTGCCTTGCGCGCCTCCGCTGGACTTTGATTTCAAAAGAATGAGAAGGATATTACGGAAGAGGAAGAAGTATGTGACTCGGTGCCGTCATTCTTCGAGACAAACCGCGATGTTCGTGAAAACACGATCGGCATCAAAACAAAACGAGTCAGCGACTCGGTTTATACACTTATGATTATAAAATAATCGCTAAGAAGAGTTTTCACTTAACTTGAAAAGCGACTCGGTATCTGAAAACTAGAAGTAATTGGATCAGGGGGCCTCTCCAGACTCGGTCAGACGGGACCCGATTTGGCCACTCCAGACTCGGTCAGACGGGACCCGATTTAGCCACTCCAGACTCGGTCAGACGGGACCCGATTTGGCCACCCAGACTCGGTCAGACGGGACCCGATTTAGCCACTCCAGACTCGGTCAGACGGGACCCGATTTGGCCACTCCAGACTCGGTCAGACGGGACCCGATTTGGCCACTCCAGACTCGGTCAGACGGGACCCGATTTGGCCACTCCAGACTCGGTCAGACGGGACCCGATTTGGCCACTCCAGACTCGGTCAGACGGGACCCGATTTGGCCACTCCAGACTCGGTCAGACGGGACCCGATTTGGCCACTCCAGACTCGGCGCGACTTTACGAGACTCCCCACAACATTCTGCCGGATATGGTCGGTGGGGCTCCGCCAACTTTGGCCAGCGTCGGTCGAGACTCGAGACGAAGAAAGACTTGTTTCTTTGTAAAGGAGAAAAGTCTAGAACCGACCTGGCTTATTCTAATGCCGACTTCGTGTATACGCGACTTGAGTTGTAAAATCATGATTACTATTTTGTAAAAAAATAAGAATTGTGTTCGAGGGGCAGAGTTAACAAATTGTAAAATTTTGCAGATGCTAATAAGGCAGTGTTTGGTTATGGGCTTTGATAAAGGGCTTTTTGATATATAATTTCTAAAATATCCCTCTTTGAAAAAAAAAACTCTTTAGTGAAGAAAATGATGTTTGGCTATAGTAGAGAAGCTGTAACTTATGTTTGGTGGCAAAAATACTAAAACTGTTTTTATATGTATATTGAGCATAAAACCCTTATATGTTAATATAATAATTATATAAAGTAAAAAATATTATATTTAAATAAAATAAATATAATAATAAATTAAAAGAGTTAAAGAGTATTTATTCACTTTGTTAATTATATATAATAAATATATGTTTAGCTATACTAATTAATAATTTGAGGGTAAAATTGAAATTTATGTAAAGTAACAGGGACAAACATGTCAAATAAAATTGTTGGATGACTCCACATAGGAGATGTTTTCTCCTCTTTGGAAGAGTTTCAAAACTTTTGGGGCTCTTCAAAGCGCCTAAAATTTTCTATATCAAAGAGAGATTTATCCTATAGTACTCCCATTTTAAACACCTTCTTTAGGGTTTGGAATTGTTTTTAATATGAAGAAAAAACCTTTTCTAGCTGCCAGAAGCTTAGCCAAACAAGCCCTAAATCTTAGGGTGAGCTCTATTGTTTAACATCCACATACAAGCCCCTCAAATTCATGAATTTTGTGAAGAGTGGTGATAATCAGATCGCCAAATTTTAACTCGAGGGTTTCTGATGACATAGCATCCTTATTGGCAGTCTAGATAAAAGATAAAATTGGAATTATTTGTCTATTATTTAGGTAAGCCTAAACCCTATACCTTATTTGGACTACCAACTAGGCTGCCAGTTGTATAGCCACATCAGGATGTAAAAACTCACAGTAAAAACTCACAGTACTGAAATTAAACTTAAAACACGGTTGCACCCAAGGGGTTATTGCTTGAGCAAAGGATTCTACTTAGGGTTTTAAAAGTCTAAGTCGAAACAGGGACATCCAGTGGACATTTTGGATCTGTCCCGTGGCTCGGGCCAATCACGGGAGACTCGACCAGGAAAATACGTAAAAAAATTCAAAAAGTAACAATTTTTTTTTATAAAGTCCACATTCTAAAAATATAATATGTTGTGTGTTTAAGAATAAATAATAGAAAATGTTTTCAACCAAAAAACTGCATAAGATATAAACCCAAATAGTAATATTATGTATCTTTCAGTGTGTCAAAATATCTAAGAAATATTTTTCATAAAATATTGTGCACATTATAATGTAATGGTTTTACATGACGAGTAGTTCATAAAAAACAAGTAGATCAACTAAAAAGCTTCCAACACAATTTTAAAACAAAATTTACAGTGTAAAAGTGCATCAAAAACTTACAAGAAGAGTATAACAAGAAGAGTACTCTTGAAAATGAACCTGTATAAACTCCTGTCATGCTCTTTTGAGTCGTGTTAGCTGAAGTGTCTTAAATAGGTATAATGATGAGGGAGCCATACAATTTTTTATCAGAAAAATAGATTTCATTAAGTAGGTAAGATGTCTGATTAGTAGTTTAAAGTTATACAATCATCCGAAAAAACTAAGTGTGGAGTAATGCAAACATTTAAACAGTCTTCTAGTAGAATCTGCTGAAAAAAGAGGCATAGTATTTTGCCAAATACGTATTTGTGAAGATCCTTTAGACGACATGGAAGATGCTTTTTTGGCCAATGAATCCACTACAGAATTTGATTTCCAGAACACATGCTAGATTTTGTTGTTCGGTGGTCACGCAACAAAGCTCGCAACATTTGAGTAGGCGAAGAAATGTCCAAAGGTTGATTGGAAGATGACCGTTGTATTGACAATATCACAAATAGAGAGTCTCCTTTAATTTGTTACATGTTTGTTTGGGAAATTTGTTTTCATGATAATCAAAGATAAAAAAGAGCAGCAAATACAGTTTCATTGTTTGTTTTGCTTGTCGTGGGCCATATTGTAGCGATCTGTTGTGTACCCTCATGATCTCGGATTATCAATCCCACGCCGGTCGTCTTATTTACCATGATTATGGATCCATCAAAGTTGGATTTAAATTCAGAAAAGGGTGGGTTCTGGGTTGTTTGACATTTGATCTCAGGGAGATATATTTACCATGATAAAATCTGTAGTAAAGCATAGGATTTTCTTTGCTAGATGTGGAGCCCTTGGTTCGGATCCCTCAAACCTTCTTCTGTTCCTTTCACGCAAGATTTCCAATAGAGTAGTGATTATTAGGATTTGCTCCTTTGGTTTGTGTTGGCATTCATGGGAGAAAAGGGTGGTGAATAGGAATTTTCTTACATTATTAGACCATATAGGGATCTGGTTTTTCAAGGATAATTTGACTTAGAGTAATCACAATTTAACAAGTGGGAATGTTTTTAGCTGCAGACTTACACAAACAACACAATGGATTAACTGACATTCCTCTCCTGTTTAGTACTTGAGTCGTTGGGGTGCTATCTTGAAGCACAAGCCATAAGAACACCTTATGTTTTTGAAGACATTTAATGGACCATAGTCTTTTCCAGGTGATATCTATGGGGCTGAAAGTAAGGTCTCCTTTTTCCTGTTGTAGTTCATTAAGATGTAGAAGTATGTGTTTTTAATGTGAAAGTACCCATCTGTGCTAAGGGACCAATTTTTTTTGTTCGAGCTATCTTTATTTATTGAGTAATGCTATATGCACTTTCAAAGTGCTGGTCCTCAACCACATTGTTACGTGGATGGCTTATGTGGACATCCACGTAATATGCTGCATCGGCATCCAAGACCGGCCCGCTTTAGTCTCCCCCGCCCCTCTTCTGACCCGCCTCTCCCTCCCTCTTCCTCCCGTCTGCCCTCTCACACAAAGAAACGGCGAGACGTGCCGAGATCGTGGGGAAGAAGAAGCTCGAAGCTTCCTATTCTCCGCTCCTTACTCGCCTTCAATCTCCACTGCCGCTCGGAACTCCGGCACTTCGATCCCTTCATTCTCCTTCCCCAAATTCCAGCGCTTCGCCTCCTCGCACGGCCTCGCCGTCCGTGCGGTTGTGCTCGAGGTCGCGGACGAGGAGGCGACTTTTCGAACAAGTGGACGCGCAGCGGGGTCGGGGGATTCGAGTTCATGCCGTCGCTGCCACTGACTTATTACCGGGATCTGAAGCGGAGGGCCGGGGATGTCTTGATGGAGGAGCAGATTAGGGAGTGCGAGGAATTGGGGATTCTCATTGATAGAGACCACCTGGGCGTTCTGTTGCAGATTTTCACGAAGCCCATGGGGGACAGGTGAGGGAGCTTACTCTGCCAATCAGATGAGTGACGAACAGGGGAAGACGTATCAGAAAGGAGGGTGTGGAGGATTTGGGAAACGGCGAGGCGGACCGAGATCGAGGGGAAGAAGAAGCTCGAAGCGGCTATGGAAGAAATTCACGCTGTGATAGAATCTCACACAAAGACGACGACGATGAAGCAATGCCGGACACAGGGGACGAGGGCAAAAACGAGAAAAGAAAGGACAGCGAAGGCGGTTATCTACACCTCCTACTCGACGCCGAACGTCTCATATCCGACGAGTTCGACGACGAGTCTGCTCCGCCGCTCGTTCCTTCTCCTCCTCCGTCGCCGCCACTCCCGGAGAAAGCGACGGAAAGGGTGGGTGGGAGGAAGAGGGAGGAAGAGCGGGGGTCGAAAGAGGGGCGGGTCGAAAGAGGGGCGGGTCGAAAGAGGGGCGGGTTGGTTTTGGATGCTGATGCAGCATATTACGTGGATGGCCACATAAGCCATCCACGTAAGAATGTAGCTGAGGACCAGCACTTTGAAAGTGCATATAGCATTATTGAGTAATGCTACATGCAAGGTGGAGGTGCTCGGCCTCGAGCACATCCTAACGTGGATGGTTTAGGTCGCCACCCATGTCAAACACTGCGTTGGCAAACGAAAACCCCATCAAGTTCGACCATCCCTCTTTGCTTCCCTCGCGTTGCCTTCCTCAAAATCGGGTTCGACGCTGTCTCCCTCCCGCGGCTTCGATCTCGCTCCCTCCTGCAGCTTCCATCTCGCTCCCTCCCGCGGCCTCCATCTCGCCACCTCCCGCAGCCTCCATCTCGCCACCTCCCGCGGCCTCCATCTCACTTCCTCCCTCTCCCTCCCTCTCCCTCTTGCTCCCTCCCTCCCCCTCTTGCTCCCTCCCTCTCCCTCTTGCTCCCTCCCTCTCCCTCTTGCTCCCTCCCTCTCCCTCCTTTTGAGACGCAGCTCCCGCCGTCGACGGGGGATTGTCTTTGCCATGCTCTTCTAAGGTAATGATTCTTCTTTTTTCAAATTTCTTATTTTTTTATTGAATCAATTTCCTCCTGTTGTGTTTTCTAATTTTTTTTATTGGAACGTCTTGTTCTTCTGTTGTGCTTTCACAGTTTGAAGAAAAGATTGATTTCTCATTGTATTGATTTTAGTTTGCTCTTGCTCGTATTGAAATTTCTCTCGATTGTTGTCTTCGCCTTTTTGTTCTGTCATAAGTTAATGTTAGGGAAGATTGCGGGGATGACTCCATAAATTCAAGCTCAAAATACTGGATCACTGGTCTTTCTTCTTTGTGGATTTACATGTCGACTACCCCTGCTGAACTGAGTAATCTACTTGTACGCCGTTTGTTTTCTGTTCTTTTGTTGTTTTCTTATCCGATCATAGTTTTTCAGAGTGATTGTTGCACGGGTAGGCTATGTGTACCAATATGGTTATGGACTAATGTCCCTTGGATGAATTAAAGCTACCAACGTGATAAGTCACCAAAGGTTTTCTAGTTTCAGAGTGATTGTTCAAATAGGCATTGATGCCTCTATCAGTACAAACCACTATAGTTTGAGGGCGTAGTTAGGGCATGATTCCATCCTAGTATGGTCTCTGAGAATCTTTCTTTGTTTCTCCACCATAATCATCCACAGCCAAATGTCCCTCGTGTTTTTTTTTTGCTACATGAGCTTTGCTTTATGATATTTGTGCATTATTGTTCTTATGTTTCATGCTTTTTTAATTGTTTCTGCGATGATACAGAACCTAAGTAATGCATTTTTAATTGTTTCAGCATTTTTTTATTCTTCTGTATATTCAGTTAGTTTTCTCAATTATTTTGTACGCTATCATTACTTAGGGGGTAGCAATGAGTCGGGTTGGGTTTGGGTCAGGTCAACTTATGTCTCTTAAATGGGTTAGCACATACCAGACCCATAGACTGAATAAGTCTAAAAGTAAAGACTCGAAAAGGGAAACGAAAGTGGGAACCACGCTCAGAAACTAGAAATGCGCACTAACGAACTCAAAACCAGGTGCTGCTAAAATCAAAGCCACGATGAAACTTTTGAAATCGAAGCGACAATGAAACTTTCGAAATAATAGATTGCTGGATTTTGATTTGTCAAATGTGTAGCTCACACATTTTCTTTCCTTTCCGTTCTTTCTGTTATTTTTTCATTGTGGTTTGTTTGATTGTTGTTATTTGTGAAACCCCAAATGTATTAGTTACAATGATATTACTGTATTTAATGTTATTTGTAAACCCTAAATGTATTAACTACAATGATATTTCTTTTTGAGATTTATGTACTCTTTTTTATTCTTTTCTTGCAAATTTTGTGTGTAATTGTAGGGAATAGCTAGCCGCTGTTTAAAGGAAGGTATTTTGGATGACAGTAAAGAAGTAATGATTGTTGACGAACCGATTGTTCATTAAAAAAATTGTGAGGAAGTACCTCACCATCAAATTTATTTGAAGAAGAAGAGGAAACCCCTCGATTAGGACTGATTTTCAGTACCTGTGAAGATGTAGAAAAATTCTATAGTCTATATGCTCAACGCATTGGATTTGGTATAATGAATGGAGTTCTAACCATAGAGAAGATGGGACATGTGAATCGTTTACACAGCCATGTGATAAAGAAAGAAAGCCAAGATATAGAAGTAAAAAATGCTTACCTTTAAGAACCATCTGTAAAAACAAATTGTAAGGCAAAAAATATTGCAAGGGGTCATTAAAATGGGTTCTATTATCTGAACCATGTTCATCTTGATCCTAACCATGTAGTTAGCCCATCAAGCCCCGGTAGAATGTTGCCAAATAATTTTAAGAAGAATCTTGAATATAATGATGATGCAGGGTTGTGTACAAACAAGTATGTTCTTGTATCGACAAAGAGAATGGATAGGGATGGGGGTTGAAAATTAGGTTTTTCAAAAAAGGAATATCGAAATTATGTGGAGAAAATGAAACGATTGAAGCTTCGTGAGGGAGATGTTGAAGCTATTCATAATTATATTTTTAAAATGCAAAGGAAGTATCCTAGTTTTTTTATGCGATTGATATAGACTATGAGAGCCAAAAGAAAAACTTTGGCGGATTCTAGATGAAGAAGTACATATCAGTATCTTAGAGATGTATTATCTTTTGATACTACGTATCTAACAAATAAATACGACATGTTATTTGCTCCTTTCATTGTTGTTTACCATCGTGGTCAATTAATACTATTAGGTTGTGCATTGCCTGCAAATGAAAGTATTGGTGGGGAGCAAATGACACTATAAATATTTTGCATGTGCGCAAGTGTATGCGTAGCACCAAATAATATACTCGATGAGTCCAGATCGATCCCAAGAGGACTATTACTACTTACTAGCTACAAAATTCTCTATAGCTATATCTAACTACTGCAATTAAAGAGAATTGTCACATATATCCTAATGTAAAAAGCTACAAAAAGATTCTAACTAATTAATTACAGCAGTTCCTAGGGTGACACACGCTCACGCTAGAGACTAAGTAGATTAGGAGTTTGGGGAAGAGATTTCATGTAATTAAGAGTAGGATTCATGCAATTTACCTAAGTGTGCAATCTATGGCTCGTTAGTGGGTCTGGAATATCCTACATGTAACCCTCTCTCGAGGCGATACTACCGTGTCCCCCTCCTTAGCCGGATTTATCTCTCAAGGTCACAAGTCTAAATCAAGGGCCTATGTTGCTCAGCGTAATTTGGCCATGAGTGTCTGAATGCTTCTCTCAAAGTCCACCGACACCCCTCACCTACCACAAATAGAACACAATTGATTTGGGGATCAGACGCAGAGTGGTGCTATCTTACCTCTCTGTCTCATTGAAACAATAAGATGAACATGTGGAGGTCGTCAATCTCCTCATGTTAATAGCTCCCCAAAGGCCACTCACACTAAATTAAAGATTGATTGCACTAGAATAAATAATAAAGGTGAAATTATAGGAATGCAAACCCACAATCACAGTACATCACTTACCCCCAAATGAAACTTAGCTACACATAGTTTGGAAGAGGGACGAATCTCTGTCCATTAACATTGAATACATGGTAGACGAGATACACACAAATAAATGAAGATAATTGAAGCTACAAGTTTACCTCTGCTTCACTCCTAATGGTAGCTCCGCCTCTGAGGTATGGAGGCATGAAGCCCAAAGTGCATCTATAATGGCTATTTATAGGGGAGTTTGAAAGATTCCCCTTTTTTAGTGCCCTAAGTGATGTAGCGCCATGCGGCATTGGCCTCCTCCAATGGCGCAAGGTCTTGGCGCAGAGTTTGGCACCATACGGTCCTTCGTGTCACTAGCGCTCCAGCGCTACGTTCAGACGCCGAGGTACTGTGGTTGGGCTAATACGACACTATAAAATTCTGCCCACGCGCAAGTGCACGTGTCGCACCAAGTAATATAGTGGATGAGTCCATATCAAGCCCACGAGTACAATACTCCTTACTAACCAATGAGTTCTCTACAACTATATCTAACTACTGCAATTAAAGAGAATTGTCACAATATCCAAATGTAAAAATACAAAAGAATACTAACTATCTAATTATAGCAGTCCTAAGTGAGACACACACACTCTAGAGACGAAGTAGATTAGGAGTAAGGGGAAGTGATTTCATGTAATTAATGGTAGGAATTCATGTAATTTAGCTAAGTGTGCAATTCTACAGCTCGTTAGTGGGTTTGGAATTCCCTATGCATAACCCTCTCTCGAGGCATTACGACTGTCCCCCCCTCTGGCTGACTTGCCTCTTGAGGTCACAAGTCTAAATCAAGGGCGACCACACATGTCCGAACGCTTATCTCGAAGTCTACCGGCACACCCCTCACCCGCCCTTACTAGTCTTGCCGGGATTTGGGGATAACATGTAGAGTGGTGGTATCCTTTCGTAATACCTCTCAGTCTCAATGAAACGATAAAATGAACATGTGGCAGTCAATTTCCTCATATTAATAGCCCCCCAACGACCACTCACACTAAATCAAAGATTGATTGTACTATATTAACTTAAATAGCTGAAAGTACATAAATCCAAACCCGAAATCACATTACATCACTTTCTCCCTAATGAAGCTTAGCTACACATATTTTGGAATCGGGAAGAATCCATATCCATTAACATTAAATACACGATAGGTTGGGATAAAGAAGGTAAAACAAAGGCGAAAGACTTCACTGGATGAGCAAGCATGAGCGCTCTGGCATTGGATCCTGACGCCAGGCACTGTACCCAAGACTTCTGCCGCTTCCAGTGCTCTTGCTCTAAGTAGGGCGCTGAGACATTCTTCACTACTCGCAGCCCTTCTTAACGCAACGCCATAGCTTCGAACGTGGTGCTATGTGGCGTCAGCCACTTTGCCAAAAATTTCTCTTCAAGATCCATCCATGTGCTGATAGACCTTGAAGGCAAAGAATTCAACCAATGATTCGCCTTATCCCTCAGCCAAAATGGGAACAATCTCAATCATATAACATCCTCTGACACACCATTGTGCTTGAAAGTATCACAGATTTCCAGGAAATCTTCTAGATGCAGATTCAGATCATCATTTGGTAATCCACAAAACTGCACTAAAGCTTGAATCATTTGAATAATTGCCGGTTTGATTTCAAAATTGTTAGCCAAAATAGTTGGTTTTTTGATACTAGAGTGTGTACCCAGCTTGAGGCACAACAAACTCTCTCAAACTTCTTGGCTCGTCTTCAACCATTTCTTCCTCTCTCCTTGATAATGTTTATTGTCTTAGATTGGCCCTTGCTGTGCTCTCAATTTCTGGATCAAAAGGAAGCATACTCAGAAGAGAGCAAGTATAACAATTCGGCTAAAAAACACACTTTACAAACAAAAGAAAACTAACTACAAACACAAAAAATAAACAAAATTCTCACAAAAGCAATTATAATAACTAACAAAACTAGCTATAATAACATGCAAATTAACTTAATTAACTACACTAAGCATGCAACTATGTTAGTCAGGTTAAACTAACTACTCTAAGTGACCATGAATGTCGGGATGTTTGTCTTCAAGTCCATCGGTGCACCCTCACCTGCCACTGATAAAACACAATCGATTACGGGATTACACACAGTGTGGTGGTATCCTTTAATATTACCTTTCAGTCTCAACGAAACGATAAGACGAACATGTGGAGGTCGTCAATGTCCTCATGTTAATTGCTTCCTATCGGCCACTCACACTAAATTAGAGATTGATTGCACTAGATTAACTTAAATAACTGAAATTACATGAATCCAAACCCAGAATCACATCACGTACCCCAAAATGAATCTTGGCCACACAATTTGAAAGAGGGACAAATCCCTATCCATTAATATAAAATACGTAGTAGACAAGATACAGACAAATAAATGAAGATTAGTGATAGAGCAAGGGCAAAAGTCTTTCTTTTTTGCTCTTGGACTCCTTCCTCCTTGAAGCTCCAAGTGTATCTCTGCTTCACTCCTAATGCTAGCTCCACCTCTGAGGCGTGGAGACGCGATGCCCCAAGTGAGTTTATAACGCCTATATATATGGGATATCGAAAGATTCCCCTTTTTAGTGCCCTAAGTGAAGTGGCGCACGTGGCATAGAACTCCTCCAATGGCGCCAAGTCTTGGCGCCGAGTGTGGTGCCATACGACTCCATGGCGTTACGCTATGCGGTCCTTCGTGTTGCCAACGCTGTGTTTGGATGCCAATGTGCTGCACATGGGAGATCGTGCGTTCGAATGCTGAATTCTGACGCCGAGGAGCTGAATGAGCGAGGATGAGCGCTCCGATGCTAAGTTCTGATGCCAAGGCGCTGGATGAACGAGGATGAGCAGTCTGGTTATAGCTATCTCATTGATGCTGGATTTGTGGCTTGATGGGTGGTTATTCACTTAGATTTTACTCTAAGAATGCTAGAACTAGTTTCAAAAGAAACTCATGGTGAAATAGAATAGAGCTGATTCCAAGGAAATGACTTTGGCAATCTTTTGACCATTTGGACCTTTCTTAAGCTATTCCCTTTAAATTCCCTAGTTCCTTAAACTTTGAGCCTATGTTTAACCATGTTTTTCAAGAAAACCAATTTTCAACTCACCCATTTGGCTTATTTATATTTTTGACTTTCTTCTTGATTGCACCTCCATCCAAACTGCTTAATTAAATAAGATTGGGGTTGAGATTCCCAGAGATCTATGAGTGAAATAAAAAATTGGAGGGAAAGCAATCTGTAAAAAAAACCCAGCTATTGCAAAGGAAGGCTAGTGTATAAACTCAGTCACACGTCTACGAGATGACTGACCAGCTGTACTCAAGTTCTGATTTTCAAATGGTCTATCAATTGGCCAAAATTTGAGTTTGGGGGAGTAGCTTTAGATTATGAGGGGATCTCAATTAATCAATCTGGTTAAGTCTACCATGTTGAGTGCTTTAAACCTTTATGATTAATGTTTTTGACCTACCCATGTCCCTAGCCCCATTACAACCTAATGAAACACTAAAGATCTTAGGAAAACTTCTCTAGGATGAGTGGAGAGTGGACTTTGAAATTAGCCTATGGGATTTTAGCACTAAAATTCAAAGCACAAAGAATGTCGATTAATGAAAAGAGAACCCAACGAGAAACATAATAGTAATATTTGAGTAGTGGGGCAAGATAGAGAGTTTCTCTTAGGCAAGCAAACACTCTTAACGAAGACTATAGGAGGAATGTACCATTAATCAGAATCTTAATTTTTTCTTTTGTAATAACTCTTGCATGATCTACTTATCACATTCTGATTAACAAGATCGAATGTTTGGCTCTCTGCATTAAAGCCTTTGCTCGAGGACAATCAAATGTATTTGTTTGGGGGTATTTGGTTAGTGGAAATTATTCTGCATTTTTAGGCTAACTTTTGACATAAATGTGATGTAATTTCACAAACATTTGGTGTAGATTTTGTATATTTGTGCTTCATATTCGTAAAAACACCAATTGGAAGGAGAAATAGGCAACTGGCACATTTTCGGCCTAAAAACACCCCATTTTGGAGCAATACAGAGACCGGCACCACATGGCGTCAGATTGGAAGCCATGGAGCTAAGCATATAAGCAACAATGTATATAATGCCACATGGTGCTAGAGCAGATGCCACGACATAGGAATGAAGAATGCAGAAGCAAAGTGGCTGACGCAACATGGCGGAGGGATCAAAGCTGCAGCGTCGCATGGAAGACGACTGCGAGCATGGAAGAACTGCCTAGTCAAGCGCCTCAGCACCCGACTCAACGCAGGGGCTCTGGGTGCAGCGCCTTGACAACCGGATCCAGCACTGGAGCACTCATCCTCGTTCATCCAGGCCCTCGGCGACGAAACTCAGCTCCAAAGAGCTCATCCTCTCTTGTCCAGCGCCTTGACGACTCACCGCAGGAGCTCTCGCGGCACGATTGAATGCAAAGCACAATCCCACAGCGTCGTATGGCGCCATGCTCTGCGCCAAGAGTTGAGGCCATTGGAGGAGTCCTACGTCACGTGGTGCCAGATTACTTAGGGCACTAAAAAATGGGGCATCTTTCACTCCCCTATTAACAGGCATTATAAATGCACTTTGGGCATCACACCTCCACGTCTAAGAGGCAGAACTAGCATTATGAGTGAAGCAGAGATTCACTTGGAGCTTTAAGGAGGAAGAAGGAGGAGTCCAAGAACAAAAAGGGAAGTCTTTTGCCCTTGGTCCATCTTTTATCTTCATTTATTTGTGTGCGTCTCGTCTACCCTTTATTCAAAGTTAATGGATAGGGATTCTTCCCTAAGTCAAACTATGTGTAGCTAAGTTTCTTTTAGGGGTAAGTTGTGTAATGTGATTTCGGGTTTGGATTAAGTAATTTCAGCTATTTAAGTTAATCTAGTGCAATTCATCTTTAATTTAGTGTCGGTGGCCATTGGGGAGCTATCCACATGAGAAGATTGACAACCTCCACATGTGCATCTTATCGTTTCATTGAGATTGAGAGGTAATACTAAAGGATACAAGTATTTATAGGAAGTTTACAGGTTTGAAATTAAAAGAGAGATCTAGAGATCTAAAGCAGATAGAAGTTAGAGATAAGATTAGGTGGTTATCCCTTGAACAAGAGATAGGAAAGAGGTTACAACCAATAGGATAAGAGATGAGGGAGAAGTGGAAGATTGCAATCTTGAAGATTAGTTGATGAAGCTTGAGGTTCAAATCTGAGAAACTCATGCTTTAATTTTCCTCCTCAAACTGACTGGAGAGTGGTTGACTGTCAGTTTGGTAAGAAATCGGTTGTGTTGCTGGGGAGATAACCCCTTGGTAAGAATATCAGCAATTTGATCTACGGAAGGGATGAATCTGATTATGAGTGTGCCTTTCTGAATGCGTTCTCTAATAAAATGATAGACCAGCTCTATGTGTTTTGTCCGATCATGAATAACCAGATTGGCAGCTATGTACGTGGCTGAAAGGTTGTCACACTAAATGATGGGCTGGTGAATAACCTTTACTTTCAACTCATTAATCAAGTTAAGAATCTACGAAATCTCGGAGGTGGTGGAGGCAATTCCTTTTTTATTCAGCTTCAGCACTTGAGTGAGAGACTGTGGGCTGTTTTTTGGTGCTCCAATAGATGAGATTTTCGCCATGGAAAATACTATGCCCAGAAGTG